>JBCFYV010000003.1:80125543-80636417 GCA_039000515.1 Timema cristinae
AGGTTCGAATGAGAAAGGTATAATTCAGAGGAAATGTAAGTGAAAGTCTGCTACCTTGCTTTGTTCCACTATGGTCTAGCTTATAAGATATGGCCATAGTGTAATCAGTAAAGGTAAGACTGACCTTTCAGGGTAAACGTAGTGAATGTCTATTTGCATTTAGCTAGGGAAACACACACTAATCACATCAATCCGGGTTTTGAACCCTAACCTCTTATTCACCTCAAACCAGAATGTATGAGCCCGACATATAGTCTGCGTGCCCAAACGATGCGGAGGGAAACATAATTAATTACCACAACGACCCGAATTGTTGGCCATGCAGACTAAGACGTCACTCTCGTATGATTGTGTTTGTTGGTTATGGAGAGGTCAGGGTTATGATCCTGGCTGGTTACACTGATAAATCTGACGCTTCAGACTATATATCCCTCGTTGCGGGTCTCTTGTTACAATAGTTATAGTGTACCCTGTAATTGTAGTAAAGTGTAATTAACTTAACGTGTAGTTATCTTGTGAATGTAATTAGAACGCTCCGAGCTAGAACAAACTTAAAAATACATTCCCTCGGTTTGTTCCACTCTTACTGCAAACTTTGTGTCTAACGGGAGAGCATTTAATTCCCTGTTCAGGCGCAGGAACGAATGAGATCATTGTCTCAAGTAGTCGAGTAAAAAGCGCCCCCTTTCATCTCGAGACTGAGGTAACGACCATGCAAACAAGTTCCACCACCGGAAGTAAGAATGTTTGCTTTGTCGTACTCTTTATACAAAACAGAACTAAAGCTCATTATAATGTGAATAATTGAAACGTGGCGACTCCACCGGACATCGATTACTGGCTTTCTACACCGAGTTTCATATTATTAATACTATTATTTAAATAAAAGATTAAGACACCGAGGATGCCCCTAAAAAAATATTGTTTCCAAAATTTCCAAAGGGGAAGCTCCCAATTTAAATATATATATATTTTAATAGTACTTTTCATATTTCTACTAATAATATGTTTAGTAAAATTATTAACACCAAACATTATCATATCAAAATAATGTTAAAACGTGAAGTAGAGAAGCCACAATGAATATATAGTGAATATATTATTGTGAAAACAAAGGTGCGTGAACAATAAAACCCTCAAGGTCAGATGATGACGGATCATAAAGAGGTTCTTACGACTCGGGAAAGATAATGCATACAATAACTCTACGACAAGAAGATAGACCATATAGATGACAGGTTCTAATAAAAATCACGATGTTCTTCTTCGTCCATTAACTGAATCAAACCCATTAGATCGACTTTTCTCCTTGCTGATTGCAATCAACGCCTGGTTAATGGCTGTCAGTTGATGAGGGTCATGCAGCTCAACATTATGTGGAAACATTTGATTTATATGCCACGGTCTCAATATGTTCTGGGATGCTCTAGTGCACCGTGAAACAGGGTCATCTTGAGACATTTTTAGCTACATGAGCTCCGTAATTTTCATTTTGCCTTTTTTTATTCCAGCCACTATGCGATAAAAATTCTTTAAATCGTTTTGGCTCCTCCCCGTCACTAAAAATGATTCATTCCCTCGTGAATGGGTAATTAGGTAATTACATATTTCCAATCCGTGGGAACCATAGGCTTAACTTATTTTCTGCTACGCTCCACGAGTGCAAAATCCCTGTCACAAGGTAGAAAACTATGGCCAGACACCATACATTTCTGGTTTATTTCTGAAAAATATCCGCTCATTATTAAATGCATGTATAGAGAAATAATTCACCAGTAGTTTCGGCCAACACAACGTCCTGACCATATTATCAACTTTCTTTCTTCTCCTTCGTTCAATTTGTGGTAATTTGACAAGATATGTCATAATTTACAGGGGCAATTTCCTTAGAGCCTTCTTAGCAATAGCTTCATACCGTAAATACATAGAAACATGCCCTGTATTCATATTTTGAACGGCAACATTATATCACGAGTACTGCCTTTGATAGTAAATACTAGAATGCGTCAGACTGGGGTAAAAATCACTTGTTACAGGTCAACACACAAAGTAATACCAATCATATTTTCAGAATCAATTTATATATTTTGATAAGATTGCTCAGCTTTACAATGATGTAGCTCACTTTCTAGCTATAAACGATTCATTTTTCTCATCTCAACGCTATCACTGCACGAGCAATGGTAGCATACCTCGTTCTTCCGGCCATTGATTCAAATGAAGAGCCACTGAAAATCAAAATCAAAAACCAGGAGTTGGAAAACGTAGAGAAGTTAAAATACCTGAGAAGTATGCTGAAAAAGGATTTCTACTGCACAAGGGAAATGGCCAAGGAAGCTTTCAACAAGAAGAGGTTACTGCTGACCAGCAAGTTGAGTTTGGAACTGAGAAAATGCTACATGTGGAGCAGATCTTGGACTCTTAGGAAGATGGGAAAGAAATACTTGGAGAGCTTTGAAAGTTGGAGCTGGAGAAGATCAGGGTGACGAGTGAAGTCCTAAGAGGAGTGGGTGAGAAGAGAACCAGTTTGGATGCGATTCTTCGACACAAAGCAAACTGGATCGTACACATCCTTGGGAAAAACTGTCTTCTGCAGGAAGTCATAGAAAGAAAAGTTGAGAGAAATAGGAGCTTAGGAAAATGTAGGATTGAAATATTGGATGACTTGAAGGAATCAAGAACATTCTGGCAGCTAAAGGAGGCAGAGGACAGGTTGCATTGGAGGTCTAAGCTTACTGACCAAATGAATATACCTATCGTAAGACAATACACCTAATATTAATAATATATGTTATCTTTATTCTGAATGTATGAACTATTAGACGTATAGAATGAACGAGTAGTAAGATGGGTGCTAAAAAAACTATTATAAATGTATATCCAATATTGTAAAATAAATTTGGAATATTTGTGTAGCCTATTTTATTTTTATGCAGTACTCCATTTACGTCAGTTACGTATTAACTCTGTGTTCCTAGGATGTTTCCCTCCAGTTTTGAGAGCTGTAAGGAGAAAGAAGGGAAAGTTGTTGTTTTGTTAGACCAGTGTGAACCCATGGCAGTGTGTGTGTGTGTGTGTTTGTGTTTTGTTTGTGTGTGCTTGTGTGTGTGTGTTTGTGTGTGTGTTTGTGTGTGTGTGTTTGTGTGTGTATTTGTGTTGTGTTTGTGTGTTTGTGTGTGTGTTTGTGTGTGTAGGACGAAATGATCACGGAAAACACCCTCTGGGTAAATTTACTCTCGTTGATCGGGCGTCACATACCATTTATTAACCCGAAACAGGGCTAGTTCAAGAAATGCCTTTCCTTTCAACTATAGCCCACACCATTTAAGGGTAATCCACTCCTCTCACGGCACATTTTGACTTACATTCCACTTTCCTTGTTGTTTGACGAGAGCAGGCCGGGGTGAAAGTCGGTGCTATCAAGACAGGGCCCCTCAGGTTATAAACAAGCGAATGATGAACTGCACACTTACACAAATATCACAAAACGTCTGACCTATTAAACACTTGGATGGGGGAAAATGACTGGACGGTTCTTAGCCTCAGTACAATTCGTGAACATATAAAATAATACATATATTGCTGTTACGTTATCCGCGTCTTAATACTCGTCCGGGTTTATTTGCATGTGTACACCAATGAAGTAGTGATAAGGGGTATATTTGCAGAGGAAGTGTTCCTGCAGAGGTGTGGGTTTGGGGTTAAACATCCTGTACTATAGATACTATCTTTTCTAAATAACTTCAAACAGACAAGACAAGACAAGACAAGACTGAAGCTTTTAGGCTCGTGCCCGCCGATATGGGAGTTGGGATAATTTGGCTTATATTTACTATATTATTTGTTTAAAAAATGTGTAAACTATTATTACGGAAAGTCGGACAAACATACAGGAATATACAAATTATCAAATTTGACCCATCATTATAATAAAATTACTTTAGAAACCACGCATGTATAAATATATAATTTCATATTCACTTAGTTAAACAAAAAAAATATTTTTTTATACAAATACGAGATTCAATCCATCAAACATTTGATGTTAGCACTATATTCATTAAACCTCCTTATTATTTGAAATCATCTTGCTTCACATTACATAATTATATTTTGTTTTAATTAGTTTACTGAGACTTGATAGTTTGACGAAGATAATTATAGAAGGAGATGTGTAAGGGAGAAATTAAAGAGGAGACCAAAAGTGAATATTTAACCTCCTAAAATAAAATAATTAGTCTATATTTGTATCAATGGCTATCAACTGTGGTCTGCGGGTGGAGCCGCAGGTAAGTAATAAACAAGACATGAAGGCGCTAAAGAGTTCAAGATCAACAGATTAATTCACAAATTCAACAATAAATGTAAATAACTCTCGGTATTTCGAGAATAAATCTGGCCACGTCCTGTCGTTGGCTTAGGGCCGGACTATCGGATAAATATTGTTATCAGGAGGTTAAAGTTAGCGACCAGAGCAAGGTTATAGCCACTTTAATAGTTTACGCGTGTTATGAACTGAATGTATCTGCCGTATAGCTATCTGAAGAATAAATACAATTTTCTGCAGAAGACGCAAGGTTGGTACTGTTTTTACTGGTGCGCGCATGCGTATAAATCCTGCTGCGCTACTGGCAAGTGGCTACAACGCTCAACATTTGTTAAATAATGGCGGCTAAACGAGTGCGAGGAAACAGATGGCGTCACGTGATATACTCTTATCTATGGCCACGTGGGTGTAGAAGCTAAGATGTCCTGCAAGTACTAATTTCGGTGTCTCCAAAATGTGGTCAAGAGTTAGGTACAACGTTTACAAAATTTCATTTAATGTACTCACATTTTGACAATTTGCTTTTATGTAAATACTCGCTTTGCTCTGGTGAGTTTTGTTGGCCGGTGGATGTAAACTAATATAATTCCAGAGCCATTTTTTGATAGGTTTTACCGTTTAGCCACAAGAGACCTGCAAAGAAAGGTCTGCACCGACTTTAAAGTTGCTCCACCATTTTGAGTTTGTTAGGGTGGATTAAAAATTAGTTTTTTAAAGTTTTTGGAATTTTCCCGTCGATTACAGGCTAGAAGCTATAAGTTCGCCAAATTTCAAGTTTCTAGCTCATCTGTAAGTGGGTAAACATTAATGTCAGTGAGTGAGTCAACAATGTGGCTTTATAGTAGTATAATAATATAATAACTCTACTCATATCTTGTCAGTTTTGATAAAAGTGTGAATCAAATGTTCTATCTTTATATATAGTTAGAGCCCGGACCTGTGCCTACTTGACACGTGAACCCAGATTTTAACCTATAAACAGATTCTTATAGGCGAAACCTCATTAAAAACAACGCGTCACTATGGCAACGACCGTTTTAACTTCCAGATAAAAGTTATCAGGTACTTAAACCTCCTGATAAAAATGTGATGGATAAATAAATTTTATTTGGCAGATAAATGTTATCTGGTAGTCAGTAATAAGAGGTACTTTTAACTTATCCACCAGATAGAAATATTTATCTGCCAGATTAATACAAGAGTCATATGACCAGCCAGCCCTTAATTTATTATGATAAAAGTTTAGAATATGTATCGCAAACGATCTAAAATATTAAATAGCCACAATTTTTTGTGTAGTATCCCTCCCTCCCCCTAGCCTTGAAACATTCACTTGGAAATCTTACCTGCCAGAGTATTGAGGATTAACCATAATCAAGTGAATAGAAGAGAGGAGGAGGTAGCGAGGTTGTTAAACTCACCACAAGGAGTCATTGAGACGTCTGAAGGACATTAACAAACAACCTCTTTATTTTTCTATTTCCCTACCTCTCTGTGTGTATGTGGCTGGATAAATAGTAGTGATATAGATGTCTCTCGCGTGTAGTTAGTGGGCGTGTCTCACATGGTAGTTAGTGGGCGTGTGTCTCACATGGTAGTTAGTAGGCGTGTCCCGCAGGGGCTGAAGAAAATAAATTGTTTTTTAATTTATAAACCTACGTAACTTCTCGATTACTAATGTTCAGGTTTACAAATTCAGTTCTTTCATTTTTATAAAAATCAAGCTCATTTCTTAGCATTACATATCCAAAGGACACAGATTTTATTTGTGTTTTGAAATTTCTCAAAAGCTACTAATTATATTTTTTTAAATCTCAAATAACCATTAATAAAATCATTACTGTCATATTTTTTCATTCCTATTATCACTTAGGTTTATGTAAGTATTTATTTTTTAAAGCATATTGTAAATAACATTACAATATCATATCATATGGTAAATAGCAATATCTTTTTTTTAAAACATTACAATTTCATTCTTTGTTGGCAAACACAGCTTGAACAAACTTTGAACAAACCAGCAAAAATCTATCTTTGCATTATTTAAACATGTTTACGTTATTTATTCCATATGGTCTTACCGAATGTTTAAGGCAAAACCAATACATTATCTCTTTTAATTCATGATTTATAACTATATTTTGTACCAATGCTATCATTATTCATTCGAGAACTATTTACTATTTGTATATATCGTTCGCTAAATATCACATAACTTCCCCTCAAACCCTCTGGAGGCGCTAGCTACCAGCTACACGTAGTGACATCTAGTAACAAAATATAGAACCTGCAATGCTGCCTAACAAGGAAGGTGGCGGTCTCTTGTGAGAGAGTTTGAAATATTTTACAAACGCCTGCGCGCTTTGAGCTTGATTTAAAAATCAATGAGAACTGGAATTATCGAAAGAATACATAATTATTAAATATATATGAATTATCTTGACCAAAGCCTAGATAGGAATGAAGTTGGATCACGCATAAATCTTGTTCTTAAGAAAGCTTTAATTTATGAAAAATTACTATTGAATTTTAAATTCGAAACTTTTAAAATAACACTTAAATTTTAAATTATTGATCAGACATTTTAAAATTATATTTGATGATTTACTACTATATTAATTAGGTTTACTAATGTGCCTTTTTTGCTCTTATGTATTTATTGTAACTCGTTTGGGTTAATAATTAGCCTTGGAAACTATTTTAATTTCTGTATAAAAAAAAAGGTCGTTTAATACAACGGATTGGTACTAATTCAGTTATAATAAATTATTTATTTTGTATTTGTTAAAATGGGTTGTGACTATACAAATTTTAAATCGTATCAGTAGTAAAAGTTATAATTAAGAACAACATTTATCTATAAATGTGTTTAACATCCATCATATACGTTCAAATTACATATTAATATGTATATAAAATTCCAAATACTAACTCCATATGGAAACTAAGTAAATATGTACACAATGCTAATTTTTAAATGTAAGTGCTATTTTTAAGTATAGCGCTATATCGCTATATTTATTTATAAACTAAGTAACACTATATAGCACTAACGGACTCACGCATTGTGGTCTTCTCGAGAAATGAGCTGGTTCGAGACACAGTGAGTGCATTATACACATAAAGTGGAGGTACACTTATTATAAAATAACTTGCGATTCTATTTCCAATTAAGTTATCTGTGACGAAAGTAAAACTAAATAATGTGTTTAATTAATGCTAAATAAAATAAGAATAGATATTAGATAAAATAAATTATGGTAATATAATGGACCAGTTGTTTCATTTTCGTGTGTTAGCTACTGTTATAATACTCTCTCTTGACTCGTATCAGGAACAAACATGACATACTTTTGTTAACATTTTAAAATACTGATAATGACAAAACCGTCTCAATTATACTTTATAAAGTTTATTTTTATTACTTAACCGCTCAAATTTCTAGAGAAACTCGCATTTAAAAAATGAAACATTTTATAAATTGTATTCTTAATGTTTAGAGGAGTTATTTATTCTGTATTGACTCATTAATGACATAATATATTTATATTTTGACAAAATTAGAATTACCTTTGTTCTTTAAATATGTCCTTGGCAGAGTTAGGGTGTCCATAAACATGCCTCTGGCATGTATAAAATTTTAAAATGTATAAGTTTAGTTGGGGTTTGTTTATGTATACTTTTTAGACCACTTAAGTTGATTAAAAATCTTTGTAACGCTTTTTATAAAAATAATAGCTGTACTAATAAAATATAATTTACTTTTTTTTTTCTACTTTCATAATTCTAGACTAAAACTCGTTGGTCAAAATGAACACCTGAAAATATTTACAAGTATGAAAAACCTTTTTACAAATGAAACATAGTTTTATTAATCAATTAAAAGTCCGTAAATTGATGCCCTGGTCATCATATCGACCATCGCAGTCCTATATTTACAGTTGTGCTCACTGTAAATCTAAATTGAGTATTAAATTTCAACTATAACATTTATAAATTTAATATTTGTATTTATAAATTTGGTAATGATAGATCACATTTAAAATGGTATTAAAAGTGAATTAATTTCCCCGCATTCCAGGGCGGGTAGTATTGATTGTAATGTAAACAAACCTCCGGCACATTTATAACAAATCGTACATGAGTGGTTAGCTCACAGGATCTAGAAACATAACATGTTCGGAAACCCTCAGTCGGTAAATATTTGTTAAATGTCTGTGTATTTATTTTATAATTTGGAGCAGCGTATGTTTTGAAGCAAACGATTTTCCTTGTATGCTGATAGTTTGGTGAATAAATATGATAGTATAGCATAGTTACCGTCTATTAAACCACACACGATTATAGAATAAACACTTGTATATCTGGTATTAGGAAAAATATAAAATCTAAAAAAAAAAAAAAAATCTTACACTTTCAATTTTGATACATAAAAATCTTCTTATAAAAATACAAATGTTCCCAAATCAGATCATAAATAAAACCATAAACAACTAAATTAATTAATTCAATTCAAGTTAATTCTTTATTTCAATATCAAGGTTTTCATCGACCTATTCTAAAGGAGAGGGATAGGGGTTTAAGGAAATGCACCCGCGTCAGTGTATAAAAGGAATGGGACCAATTGTGGGGGGAAAACCATCTTTCGTTCATTGTCCGGGATTCAAACCTAGATATGCATCATCTAGAGCCTGTTTCTATCCTGGTGGCCAATCACAGCCTGTAAGGTAACATGACCTGTTAGGTGGAGGTTGACACCAGTCACCAGCCGGTCCGGGTTCAACTCTGCACACGTACAAGAATGCCAAGCAATATGGGACCAGACATCGGACTCATACAAAGACAAGGACTTAGAAGAATTAGCATGGAGGAAAGTATATTTAATATTGGAGGAAAACTTTTGTAACAAGAGCAAAGGCAGGATTTAGTTACTTTTTTTCATATTTTCATAATGACTATATGGGAAGAAGGTTGTGATGTACAAAAAAAATATTTTTTTTTTTCTATTTTAAATTCTGATAGATCTTGTCTCTATATTGAGACAAAATTTTGCAGAAGTTTCTGATTAAAATAATTGTTTTAAATGATTTTTAAAACAATAAAATGTTTTTGTTCATTTTTTAATGCTAATATTGAGTTTATATGTAAGTTTGATTCTTTTACGCGACGACTGCAATATCAGTACGTAATAAGAAACGTATTCGCGTTCATCTTATAAGAGAGATAAGAGAAGTATTAGCAACGGGTGACCTGTTGGTCTAGGGGTAAGGTGTCAGACTTCTGTGCTGGCGGCCGGGGTTCAATCCTCGGTCCCGGCACAGATTTATCTGATTTCCAAACCCTTCCTACACCTCTGACAAGACATCTTGAGAATGTGTGGAATGCCAGGCCTCCACCGTGGTTCGGATCCACGTTAAACTGTAGGTCCTTCATTCCATCTCACAATCACCCTACCATTACACATTAGCGTAAGTGCGTATAACCCGAACGGGTAGTAAGACGCGGTGCTATAATAATATATTATTATATATTATTATTATTATTATTATTATTATTAAGTATTAGCATACGAGCACGGCGAGTCTATAAATAAAACCCACATCGTGTGAACACTGCTTTAAACTGTCACTAAAAGGTTATAAACCTAAAAGGTAGAGGAACCTGGTCGTGTGAACGAGCTGTTATAGTTATAATAAAACTAAGTGTGGTTATTTTACTATATTTTGATAATTTTCACAGATATTTTACAATTGTGTCGCATATTGTTTAGTTTCAAAATAGCGGAAGCATTCAAGATTGACAAAATGTCCGGATACATTATTGAAGTATTAAAAAAAAAATTCAAACATATACTTTGTATTATAATGCACATACATATTTATTTTTGGTAACAAATAAAAGTGTAATATTTTTAGGTAACTGATATAGCTTGATTTTATGACTGTCGAAGTTAACATAGTTTAAGTAAAATCTTAAAGATTTAATCATTAGCTTGACTAAACAAAAAAATCTATCAAAAACAAGTAAGATATATAAGAAGGTATATTTATTATATTGATAGTAACTATTGCTCTAACTATTTTGATACAAATGCTTAAATTAACACATTAATGATCCCATAGTAAAAATTACATCACTAAATGAGAAAAAGTTGGTATTTATTACTATCCATGTCCTAACTTTTTTTTAAACATAGGTTATTAAAAGTTTTACTTTTTTTTCTTACTTTCTAGATTCTCAAATATTATTCAAAAGAATTCTCGTTAATCCTGGCTTTGGAACAATTTAAAAGTTTTTTCTTAGTGGTTTTTTTCTTAGATATTTAAACTGAAAACTTTTAAGGAACGCTCTTGATCGTTAAAATTGCTGTTCTTTTTCTTTAAACCTACAACACTGTTTAGTTTAGAAGTTTATTATTTATTGAAAAAGAGCTTGAACTATCTCAGACAAAATTCTAGGCTTTATTCATAAATAATAATATATATTTTACTAAAAAATAGTTTAAGGATCTCATCTACTTGAAGAGACATTCTGACACTGATTGATTTCTTAGTAGTTTATCAGGGTCCAAGATAATCCTAATCTATGTCAACATTTTCTTTTGTGAACTTATTAAATATATAGCACGACACAATTATACACATTCTCTACTACGGTGTATTATTTGAAATAAATCTTTAAAGCTATTTTAGAAAGAAAAAATAATCGACATTTAGAATAGCCAGAAAATACCAATTTTAGACAAAATCGTTGAAGCTGTGTTTTGAGAAAACAAATAATATAATTATTGCTTAAAAACATAGCATTTTTAAACAAAATATTTACATACATTCTTGGAATATTTTAATTTTAAAAATAAATCACACATCAGTAAATTACCTTTAATTTTATGGCTAGGGTCGTAATCAAAAAACTTTCTTAGTCAGAGCCCTAGAAAATCTAAAATTAAAGTTTGAACCAAATCCATCAAATCGTTTTAGATCCATGACCAGGGCAGATATACAGACAAGCAGAAAAAATAGAATTGTTAAATCCAATTTTTTAGGTTCGGATAGCTATAAAACTTTAAGATTCATCATAATTTTGATATAGATTATTTTCACGATTACGATACTTTCTATCGATATGAGAAATTAAAAATAATTTATTTGTGTGAGGAAGGAGAGATATTTGTTTTTCATATCTTACTTTAATCTCAGAAATGATACATTTCTCATGAACCGTTGTTGAAAACTAATAATGGTTTTTATAATAGTTTGGATTTTAAAAGAAACTAGTGCTTAGTCCTATATAAACATGTTGGCACCTATCTTATTATTGTTGGTGCAAATCATATTTTAAAATAACCCCTTGTTAAATAACTCGCTATCTATTTAAGTCCACACCACAATGAACGATCCATAGGACATGCTTATATTCATCTCCTCGCAATACTTGCATTGTCAAAATGTAGAGTCAACCCAACTGGACACTTTCATAACACAATTGTTATACTCGTTACATTTCAGATTATCAAATTAGATGGATTGAAAAAACCTCGCGTTCAAGTTTAAACATCCCATAAATATAATTTCATCAATCAGTTTACTACGTCAAGAATGATAGTTTTTATCAGCTGATGTTATAAATCTGGTCAATCAACCTCTGGTGGGTATTTCATCTCACTGATTAGGAAGATAAAATATCATACAAAGTAGATTACGTTGTTATTATGTGGTTTTTTTACGATACTCTTTACCGTCCATGGGGATGTACACATATAATTATATCAATGGTGTAGTGATGATGTAGGTAATGAAACCGCCAGCCCTAAGTATCCTAAAAAGAAATATTAGGCAGTGGGTAACAAAGATTGACATTTATTAAATACTAACCAAACCATAGATATGTACAAACAAGCAATAGTAGAGGGATATATTTGGAGGGAATGGGCATCAATCCAGTTAAGGCTAGGCCGAGAACTCTTGTTATCAAAATGTAATCTATAGGAGATATAAATGATTCCAACTGTTTCCAGAAGGGAAACACAGACTCGCATAAACATACCTTATTACAATTATAGGCTTGGACTTGCAATTATCCTAGTAAAAAGCTCGGCAAATAACTTTAACAATATATAAGTAACTTGTTTCGTTTTACAACAAACAGGTGCTAACACCTCCTATTGAGCAAGAGTTCGGTCATGCCTTCTAGAGGACAGGAGATAAGTTACGCTACAGTCAACTATATGTCGACCCCAATTGGCTTAGAAACAAGTTAAATTGATGTAAACTAAGAGGCTATACACCTGGGTACAATATTAATAAATATGGCTTTAAAATAATCCAATAACATCATCTAGTGATATTCAACCAAATTAACATTAACTCTTCAAAGAGATTTCAACTAGTTAAGTGCGATGGCAAGCCCATCGAATAATTATCTTGTGATAGAATATAAACTGATTGTCACGTGACAAACTAACATAAATATAAACTACAACATATTAAAGTGACCTAAAAAAAAGATTAACGAGATAGAAAATGTCATACATTCAATAGCTATGCTAAGATATAATCTGGCCATCTAGTGGCGTTGAGACGAATAGAATTACGAACTAGCGTAATAGTAGCGGCCTAGGAACAAGTTACTAAATAGGGCCTTAAATAGCCAAACAATGCCATCTGGAGGTGAATGAATAAATACATTTCAAGTATCAAAGTGACCCAAAAAGATAAATATGATGGCAAGAATAAGTTTAGTTAAATAAATTAGCCATCTAGTGGCAATCTAACCAAATAGTGAATATTTAAGTCCCGAAAGATAATTTAGAAAAAGATTAAAGATTTAGGCAAAAGATAATTTTGAAAATATACAGATCAGATCTGCCGCAGATAGCGCCGCTTACCTATTCTGAAGCCGGTGGTGTAATGTGGAATAATGAGCAACCGCATAGGTGTAACCTGAAAATGAATAGTTAAAATAACAATAACGTGATCTCAGAGGTGGTTTGAAAGAAACGAAAAGGAAGGTGGAGAGAAGAAGAGGGGGAAACATTCTAGCTCAAGTCCATGAATCATTCCTTGGTTTACAATACAAATCATTTCAATTTTCGTCCCCGTGTCTTACTACCCATCCTGGCTAAATACATTTACTAAACTAATGTAGTTGGTAGGAGTAGTTTCTAATTTAATAGGAAATGTACCCTCATTTATTTGGGAGGAGAGTTATATATTGTATTTTCTAACTGCCGGTAGATGTAGGTAAAATTCTGTAATGGTTTATTTATTTTCAGTCGCACGAAGTTTGTCTTGTTTCCAACTTCACTTTCCCAGAGACTTCGTCTTCACAACCTTCCAGAGTGAGTCAAGGCAAACATTTGTTTCTCTTTAACAGTCGGGAATTCTCTTTCACGTAGGAGTTAAATAGAGCTGTGGACGGGTAGAAACTTGGGAGAGTTACATCAACAGGTCGGTGGGAATATACTACCTGCTACATCAACAGGTTGGTGGGAATATACTACCTGCTACATCAACAGGTCGGTGGGAATATACTACCTGCTACATCAACAGGTTGGTGGGAATATACTACCTGCTACATACAGGTCGGTGGGAATATACTACCTGCTACACCAACAGGTTGATGGGAATATACTACCTGCTACATCAACAGGTCGGTGGGAATATACTACCTGCTACATCAACAGGTTGGTGGGAATATACTACCTGCTACATACAGGTCGGTGGGAATATACTACCTGCTACACCAACAGGTTGATGGGAATATACTACCTGCTACATCAACAGGTCGGTGGGAATATACTACCTGATACATCAACAGGTCGGTGGGAATATACTACCTGCTACACCAAAAGGTTGGTGGGAATATACTACCTGCTACATCAACAGGTCGGTGGGAATATACTACATGCTACACCAACAGGTTGGTGGGAATATACTACCTGCTACATCAACAGGTTTGTGGGAATATACTACCTGCCAGGTTGGTGGGAATATACTACCTGCTACACCAACAGGTCGGTGGGAATATACTACCTGCTACACCAACAGGTTGGTGGGAATATACTACCTGCTACATACAGGTCGGTGGGAATATACTACCTGCTACATCAACAGGTTGGTGGGAATATACTACATGCTACACCAACAGGTCGGTGGGAATATACTACATGCTACACCAACAGGTTGGTGGGAATATACTACCTGCTACATCAACAGGTCGGTGGAAATATACTACCTACTACACCAACAGGTCAGTGGGAATATACTACCTGCTACACCAACAGGTTGGTGGGAATATACTACCTGCTACATCAACAGGTTGGTGGGAATATACTACCTGCTACACCAACAGGTTGGTGGGAATATACTACCTGCTACATCAACAGGTTTGTGGGAATATACTACCTGCTACACCAACAGGTTGGTGGGAATATACTACCTGCTACATCAACAATTCGGTGGGAATATACTACCTGCTACATCAACAGGTCGGTGGGAATATACTACCTGCTACATCAACAGGTTGGTGGGAATATACTACCTGCTACATCAACAGGTTGGTGGGAATATACTACCTGCTACATCAACAGGTCGGTGGGAATATACTACCTGCCAGGTTGGTGGGAATATACTACCTGCTACACCAACAGGTCGGTGGGAATATACTACCTGCTACACCAACAGGTTGGTGGGAATATACTACCTGCTACATCAACAGGTCGGTGGGAATATACTACCTGCTACACCAACAGGTCGGTGGGAGTATACTACCTGCTACATCAACAGGTTGGTGGGAATATACTACCTGCTTGAATATAAGCTAGTAGGATACAGACAAGGGAGAGGTTCTTCTCATTGAACGGGGAAACCGGGGATTGGCCAATAATGGTTTATGCTCTCCAGGAAAATATATCAACTCTTTATTTTATCAGGATTATTTCAGACTTGGTCTAAAAGAAACAACTTAGCAGTTGTATTACATTTATCTCAGATATTAGTTGAGCAAGTAGGACAAGAATATAAGAACAGGTGTCTTACTACCCGTCCAGTATCTCTACATATTTATACTAATGTGGTGAGGATAAGGAGGATATTATTCAGAGGAAACGAACCCACATTTGCGTGTAGGAACAGTAGGAAACTATTTATGGTAAAAATCTCATTATATTGAAACCCGATCTTCCATTAATCTTTTAACCAGATGAGACGGACGTCTGTATCAACGTGACCACTGGTGTTGGTAGCAATAATTATAATAACAAACGGCTATCTGTGTTTCACGTATCAAAATCACGCACGCGCTTGTTTTCTTGCTCTTACATTCCAAGGAGATGCAAGCCAGTTAAACAAGCAAACATTAAGGTTGGGTTGTAGGGGACGCGAGAAGAGGTCAGTGATTTTGCAGTTCTTACACTAAAACTTCTTTGGTCAAAATAAATCAAATATTTCTCAAGTAAAAACACAGAGATTAATTTTCTGCACATTTCTTGAATATCCGTCAAGGTGTCCCGGAGTAGTTCTGCTGTATCCGCGACAGATATTCAACAACTGTTGATAATACCGAGGGTAGGAAGTCAAAATAAACTGACCTATGACTAGCGTTCCCTCCCCCGACTAACCACGTGGCTTCACAGCTTGTCTTGAACTCCGCCTCCGGTTGGTGAATGCGAGGAATCGTTCTCTCGAATAAAAAGTAGCGCCAGGAAAGTGATGTGTGCGATAGTGTTAACTTAATCTTACTTTGATGGACGGGGCTTTAGCCCATAGGGGTTGTTCCAGGAGGTGGTTTATTACCTTCTTGGGGTGGCCTATCAACGTTTACCTCAAGGGTGAATCCTTATTCTTTTACTTAAGAGCCTTCTTCCTAATCCTTTTCCTTTTGGCTATGTCATGTTGATAATATCTCGGGGACTAATTCACCCGTGTCCTTGGATAGCCCACATATTTGAAACGTGAAGTGATTCCCTCCGACAACAGTTGCACGAGTTCTAGAAACCTGATTCTAATATTGGCTAATAAACTATAAATGCAATCTTATAAATATCATATCAGAGTGTACAAATTTTAAATATAATTTCATTAGTCGGTGAATGTATGGATGATATTAACACATAGAAAAGTTATTGAGTTCTCTCCGAAACAAAGTTGGAGCGGGAGATTTTCACAAAACGTGTGAATCCAGCCTGGGCTTTGCTACAACCTACAGACCTGTGATTGTGACTGGAGGTTAGAAAGTTGACTTGGACGGTTCTTTACCTCAACACTACCTTTAATTTAAGTTGTTTTTGTCTAACACATTTAAAGTATTAGCGCTTAGCTGAGTCGAGTCTAGTGGACATTTTAAGTTTAGCAAAATGGTCGTAGCTAATAACTATTGATATCGCAATCTTAACACCCAATTTAGCGAGTGATAAATAAAAGTACCATAATAAATTGTTGGATTGTGTGCAATAAATAATATTATTTTTTTACTCTTTCAATTTCTGTAAGGTATTGAAGAAAGAAGACTTCCTTCCACCTCATTGGCTGTTCTGGGTGAGCGGGTCCTCTAATGATGATCAAATGTGATTTCTTACACACAGCTACTAGCAGACACTTGGGGATGAGGTGGGGGCTTAATTGCCGTGTCACCAAATACAACGTTACAGGCGACCTCTGATAGCCGGGACTGTTACGATTAAAATAAGAATGAAAGAATCTGATCATGTTATTAACAGAGAGAAATAAACATCGATGGTCACACGGTATAAATGTCAGGCTTAATTGGTTTGGATTCCCGATGATTGGGAGGTCAGGGCTCGAATTCCAGCTTGGTGTACTGGAGATGGTTTTTTCCTAAATTGTTTTATACTTTACCTTCACGAAAATGTTGGTACACTTCCTCTCAAATTCTTCCTTTCTAATCCCTACCCACTGCCGTAATTAGGGTAGGTGCGTATAGCCTGAACGGGTAGTAAGACGCGGTGATAAGACAAACAATTTAAGTTTTGTTTAATAACAAATACATTATGAGATGGACAGAAAAAATAAACTGATTGTACTCACTCAGCGGTAAGTGGCGGTAAGTACGCGGTAAGTGGCGGTAAGTACGCGGTAAGTACGCGATCTCCATGCTTCAGCTTGTGACCTAGTAACTTGTATCACCAGCAGTGGTGGCGTATGATCAATTGATGGGGGAGTGTCCAGATTGTTTTGTAGTGGATCCTCGAACCTTCTGACAGGAGTACTCAAACATTCCCGCTGCAACCCTCGCGTCACGTGGCATGTTCATCTGTCTGTTTGATAGCTCGTTCTGCCTCATTACCTCTCTCATAAAGCTGCCAATGGGCTCTACACATGCAGAATATTCCTCGAACATGCACTTTATATGTTCATACTTTTTAACACATGTTCATTTAACGGCTGAATGGAAAGGATTAGAAATATAATTTTAAGAAAATGAAACCGCATTATTAGGGAGAGAGGATGGAAAAACCGCCCGTAGCATTCCAGGCGATAGTCGAACTTTGACCGCCTGTCATAGTGCCATTATATTGTAAGTCTGACACCGTTTCAACGTGATCATTGTTACAGATAGCATGGACGTCAGAACTCATGAAACCAAAATTAAAAATTGTTCAAATTAAAAAATCTTAGTTTTTCAAAACAAATTATTTATTTTATCGCCACGTCTTACTACCCGTCCGCGTTATCCGCATTTAACTATACTAATGGAGCAGGGACGAGAGAATTAAGAGGAAATGTCTCCACATTTGCGTTGGCTGGTAAACCATTTCAGATGATCCTGACATTTAGCCTGCGTGACCACTGATAACTTTAAATGAATTATTAATACATTTCCTGGTAGATATATTATTAATGATATAGCTAGCACTTGACACCTCCTGAGTAAGATGTATTCATGACCGCTTAAACTTCCCATGAAGACCCGACACGGACTAGAACCCAAGTCACAGAATTATTCTCAGAGGGCAGAACATTTGGGTCAAGATGGGCCTTCTTTGAGGGACCTTGCTTCAAATCGGGTGAGGTCTAAGATTTAATCTTCATGCCATGTGTGAAAATGATTTGGAGCTCCCAAAAGAACTATCTCAGGCGTTAATAGCTCTTCTCGCGTTCAACATATGAACAATCTCAGACGTTAATAGCTCTTCTCGCGTTCAACATATAAACAATGTCAGGCGTTAATAGCTCTTCTCGCGTTCAACATATGAACAATCTCAGGCGTTAATAGCTCTTCTCGCGTTCAACATATGAACAATGTCAGGCGTTAATAGCTCTTCTCGCGTTCAACATATGAACAATGTCAGGCGTTAATAGCTCTTCTCGCGTTCAACATATAAACAATGTCAGGCGTTAATAGCTCTTCTCGCGTTCAACATATGAACAATGTCAGGCGTTAATAGCTCTTCTCGCGTTCAACATATAAACAATCTCAGGCGTTAATAGCTCTTCTCGCGTTCAACATATGAACAATGTCAGGCGTTAATAGCTCTTCTCGCGTTCAACATATAAACAATCTCAGGCGTTAATAGCTCTTCTCGCGTTCAACATATAAACTCGTGTTGAGCTCGACTGCTGAGGATGGGGAGATCGAGGTTCGAATCTCGGTCGGGTGAACTGGGGGGGGGTTTCCTAAATGGTTTTCCACTCTCCCTCCACGCAAATGCGGGTTCACTTCTTCTAATTCAACCTTCCCATTTCCTAATCCATTAACGTAATTAGTACTTAAAGCGTATAACCCGAACGGGTAGTAAGACGCGGTGCTAAATATTATTATTATTAACATATAAACAATCTCAGGCGCTAATAGCTCTTCTCGCGTTCAACATATAAACAATCTCAGGCGTTAATAGCTCTTCTCGCCTTCAACATATAAACAATCTCAGGCGTTAATAGCTCTTCTCGCGTTCAACATATGAACAATCTCAGGCGTTAATAGCTCTTCTCGCGTTCAACATATGAACACACATGACATGGCTATGCCATGGAATCGTATTTTATTCAATGTCGTGGAGTGCTGCTAGGTTAAGCACAGCTTCTTGAAACTACCTGTGATATGTTCTCCCC
Source organism: Timema cristinae (assembly GCA_039000515.1). Classification (NCBI taxonomy): domain Eukaryota; kingdom Metazoa; phylum Arthropoda; class Insecta; order Phasmatodea; family Timematidae; genus Timema; species Timema cristinae. The sequence continues at coordinate 80,144,942 of JBCFYV010000003.1, forward strand.
CACTCTGTCCCCATTTGACCATTCACACATAGACTCTGCTATACACACCTCACATGGGATGTTGATATCTGACCAATGAGTGTTCTACTGAGAGATGAGAACAATTCACAGGTACAGTTTGAACAATCTCTGCTCTACACACCTCACATGGGGATGTTGATATCTGACCAATGAGTGTTCTACTGAGAGATGAGAACAATTCACAGGTACAGTTTGAACAAGCTCTGCTCTACATACCTCACATGGGGATGTTGATATCTGACCAATGAGTGTTCTACTGAGAGATGAGAACAATTTACAGGTACAGTTTGAACATGCTCTGCTCTACACACCTCACATGGGGATGTTGATACCTGACCAATGAGTGTTCTACTGAGAGATGAGAACAATTCACAGGTACAGTTTGAACAAGCTCTGCTCTACACACCTCACATGGGGATGTTGATATCTGACCAATGAGTGTTCTACTGAGAGATGAGAACAATTCACAGGTACAGTTTGAACAAGCTCTGCTCTACACACCTCACATGGGGATGTTGATATCTGACCAATGAGTGTTCTACTGAGAGATGAGAACAATTCACAGGTACAGTTTGAACAAGCTCTGCTCTACATACCTCACATGGGGATGTTGATATCTGACCAATGAGTGTTCTACTGAGAGATGAGAACAATTCACAGGTACAGTTTGAACAAGCTCTGCTCTACATACCTCACATGGGGATGTTGATATCTGACCAATGAGTGTTCTACTGAGAGATGAGAACAATTTACAGGTACAGTTTGAACATGCTCTGCTCTACACACCTCACATGGGGATGTTGATACTGACCAATGAGTGTTCTACTGAGAGATGAGAACAATTCACAGGTACAGTTTGAACAAGCTCTGCTTACCCTGGCAACTCTCTACGACCCTGTGCAGTGGTGTGTTTACTAATGGCATATTCGTGACATATTAACATGTAAGGTATTGTTGGCTTGGGGTGAGTTTGACATAAACAGTGATTGATGTCTGTATTCACTGAGAAACAAGAACATGTCAAAATAAGTCGTAAACCCTGAACAAAGATTGTTCCTCGATACGTATCTGTATTTGTTCGTTGTATTCGCGAGAGGAAGGAAGAAACACGAATACAGTGCATCAGTTACTGAAGTGTCTTTCAGAGGACATATTTGTTTATTTCTGTAATACATGGCTGTGTATAGTGGAGTGGAGTTATAGTTACAGCTGTGAATCATGGCAATATAAGTCTCTGCGTCGTGCTAACTAGATTTTTTTCAAAATAGATAGCACATCATTATTATTAAATATCTATAATGAATATAAGTGCGAATTTGCTTGTTATCACAATATTTGTAAATATATTTAACTCTGCAGTATTGTGTAAACTTGATATGTAAGTAATATAAGTTACTTGTATTTGTTTTTACTATTTTTATTAGATTTAAGTATTTAATATTGCCATATTACCAGCTAATGATTAGGAAATACTATTGTAGAAAACGTGTCTTGTCTAATATTTGATATCGTACAATATTGAAAAATTAATAACTACTTTGGTATAATATTAATATACAGTGAGTGATTGAGAAATGTATGTTCTGAGAGAGTGTGATGTGGCTAAACCAACTTTCATCAATGATACATCTTTCTACCATGCTGGGAATTGAACCCGGGACCCTTGGTTCAGTAGACAAACTCGCTGCCAAATGAGCTAAGGTGTTGGATGTTAGGAACGAATGGAATTGTATCCATGTAAGTATCATTGGAGTAATAGTTTGCTTATTTAAAATAGGAATGAATGGAATTGTATCCATGTAAGTATCATTGGAGTAATAGTTTGTTTATTTAAAATAGGAACATCTTTTTCTTGGATACCCTGGTAAACATCGGAACTTTATTAAGTTTTAAAATAACACTACACGTGTTCTAAGTATTGTTGAAAGAGTGTGTAATCTAGTTTGTTAAATTGGGTTAACTCTGACTCTCTTTTTAAATAACATTTCAAAATATTTTAAATTGGCTTAAGTCGACTATATTTTTTTAAATAGTAGTTATAAATCTATAATTAGTTTTATAGTTAATTCAACACTAATTATGTCGAAAAAAAATAGTGTTCTAATTTTAATTATGACTAGGTCCAGAATAGCTAATAGAAACAACATAAAAAATGTAGCCCAATGTTATCCTGGTGCGTATTGTGCGTATTCTAAGTTTGGTTGAGCTTCTGTTAATTCCAAAGTGAAATGGTAGCATGCCACCAATGAGAAATCTTTACCCGGGAACTTGCTGATATTTGATTAAAAACCACCCGAATATCTCGTAGAAACCAAAGCTCTATTTGGGGGATAGAAGGCTAATTTAGTTCCTATGACCTTTGATAAACCTTAAGGCAAACCAATATTTTACAATGTTTGTATTCATGAATGTGTTATTTATAAGCAAACCGGAACACACAGCATTATCAAAATATCAAAAATAAATATAATCTGTGTGTGGTAGGAACAGACGTCACATGTTTGATAAAACACGAGTTCGACCTTCGATCTTATTTGGATCACGTAAAATATGATTCTGATCCTTTAGAAAGAGAAGTTGTTATATATTCCTGTCTTGGCGCGATTCTGCCCAATCAGATTGAAATATTGGAGAACTATTTGTAGTTGTTCAACTTGATCCTTTTGATCCTTAAGATCCAACTATGGTAATTATATCCCTGGAGTATGAATTATTTAATGGTTTGTGTCGGGAGACGGTACTTTTAAAATAACACAAAATAATCGTCACCAGCAAAACTAGATAATAAAAGACTTACCACCTTAACCTGCATATCCACCAGTGTGGAGTACTTGGTTGTTACTGCGCGGGACGGGTAAAAGTTAATCATTTTGATCTATAGACCAGTTTTGAGCCAAGTTCCTATTTTTAAGCTATAAAAATGAATACCAATGAACCAATGATTCCCAGCTGAAATATGTATTGAGACACAGAACATTGTAATCCAGGCCAGCGAGTTCCAAACTGTTGATCCGGAACTTGTAAGCTAACCCAAGATCTGATGAACAGCGTGATTTGTTCGGTCCATCCTGGGATCTCGTGGCCAGTCTGTGAAGGTTTGAAGGGACCAGCACACGTGCAACGTCTGTCCCGTGACGTCACGACGCATCATATGTGAGACTGTCCCATCGTATGTTCGGTCTCCATGTCACGTGTTGGGTGATTGAACCCTCCGTGGGCAAGATACAGTACACTTACTATGACCAGAAGGGCCCTGGTTCTTAACTTGGAGGTCTCCACTCAACCCTCACTGACACAAGGGCCAGAAGAGCCCTGGTTCTTAACTTGGAGGTCTACGCTCAACCCTCACTGACACAAGGGCCAGAAGAGCCCTGATTCTTAACTTGGTGGTCTCCGCTCAACCCTCACTGACACAAGGGCCAGAAGAGCCTTGGTTCTTAACTTGGAGGTCTCCACTCAACCCTCACTGACACAAGGGCCAGAAGAGCCCTGGTTCTTAACTTGGAGGTCTCCGCTCAACCCTCACTGAACACAAGGGCCAGAAGAGCCCTGGTTCTTAACTTGGAGGTCTCCGCTCAACCCTCACTGACACAAGGGCCAGAAGAGCCCTGGTTCTTAACTTGGAGGTCTCCGCTCAACCCTCACTGACACAAGGGCCAGAAGAGCCCTGGTTCTTAACTTGGAGGTCTCCGCTCAACCCTCACTGACACAAGGGCCAGAAGAGCCCTGGTTCTTAACTTGGAGGTCTCCGCTCAACCCTCACTGACACAAGGGCCAGAAGAGCCCTGGTTCTTAACTTGGAGGTCTCCGCTCAACCCTCACTGACACAAGGGCCAGAAGAGCCCTGGTTCTTAACTTCGAGGTCTCCACTCAACCCTCACTGACACAAGGGCCAGAAGAGCCCTGGTTCTTAACTTGGAGGTCTCCGCTCAACCCTCACTGACACAAGGGCCAGAAGGGCCCTGGTTCTTAACTTGGAGGTCTCCGCTCAACCCTCACTGACACAAGGGCCAGAAGAGCCCTGGTTCTTAACTTGGAGGTCTCCGCTCAACCCTCACTGACACAAGGGCCAGAAGAGCCCTGGTTCTTAACTTCGAGGTCTCCACTCAACCCTCACTGACACAAGGGCCAGAAGAGCCCTGGTTCTTAACTTGGAGGTCTCCGCTCAACCCTCACTGACACAAGGGCCAGAAGAGCCATGGTTCTTAACTTGGAGGTCTCCGCTCAACCCTCACTGACACAAGGGCCAGAAGAGCCCTGGTTCTTAACTTCGAGGTCTCCACTCAACCCTCACTGACACAAGGGCCAGAAGAGCCCTGGTTCTTAACTTGGAGGTCCCCGCTCAACCCTCACTGACTGCACGAACAAGTAGAGAAAATAACTTGTATCACCCTGTATTTACGAAAAATTTAACCAAAACACATTTTAAAGATATTCAGTTATTTAAGTGATTAACATTTTGAAATAATCACCACATATAATTCAATCTGGGCCTTTGATCTCTCGTATAATTTCTACTCTTCACTTAAATTTTCCAAATGGGATTATAACAACAGGCATGAAGCTATGTATTGTCAGAACTAGAGAGCTTAGGTAATACTATTATGCTAAAATATACATTCCTTTGACATCACTTTGAATTAATATTACACTAATACAATGCATTTTCAATAAGCATCGCTTTTTATTGACATTTTAATATTGGAATACACTTTTTTTAACATAATTTTAATACTGACAATATTTATTCTATAAATGACTCGCTACAACGTTTAAAAGTTTGTAAATCCACTATTTTTTAAACTAAATTGAAATGTTCTTGAATTACGGGTCCCTACGTTGTGCGCCAATTATGTTGTTCTGATATTTTACTGCCGCGATGGACGCTAATTGAAGAATTATAATTAATAAACACTTATTATTTTGACATGTTTTTTATTTCTGAATCTGTTTATTTAATGCGAAAATAGATCATGTCGTTGAAATATATACGCGGCCTATTGTATGAGCGCGGACAGGTGTTGCTGGACCCCAAGTGAATTCTGTCAGTTCTGGACACCAACTGCCTTTACGTTGCACCATTCTTCGTATATATTCCTTGCTCATGGAAGCTTCGAGAAGGTTTAGTTTAGAAAAACAAAATACAAGACAAAAACATCTCTGTGTTACTGGGAGGTTCTAGAGCCGGAAAATGACTCAAGTTACACTTTAAAATCTCTCTTCGAACCTTCGAGAAGAGGAAGTTATTATTTGAAAAATATATATTGTCAACCTGACTTGACTAATGTCACGTGCGTGATGTCACAGTTTCGTGTACCTTCTTAGAAGAAGAAGTGCTTTAAGCGCCATTTAATATACTATATAATTTAAATAAAATTAAATACGTTTATAAAATTAGGACGATATTATTGTCAATGCTTTCACATACTTTTCAGGGGCAAATCAATTACATTACAAAATTTATTCTATTTTTATAAATTAGTTTGGTTGCCAGTCTGGAAATTAAACAAAATAATGCACGACACCATACATTGTGTTTTAATATTTTAAATTATATATTATTGATTATATTGGCGTCAAAGAATGTATGAAACCATTGACAGGTTTGCAAAGAAGGGGGTTATTTTGACAGCAACTAATGATTGAACTGATGACATCCCATCAGATCCATCTGCTGTTTGAAATAAAACCATATTAATTAAATTAAATAAAACAACTAGTATAATAAAAAAATATTATAATTATTATAATTGTATGTTCACTTTGAATATTGGTTTTATATTTTAGTATTGAACTACTTATTCTTTGTACATTAAAAATACAAAAACTTGTTTGCACATTATTTACATAAAACATATTGTATCAACATATTCACATGTAATTATAGGTTAAATTTCCGGAAGCTATTTGTTATAAATTAATAATATCCATAGGACATTTAAATTTTAATTTTCTATGATAAAAAATTGAACTCGGTCAATATTTTCCCTGGAGAAATCTGTTTTATTCCAATTAAACATTTTAGTTTTCCGTTGTTTTTATGGAAGAATTTTGTTGCATCACAGTTACTTTATAAATTAAACTATCTTTTGCCCGCGGCTTCGCTCACGTTAATGTTTATTTTGTCAATAAATTCAAGTTGTCGGTCGACACAGGAAGTATGAAAATAAAAACGATGAACTTATTCAGGTTGTTGGTCAATACAGGTGGAGATAAAGAAACATACAAACTACACAATATAAATAAAGATTAAATGTAGGAGTAGAAAATAAGTAGCGGAGTGTGTGTCAGTAGAGCCATAGGTTATGCCTTGCCGTGAATTGAAAATCCCACTTCATCTTAAATTTTACCTACAGTTAGTCAACATCCCTTACTTACTCCGCTTGTTCTTGGCCGTTGCAATCATGGGAACAGAATAGATCATTATTTTAGGACGCTCCTATATACTATGTTGTATGTCCTTCCATTTGGCGCAAATACATACAAATTCTGGGCATTGGACACACGTAAACATGCTACATATAGCTGGCCAGGGGAAAACATGTCTTTTCCAAATGCACCCCTGCTACCTGCTACCTGCAATGTTTGCCCTTACGCTTTGTTAATAGTAATAGCAAAACTATGTTTGATTGGATACTGGAGTCTTTTGAACTGAAATGGTAGGTCAGTGGGGATTATTGGGATTCGTGGTATGATTACACTTTCCCCTTTTCCCACGCCTGTTAAAATGGTGGCACAGATTATATTTTGCCCTAATTTTGTAATCCGAAGCCTCGTCCCATTAAATAATCAGGGTGCATCTAAATTTCACATAAGTATAACTGGTACACCTAGTTTCAATTGTAGTTTATTCGAGGGTACACCCGATAGCTCCAGAGAATTAAATAACTCAGCGGGATATGAAGTGGTCTGTTCTGTGTCCATGATTGTATCTATTGACAAATTGTGACGTTGTCACAGACATAATGCTAACATGGACGATCTAGCTCACCTGATCTGGTCCCCTTTGACTGGGCTGGATCTCGACTTCATGAAACACGCACACTCAACTCCACTCAACATCACGCGGCTTACTGACCGCCCGTGGCTCGAGGCCCGATTAGAGCAAGACTCGGACAATTGAACATCAAGATGCGCTAACCCGTATGCGCTGACGGTTGTGTTCGAGTGAAACAAGACTCATCCACCAGCGCGTGATTTGAAATTATCACGAGAATCGTCGAGACTTCTCCCGAAGCGACGTACACCCCTCTCCCTTCACCCCAGTGTGATTCCCGCCGTTTGTGAACACGTGATTGACTTTGTACAGTATATAACAGCTGGACTGTGTAGTGATGTCACTCATTTCTCTGCACTCGATTAGGTGAGACACTTGTCTTAGATTTAGACGTAGGTTGCTGTTCGACGTATTCTAAATTATGTTTGGGTTAAATTGTTCAAAATTTAAGTTTCGACTTTAAATATAATTCATGATTACTAATAACTATATTTCTCTGAGACTGCAGGATTTGCCTGTCAGCCATTATGGTTTATGTTCTAGCTTTTTCTTGGTACTTAACGTTGTGTCCGCCTCACGGACGGGTTGGAACTTTGGCATGGCGCCATCTTAGGGCGCTAATAGAACTTTAGCATGTCGCCATCTTGGGGCGCTAATTATTTCTGTTTAACGTGTAACTTACTTAAAATAATTATTCTGCTTGCTAAAGGTTAATGGTTTGTTACGATTGTAATTGTTATTCAACTCGGGGGGCGCGAGCCCGTGCACCCAGCACATTGGTCATTATAATAATAATAATTAGATTGAACTAATTTGATTAGGAACTATTGTAACAGGTTAGGTTTAGGTTAATCATTTTCTCTGTCGTGCCTTATAATGGCAGTCTATTATAAAACTTCTTACTTATGTCAATGTAGTGTCGGCATCGCCAGGTCGTGTAGACATATATATATATTACTTGTATTTAACTTTCCTGCTAGGTTAGTCGCCTTCTGCGAGGGTCAATTTAATTATGACTACGTTGGTATTAATTGTTCTGTTTTCTCTTAACGACTTGGGGTCTTGCCCCTTTATTTATTGTTTATCTCGGCCCTTATCGGCCAGTCACTCGACTTTCCTAGAGTGCCTCGCTCTTGTATGTCTGCGAGTTGTTTGTAGAATAAAATAAACTCTCTTGTAACTAACCTACCTTCTATTTATTGTAATATGAACCTATCAAATCATATGAAGGGGGGTTACAAGAGAGAAGCTGCGCCACTCTGCTTTCGCAGAGTTGAGTGGGGCACTTAATAGGATATTAGGTATAGTTAGGAGAGAAAATAGGGTCCGCCTGTCTGCAGTATTGTTGGATGATTTATATTGTATTGATTCTTGTTTGTTTATGTTTCATGACTCCGTGACCATGGAGACCACTCCTGCAACTGCCATGTCCACTTTGACCACATCTAAGACTGCTGTCTACCGCCTGAGCCGGACGAGTTGACAGCTGAGCTGACTTCAAGGGGCGTCTCCTTCCCTCCCAATGCTACTGTGGGTGAGCTCGGATCTAAGCTATGTGGGGAGATTAGCGGGACTGGGGAGGCTGAGACTGACTCGGGTATGGACAGGATTGAGGATGGGAATCCACCCCCTTTAGCACCAACCGCTCCTCCTCCACCCCCTTCACTAGTTAGATGTCAGAACAAAGTACTTATGGAGATTTTGAATCGGACCCCTGTTTGCGACGGTCAAGATCACGCTACTCTTTTAAATTTATGGTTGAGATCAACAGAGCATATTGTCTAAAGTTAGCGAGTGATAGTGAATTTTTGATTCTGTGTTTGGCCAAAACTTCTGGTTTTTTAACCCAGCTGTTCTCCCGTGGGATTCAAAATGGTTTATCTTGGAGATCACTTACTGACCTCATTTTAGAAGCGCTGTTACCCAGTAGGGCTAGAGAAAGGTTATGTAAGGAAGTTATTCACAGGTTTCAATATCCCCACGAATCGTTGAGAGATTTTATATTATCTATCACAGAGGCAGCACAAGTTCTCAATAGTGGTCTGGGGGAAAGTGAGATCGTTGATATTATTCTTGAGAATGTGTCGCCCCTCACCCGGCGACATTTTGTATTTACATGTAAGCCCTGTACGGTACTTGAACTTTTCTCTCTAGCATCTTCGATTGAAAACACCCTGCTCGCCGAACAGGAGTATTTAAGTGCGCATGCGCCGGCGGCATTAAACCGCAGACGCACGGGTTCAACTCCCGAACCTATGAATACGGCCTTGTCATTAGCGCCTGTACTGCCGGGCGATCGCGATGCTAACACTCCTAGGGACAACTTCAGGCCTTCGGGTTCTGACAACCGTGCGCCCCGCGACCTCTCGCGCATGAGATGTTTTCGGTGTAGAAGACTGGGTCACGTACAGAGACAGTGTAGATCGGGAAACTTATAGGGCGCGCTCGTAGTTGTGGTCCGGTCGTGCCCACTTGTATTAAACCACATGCTCCTACTCCTGTAGTTCAGATCCAGGTAGCCCAAAATGATTGTGTTGCTCTTTTAGATACAGGAGCCAGTCATTCATTTATATGCCGTGAGTTTTTGCGCCAGTTAGAGGGTAAAACAAAAATCGATTATAGGTCGATAGGTCCTAAGATTTACGCCGTGGCTAATGGGCAGACTATCTTGGTCGATTGTAAAGTAGTGCTCTCTATTAAGATAGAAAGATTTGCCTGGAAACGTCCATTCTTTGTTATGTCAGAACTTCCCTTTGATGTTATTCTAGGGACTGACTTCATGTTCGAGACTGGAGTCAAACTTGACCTTAGACGCTTAGGAATATCTTTTAAGTTTGAACCTAGTTTGTTTATCCCGTTTTGTGTTGGGCACCATCCTCGCAGGTTGTTCCCCATTGTCGAGGAACGTGAAGCGATAGATCGTTTGATAGCTCGATTCCCTGACGTCATCACTGACAGATGGGGCAAGTGCGACATTTTGCCGTACGACATTGTGGCGCAGGACCACATTCCTGTTAGATCTGGTCCCTACTCCTGTGCACCCCCCAAACTCGAGATATTTAGAAATCTTATCATGGACTTGGAACGAAAGGAGGTTATTCGTCCCTCCAAATCCCCATACGCAAGTCCTGCGTTCATTATTCCTAGGAAAGGTCATGGGCATCGCTTGATTGTCGATTATAGAAAGCTTAATAAAAAAATAGTGTTCGACCCATACCCCATGCCTAGCATAGAGTCCGCCTTCCAACATCTTGGCGGAGCCAAATATTACAGCTTGATTGACCTTAATGCGAGCTTTCTGCAATGTGCTCTCTCAGAGTCGTCTAAGAAATTCACCGCGTTTATCACCCCCTGGCAAGTCTACGAATTCAACCGAGTGCCGTTAGGGATAAGTTGCGGGGGGCAAGCGTTGAGTAGAGTCTTAGACCATATTTTGGCGGACCTGAAATACAAATTCGTGTTTAACTACCTTGATGATATCTGCGTTTACAGCAAATCTTTTGATGACCATTTGCGTCATGTTGAGGTAGTGTTGAGGCGCCTGCGCGAGGCTGGGTTGACTGTAAACCCGGAGAAAGTCACATGGGCGAAGAGATCTATCCCATATCTTGGCTACATCATTTCTGAGGGTAACCTGCTCGTTGACCCGGATCGGGTTAAGCCTATCTTGGATTTTCCCGCCCCAAAAAACATAAAAGGGGTATTAAGGTTTCTAGGTATGTGCGCCTACTACGCTAGGTTCATCCCGAACTTCTCTGACTTAGCCAACCCCCTTAACTCCTTGAAGAAAAAGGGTGCCACCTTTATTTGGGATTCTGCCCAACAGCAGGCTTTTGTTGCGCTTAAGCGCCACCTAGTGTCACCAGCCGTGCTACGCATGCCTGACTTTTCTCTGCCTTTCCAACTACATGTTGATGCCTCCTCTGTAGCGCTAGGAGCGGTTCTCTCTCAAACGACTTCCGAGGGAAGTAGACCTGTAGCTTTCGCCAGCAGAACTTTGAGCCCTGCCGAAAGAAAGTATAGTATATATGAAAAGGAATGTCTCAGCTGTATCTTCGGCATCGACAAGTTCGCAGACTATCTAGAGCTTCGCCAGTTTGAGTTGTACACTGACAACATGGCCCTCAGCTGGATGTGGAATCACCCGAAACAACTAGGGAAAATTGGACGGTGGGTTTGGAAGCTATCCAGGTTCAAGTTTACGACCCATCACGTTGCTGGGAAGCTTAATGTTGTCGCTGACGCTTTGTCTAGGATGTGTGAGGATAAGGAACCTGTAGGAGAATGTAAGGAGGATGGCTCGTTATTTGTTATCCATACGATTCCCGAATCCTTTATCTCAATCAAAGACCATCAGTTGATGGATCCGTGTTGTAGACAGATCGTCGACAGGATCAAGCGTGGAGAGAGGATTGGGAACTACGAGATCTTTAAAGACCTCTTAGTAGTTCGTGTCAAGGGTAGGATAAGATATTTTGTGCCAGAGAAACTTAGGCCTATGTTACTTAAATATTTCCACGACTCCCTTTTTGGCGGCCATTGCGGTGTCCTTAAGACCGAACGCAAGATTTCTAAGGAATTTTTTTGGCCCTTAATGCCTAGACACGTTAGAGATTGGGTGCGCAAATGTGAGCCGTGTCAATTGGCCAAACCGGCGCGTAATTCTAAAATAGGGTTTCACTCCGCGGATGTTGCTAAGCAACCGTGGGAGAAAGTTTTTGTTGATTTCGTCGGCCCCCTTACCCGCTCTACCCAAGGGAACACCTCTATACTCGTTGCCATGGACGCCTTCTCTAAATTCGTCATACTCATCCCCCTAAGGAACATGAAGGCAAGGACGACTGTTAATGCTCTGTGCAGGCGTGTTTGGGCGATTTTAGGGACCCCAAGGGTCATAGTAAGTGATAATGGACCGTGTTTCCGTTCTAAAGCTTTCGGAGATATGTGTTTTTCGTGGGGGATAAGACACGTTACCACTAGCCCGTACAACCCATCGCCGAACCATGTAGAAAGGTTTAATCGTAACCTAAACGTTGCCTTGACGATCTTTCACCACCTGGATCACACCCACTGGGACCAGGACTTAGACGTTTTGAACATTGCTTTTAACGCCGCTTTCCATGAGTCAGTCAAAGCCACTCCTTCCTCTATCCTCCTCAATAGGGACCTGAACCACCCATTATTGTTTAACTGGGATATTGACCCGCTCCTTAATGACGCGGGTGATTGTTCTTATGAAAAGAAATGTGAGGTAGCTTTTTCTAACCTCCTGAAGTCCCAAAGGAAGGTTGCCGCCACCTATAACCGAGGGCGTATCCCTGTCCCATTTAAACTTGGGGACGTTGTTGTGTGCAAGTGTTTTCCTCTTAGCTCAGCTGCTGACAAGTCTTCGGCGAAGATGGCGTATAAGTGGAGTGGTCCCTGGTCAATTGAAAGATTTCTTACACCTGTTTCGGTATTGTTAAAAGAAGTATCCGACCCATCTTTGACACGGAGAGCACATGTCAGCCACCTAAAGGCTGCAGGGAAATGAGTCAATTGACCCCGTGCTGTGTGTCGTCTGTTTGCTTAAGTGTACCTTTGTGATTTAATTTTGCGTTCTAAGTGCATGTTTCTAAGTATTCTATATTGTTGTATATATGATTTATATAAGGGAAGGGGTACCACCCCCTGGTATTGTTAGGATAAATTTGTAGTACTGTAGGGCCTAGGTATGACTTTGAGCAGAAACTTGTGTTGGACTGTTTATAATAAAGCGTGTGTCGGGTCCAAAGTACATAGTGCAGAACGTTCGCCCCACCGACCGGACTACCTCTAAGTGCGTGTGAAGCGGCAAACCCACCTTTCCTCATTCATGGAAAGTCGTCGCTAAACAGAGTTGTGGGTATCTCTGTGACTCGTGCTGGTAGACAATGTCAGTGCTACGAAACTGCCACAGTAACTTTCAAGGATGGCTGCGCTAACTGATAAACTTTACAATTGGATGTGGTGTTCACGTGTAAACTTTTGTTCTCAGAGACTTCACCTATTCGGCCTTCCGTCCCCCCCTTTTCTGCCCTGCCCGTTTCTTCCCCTCCTTTGTTCCTGTACTCTCATCGGCAGTCAATGATCGCCCAGCTGGGCGTGGCGATGAAGCTTCCCTGGTGGTTAAAGCGGGCCACCTTACGAGCATATGCTGTCTCCCTGTCAACCCGGGATGACGGTGTGTTGGAGTGAGCGTGTGAAGCAGAGGTCTACCCCCGGAGTCCAGTTATTCGTCATCTCCCGAACCTGCATCTGGCCACCTAACATGGCCTCGGAGGGTACCGGAGCCGCCACCCACCCTCTAGTCAGCGGTGAACATCGGGGAAGGCGCCTCCCCGTGTCTTCACCAAAGGCTAAGGACGTCCTTCTTCTCCGTCCAAGGGGGGACATTGTGACGTTGTCACAGACATAATGCTAACATGGACGATCTAGCTCACCTGATCTGGTCCCCTTTGACTGGGCTGGATCTCGACTTCATGAAACACGCACACTCAACTCCACTCAACATCACGCGGCTTACTGACCGCCCGTGGCTCGAGGCCCGATTAGAGCAAGACTCGGACAATTGAACATCAAGATGCGCTAACCCGTATGCGCTGACGGTTGTGTTCGAGTGAAACAAGACTCATCCACCAGCGCGTGATTTGAAATTATCACGAGAATCGTCGAGACTTCTCCCGAAGCGACGTACACCCCTCTCCCTTCACCCCAGTGTGATTCCCGCCGTTTGTGAACACGTGATTGACTTTGTACAGTATATAACAGCTGGACTGTGTAGTGATGTCACTCATTTCTCTGCACTCGATTAGGTGAGACACTTGTCTTAGATTTAGACGTAGGTTGCTGTTCGACGTATTCTAAATTATGTTTGGGTTAAATTGTTCAAAATTTAAGTTTCGACTTTAAATATAATTCATGATTACTAATAACTATATTTCTCTGAGACTGCAGGATTTGCCTGTCAGCCATTATGGTTTATGTTCTAGCTTTTTCTTGGTACTTAACGTTGTGTCCGCCTCACGGACGGGTTGGAACTTTGGCATGGCGCCATCTTAGGGCGCTAATAGAACTTTAGCATGTCGCCATCTTGGGGCGCTAATTATTTCTGTTTAACGTGTAACTTACTTAAAATAATTATTCTGCTTGCTAAAGGTTAATGGTTTGTTACGATTGTAATTGTTATTCAACTCGGGGGGCGCGAGCCCGTGCACCCAGCACATTGGTCATTATAATAATAATAATTAGATTGAACTAATTTGATTAGGAACTATTGTAACAGGTTAGGTTTAGGTTAATCATTTTCTCTGTCGTGCCTTATAATGGCAGTCTATTATAAAACTTCTTACTTATGTCAATGTAGTGTCGGCATCGCCAGGTCGTGTAGACATATATATATATTACTTGTATTTAACTTTCCTGCTAGGTTAGTCGCCTTCTGCGAGGGTCAATTTAATTATGACTACGTTGGTATTAATTGTTCTGTTTTCTCTTAACGACTTGGGGTCTTGCCCCTTTATTTATTGTTTATCTCGGCCCTTATCGGCCAGTCACTCGACTTTCCTAGAGTGCCTCGCTCTTGTATGTCTGCGAGTTGTTTGTAGAATAAAATAAACTCTCTTGTAACTAACCTACCTTCTATTTATTGTAATATGAACCTATCAAATCATATGAAGGGGGGGTTACAAAATACTCCTTTATTTCTCCCTGCACCTCTTTCAAAATGTCAGTGTTGATTTTGTTAACGATTTCATTTTTTGGTGCAAGAATTGCTCTTGCACACAACCAGTGATCACAATTAAAATTTAGTTGTAAGTCCGGGTAAACTTTAACAATGAGCTCCACATCATTTTCCACCAAATTACAGAATTCCCCTCTAAGTAAAATACAACCTTCAGCATCCGTGTCCAAACGTCCATCGCCAATTTTCAATAGTGTCTCTGCGTAATGTCCTGAATCTACGTCATTATAAAGGTGGACTCTCATATTCGTTGTTAGGCTGAATTTTTTAATTTTTAAAAACTTTTTTTAAGAAAAAAAAGATACCTAACCAAAAATTAAAACCAACAAACTATTGCCTTAAATGTAAAAAAAAAAATAGAATTAGAAGTAAGATAACTAATCTAAAAATAATAAATGATAAACTATCGCTCAAGGAAAAAAAGGAACAATATAAACTGAAAACGTAAAACAATTACAATATTATTAAAATAGGACTAAACACAGATGAATAAACGGTAACTAATCAATGTTTGTAAACAAATGAATCGCAAACATGTATTGTTATTTCCCATCGATACGGTCACCCAACTCCCTTTCTTCCCTTTCTCAAAACTTCACAATTATAAGTTTAAAATAGCCAATGATAATACAAAACGATACAGCGATTTAAAATGTGCTCAGCGCCATCTATCGGATTTTGGGAGTAATGAAATCTTAGTACATTAAATAGTACAAATCGATACCGCGCCATCTATCGAGTTGTTATAGTACTAAACGTTAAAGGCACTTTAGTAAAAATAATGTTTTTATTCGAGTTCATCATAGTATAATACCAAACTTCTTACGACAATTTTGTCATTTACCATAACGGGGTGAACAGACAGAGCTTAATTAGCTGAATGCAATTATTTTTAATCATTTAAAGATAGATCAGCCTAAAATAACTCGAGAACAGATTTTAATTCGGGATATCAGATTTTCTTCCGGATACCGTCAGGTCCAGGTATCATGTTGCAATTCATGTTCATATCAGTAGGCCGAGTTGTTATGCCGGACGACCGTCTAGAAGTTATTTTTTCTATCCCTCAGGATCAATACTTTTTTTTATGGATGAAAGGTACCCTATGTCCTTTTCTGTACCCATGACAACGTGAATGCAAAATTTCATTATGATCGGTCGAGTAGTTTAGGCGTGAAAGCGTAACAAACCAACAAACCAACAATCAAACAAACTCACATTCGCATTTATAATATTAGTTAGGATTATTTCTATAAATATTTACTATTGGAAAAACTTCTTCTTGATTCACTCAAGCGCAGTTCTATATTTGAAGCTGGTTGAGAACTGGGTCCAAAGATAGCTGAAAATATGGTGTGGAATTTGTGTGAACAGTATGTACTGAATCCTGTAAAGATTATGTCGTGAGTTTGTGACGCCCACAACCAGGACGGAAGCGTGTGTAAAGAACAACCATGGGATCACAAGAGAAAACATAGTTTTATTTAAATTTGGTTAATTACAAAGGTAGTGTAGATACATAGTATAGTCAAAAGAAAGGCATAGAGAGCCTGCGATTAGTCTGGCAAAACTTTGACTTTAGCCATCACAAATATACATAATGTTTACAGCCCTCACAGGGGAAATTATTGGAGTGAAAATTCTGATATCTAAATTTAAACTGGCCGCCGAAAGGCGCATATAACTCCAAAAACCAAGATTGCTGACATTTAGTTATGAATACCAATGACGTTACACAAAATATATAAAATATAGAACCCATAAAAATTAACTTTTGATACCTAAAAATATATATAATATAGTGGTTAAATATCTTACAAATAGACCCCAACAATAGCCGTTAAATCCTAATCCTGAGTAACAACGCATAATCTAATAATACAATATAGAATAAAATTCATAGAATGAGTTTCATAAACCACCGTTGCACCCATACATCTTAGTGTGAAAACCTCATCAGAAACAAATGAATATATAATAAACTCGTGGCTAAAGCGAGCATTGTATATTCTCAAATACCCTCTGAAACCCAAGAAAATACCAAGGCAACCGCTTAGTTACTCTAAGTTACTCTAAGTTAAGATAAGGGCGCGCCACCAGTACAAAAGAAGTACTGAAGTCAATCAAGACTTCCCCTTGAAAACTAACATAATAAACTCGCCGTTCACCGGCGTTAGACCCCATTTATAAATCATAACATTAAAAAGCCCAAACAGTAATTTTGAATAAGTATCCCCCCCCATTTAAACCAGAACTGAATTTTGAAGAATATTCCCAAACATTAGTTTTATACCGGCGCCCTCACCTTGTGTAAGCCAGTGGTACAATGAGTGCTGCGCTAAACAACACCAGCTATTTTATAGTACACACAGTCCACACATGTTCTCAGAAGAGGGGGGGGGGGGTGAAAGGAGGGTGGATACAACGAGCAAAGGAAGGGAGAAGACTAGCGCTCTGGAAGCGTAGCGGACAGTCCAGTAATTACTCGAAGAAGGGAGAACACTCTAGAAGCGGAAAGGGAAATTGGCTTAGTCAAGTTGAATTATAGTTTGTTGTGAGCCGGGGCCAGGATGACGAGCGAGGCGTCGACCAGCGTCTCGTTTCAGTCTTGTTCATTGAAGCCACGGGAGAGGTTGTTTTGGTGCGTGAGTTAGTGTTACATCAGACGGAGAGAAGCCACGCCAGCCTTGGTGAGTGTTGGAACTTCATATTACAGGGTGATAGGCGTTAGATGTTTGTTGTTGTTTGGAACATCGTTACAAGTTTTGCAATTCAGAATCTGCAAAACTCACGACATAATCATAGCTCCTACTGTACACACAGCTCACTACATATATACTGTACACACAGCTCACGATATAATATCTATAGGCCCTAGTTATTACTGTACACACAACTCACGATATAATATCTATAGGCCCTAGTTAATACTTTACACACAACTCATGATATAATATCTATAGGCCTTAGTTAATACTGTAAATACAACTCACGATATAATCTCTATAGGCCCTAGTTAATACTGTACAGACAACTCACGATATAATATCTATAAGCCCTAGTTAATACTGTACACACAGCTCACGATCTAATATCTATAGGCCTTAGTTAATACTGTAAATACAACTCACGATATAATCTCTATAGGCCCTAGTTAATACTGTACACACAACTCACGATATAATATCTATAGGCCCTAGTTAATACTGTACACACAGCTCACGATCTAATATCTATAGGCCCTAGTTAATACTGTACAGACAACTCACGATATAATATCTATAGGCCCTAGTTAATACTGTACACACAACTCACGATATAATATCTATAGGCCCTAGTTAATACTGTACACACAACTCATGATATAATATCTATAGGCCTTAGTTAATACTGTACACACAACTCACGATATAATATCTATAAGCCCTAGTTAATACTGTACACACAACTCACGATATAATATCTATAGGCCCTAGTTAATACTGTACATACAACTCACGATATAATCTCTATAGGCCCTAGTTTATACTGTACATACAACTCACGATATAATATCTATAGGCCCTAGTTAATACTGTGCATACAACTCACGATATAATATCTATAGGCCCTAGTTAATACTGTACACACAACTCACGATCTAATATCTATAGACCCTAGTTTATACGGTACATACTACTCACGATATAATATCTATAGGCTCTAGTTAATACTGTACATACAACTCACGATATAATATCTATAAGCCCTAGTTAATACTGTACATACAGCTCACGGCTGCAAATTTCACATAATAATTTCAGCGGTTTTTATCCAAGTTCTCAACAATCTTTGACCAAATCTGACACTATCTCATAGCTACATGAAAGTGGCTAGGTTTTGTAGATTTATTTGGGCTAAGTTAAATCAAACACATGTGGATGTTTGTGGCGGCTACAAACAACATGGAGCGGTTTAAAAGGGCACATATTGCTTCTTGAGATATTAAACAATGGTAATATACAATCACAAACACACACATACCTGGTTCTATTTTTCATACGTGCTTGCACTCTATTTATTTATCTAAATAAATATAATTAATTAGTATGGAATTTAAAACATAGTTTCTTTCAAATATGGCGAATATTTAATTAATGTTCGTATTTGACGCTTCACGATGTGTTAGCGCAGTGTTGATAACATATCAAAGATAATACTCAAGACGGTGACTTATTTAAGTCATGATTTTGAAATCATTTGGTTAGAAAATCAGTGTTTTTGTGCGCCATCCGGGCTAGCCACATATTTACAGTAATGGGGTAGGTTAGAAGGAGATAAATACTTAGAGGAACTGCACCAACATTTGATTAGAAGGAGACATTGTAACATCCCCTAAGCTTATAAATATATAGATAATATAATATGCAGTCAAACGTTCAATAAAACAAAAGTTGTAAAAGTGTTATTCTAATAAGTATAGAAATAAAAACCTAAGAGCCCTAACTTTTGCTTGCGCGGCATCTAAACTGAATATTGGTTTAATGTCCCAGGATTCGACTGTGTAGAGAATTGACAAGTTATTGACTCGTGTGTAGCTTGTATTAACAAGCGTGTTCTGTTTATTGGAAATTCTATATCGTACGTATACCATTACATCTCATGTCAAACGGGTGTTGAAAATGGTGGCGAAGGGTGGGGGGGGGGGGGGGGCCAGCAATAAAATTACACTCGTGCATGTGCTGTGTTCAAGTGGATCGATTTGCACTTACAAAAATTGCTTGGCTAAGCATTTATTTCCCTCTGCGGTTTCACATAAAGTACATAAGTACTTAAAAAAATGTACTTTATAAAGTTCATTTAAAATTTAAAAATATTAGGTAAAATTGTTTGTACATTTATAGCCATAAAAGCCACAAATATGGCTGCTTTTTGTCGAGCTAATACGTGGGAAAATTTACCCAAAAATAATAATTCAGATGAGTTCTCATAAAGATCTTCACAGCCATGTATGTTTTATAATATAGTTGTATATTTAAAAATAAACACATTTGCATAAAAATTACACTAGAACCTTTGTATTAGTATAACAATGGCCAGTTACAGATGCCATTAATTACATCTGAAAGTACAACGTGTCGAATATTAGTTTCAAAATGTTCTGCACAAAATATAACCAAATAATAATTTCCACACGTTCACAAGTCACGCGATCAAAAGTCCTTAGAATAAGAATTCGTGTAACCACGATCATATATCCTAAATATAAATATTTTTATCAGTGTTTAATATTAAAACTTGCGTCTAAATGTAGTTTCCTTTGAACAGGTTTTCACTCATCTTTGATAGTTTAGTTGGTAATGAGGATAAAACAGGGCTGAGTTGAATATAAATAACACCCTCACGTCCTCTTAATTAGCAGTCAAGGAATCAGTAATTACTGACCTGCAGGTAAACTGCTCACTCTCAGGCATCGGTGAGCGCGTGAGAAAAGGTGGCAGTCTCGACCTGTCTGGGTTTACAATGATGGGGGAGGCTATTGTTTGAATCACAGTCAGAGAGGCCTTACATCTTTATTACAAGTGAACTCTGGTACAATTGCTGTAAACTCTACCCTCCTCACCCCTGTATGTACTGTTAGTAGTGATATGACAGAGTGAGTCCAGTAATAGTAATAATAATAATAATATAGTTTTGCAGTGGAGAGAACGTGGATTGACACGATAACATTAGAAAGTGCACTTTTGGACGAGACAAAGTTTCATTTGATTATATTGAGTGCTTCGTAAAGAGTTAGCTCAGTGGCCTCGCACTTTACATCCGAGTTAGGAAATTAGGGTGTGAACGGTTTGAATCCCGGAACGGGCATTGCGATTTTACCTCTTTGGATGAAAACTGGTGACTCACTTTGTATCCATTACCCTTACTTACTTTGTTGCAAACTTTTTATTGGACAAAATGTGCGTCAAACAAAATTTAGAAAGACAATTTCGCACCAAACTAGAAAGTGAAAAATAGAACTTAATTGCTAAAACTTGTAGTCTTCTATTGTTGTGAAAGTACTTATAAGTTGTGATGATTGAAATACGAAGAGCTCTACTATGAAAGTAGAAACCTGTGTAATCAAGTTACGCGAGGCCTTGAGCAATGAATAGATAATTAACAAAACTTAGCAAACTAATATAAGCTCGTCCTAATAGAGTTCCCAGATACAGAGAAAATTGCATTCTTCATTTCTATGAAGTAAACCAGATTTAATCTCTAAGAATAATATCTGTTTAAATACACATTGCTCTATTTATACCCACCAATGTTTACACAAATATGAACAATTTTATCTCATTCAAATTATTTGTTGATATGATTATTCTGTGGCTTAGTCCTAGGAAATGTTGCTGCAAGAGGTGTTATTTGTAAAAACAAGATTCTCTCTTACAGGATAAAAGGAGCAAATGGTACAGTTCTTTAATCACCAACACTAGGCGTGAAAAATAGACAAAACTCGAACAAATGTAAGAAACTCAGCAAGGCTTTGTATTCAAAACAAGATTTAATGTGATTTATGACTTACCATTAAGTTGAAATTATTCCAAAGGTTCGTAGGAAAATCCACTCAAGAATATAATACACTTTTTGTATCACGTCTTACTACCCGTCCGGGGTGTCCGCGTGTGGATACAATAATGAGGTAAGCGGCACAGATTTATCTGATTAACAAACCCTTCCTCCACCTCTGACAAGGCATCTTGTGAATGTGGAGAATGCCAGGCCGCCACCGTGGTTCGGATTCCACGTTAAACTGTAGGTCCTTCATTTCATCTCACAATCACCCTACCATTACACATTAGCGTAAGTGCGTATAACCCGAACGGGTAGTAAGACGTGGTGCTAAAAATAATAATAATAATAATAATAATAATAATGAGGTAAGGATGAGGACATGTGTGTGGAGAAGGACATGTGTGTGGAGAAGGACATGTGTGTGGAGAAGGACATGTGTGTGGAGAAGGACATGTGTGTGGAGAAGGACATGTGTGTGGAGAAGGACATGTGTGTGGAGGAGGACATGTGTGTGGAGAAGGACATGTGTGTGGAGAAGGACATGTGTGTGGAGAAGGACATGTGTGTGGAGAAGGACATGTGTGTGGAGGAGGACATGTGTGTGGAGAAGGACATGTGTGTGGAGAAGGACATGTGTATGTGCTGCTGGGTTGTTCCCACTGAACTGAAGTAAGTAATACTAGATATAAAACTTACAAAAGTTAAATTAGAATAAGTGACTAATTCGTGCCACAGACTTTCCAAATGTTGTTGTTTCCTTAATTTGTATTTAATTGCACACAATAATAAATATAACACCTCCTGAGGAGTAATTAGATAATCTCGAGTGTGTATTCCCCTGGGCGCGGGAATGGTTTAGAGAGTTAATAACTGTTCCCCCTCCTCCACCCCTCTCTAATGAGGGGGTTCAGAGACACCCCCTCCCCTTCTCTATTATACTCGCACTTCCAGAAAAAACCACGTTTTATGTGCACGGTCTTCCATTGGGGGTTTCTTTGTCTTTTTTTTTGGATTTTGGTCCAGTTCTGTCGGAGTGAAGAGGATATGACAGGGTGGCGGAGCAGTTTTAAAAAAGTAGATCAAACTCGTTAGAAACTTTTATTTGCACAGAAAAATAAATGCAAAGTTTTCCTCATATTTTAAAACACAGTTAACATGAGATATTCTCTTTTTAAAAATATATTAACTTTTGATGTTTCTAGTTTTGAAATGGTAGATCATTTCGTATAAATATTTCTCAGAAAATTAGTTGTTAATCAAAATAAACACATAATTTAAATAAATACATCCATTATTAATGTAACGTACTTAAGAGTACATTCTGACCAGATCTGACAGTACCATATAACTAACATAGTTCTATATGAGCAACATCATCCAGTCCTCCTACCGTTAATCTACCAATATGATACGGAGGCTTAGACTACACATATGATAAAATATTTGTCCTTTTCTAGAATCAAACCCAACACTCATTATTTCATCAAGCAGACTCACTACTGACTGAGCTTGGGTATAATACAAGTGTACAGTTCCCCGTAACACCTCAGACAGATAATATCATACAATTTGTGACTATCACCTGCTCGGCATGTCAACTTTCTTTCTGTGTTCCTCTGCTGTTACCTCTTAATAATACCTTTCGTGCTCTTTAGAGTTAAATGTTGTGCAGTGGAGTTATTACTCCCGAGTTAACTCTGTTGTGTAGTGACGTCATTATTCCCCGAGGGATTATAGAGCAACGTACGTAATGGCTTAGTTAGTTTTTTATTTTGAGATAATTCACTCTTTTTTTTACATAAAAATAAAACAGTGAAAATGTGGTGGTTAAGAGGTTGAAAGGTTAAGTATAAATATGTAATATGTACCAAATCTGCAACGGTCGTGCTCTGTTAATCATGTGAAGTAGTTAATGAGGATGCTTATGTCCAGAATGTGTATTTATTTATTAATTTACAAAGATGTTTATTTCTCAACTCACATTAATACGAAAATAGCGCACAGTCAAATGAAATCAGTCTTATTGGGCTCCAAATGTTTATCATCAATTGTCTTTCCCCCAATAGAGGTCTAAGGGAGCTTCATTTCATGTTAGTGGGAGATAATATTAACAAATGTTGCACCCTGGAGGGAAATCCTAATTAGGTGTATTTATCTCCGTCTGGGAAGTTTGTATCTCTAGAACAGAGTAAGAATCATAAAGTGGAATAGAAAGTAAATGCACCTGCATTTGTACCGTTATAGTGGCTAACCATTCTAAATTAGCTTGACTATTAAACCGCTTGGCTACTGGTGTGGCGTACCCTAGCGTTACAAACGACCTAAGAGATTATAAACCTAGGCATTATTATAAATGATATTGTGTGATATTTTGTGATCGCGGGTTTAGGGAAAATGAGGCTAGAATGTTTATCTATGGTCAGAGGGGTAGGGATTCAATCCTTACCAGTTGCAATGTTTATTTATTTTCTAAAGGTGTCCTTACAATGCCTTTATCACAGTGAATACTAATATAGGCCTACAATCCAATTCCCATAGTGAAACCTTTACCCTGTCTCTTAAATCCCTAATAATTAAAGGTCAAGGATTGCTACATAACATAGAGAGAAAGTTAAATAAAAGCAAGTTTAATAATCACTAAATTTCAGAGTACACTAAAAGTTAATTTGGTGGTTATAGGGTTATTTTCATCTGTTCCACAAAATACAACATGTGCTAATCGTCACCTTAACACAGCATTTTATAAAACAAACAGGTAACTTTAAAGATAGTTTAATTGTAGCATAGTAGCTTGGACCTCATGTCCCTAGCCCAACGATAGACAATCACAACACAATAATATTACTTTATTGCAAAAAGCCTACAAAGATTTTGGTGATCACCAACAAAATAACGATGGCCAAAACAGGTATGGCAGGTAGTGGCTTATTAAGAACATTCACAAAGGTAATTGAGTGGCCCAATCCTAATTTAACTGGTGATACAAGTTGGCAGGGATCAGAGCCCACAAGGAGATACATATACACATATCCTGGAGCACTGGATAAGCTCCGGGCTACATATTACAACCGTTACCCTGATAAAGCCAGAAGGGAGCAAACATTCAAGTTACTGATTAGGTGTCCAACCAGAGGAGCAGGGGAAAACCCCGAGTAGTAGGGTAAAACCCCAGAGAGTAGTAAGAGAAACCCCCAGAGGAGCAGGGGAAAACCCCAGAGAGTAGTAGGGTAAAACCCCAGAGGAGCAGGGGGTAGCCCCAGAGAGTAGTAGGGGAAAACCCCAGAGAGTAGTAGGGTAAAACTCCAGAGGAGCAGGGGATAACCCCAGAGAGTAGTAGGGTAAAACCCCAGAGGAGCAGGGGAAAACCCCAGAGAGTAGTAGGGTAAAACTCCAGAGGAGCAGGGGAAAACCCAGAGAGTAGTAGGGTAAAACTCCAGAGGAGCAGGGGATAACCCCAGAGAGTAGTAGGGTAAAACCCCAGAGGAGCAGGGGATAACCCCAGAGAGTAGTAGGGTAAAACCCCAGAGGAGCAGGGGAAAACCCCAGAGAGTAGTAGGGTAAAACTCCAGAGGAGCAGGGGAAAACCCCAGAGAGTAGTAGGGTAAAACTCCAGAGGAGCAGGGGAAACCCCAGAGAGTAGTAGGGTAAAACCCCAGAGGAGCAGGGGAAAACCCCAGAGAGTAGTAGGGTAAAACTCCAGAGGAGCAGGGGATAACCCCAGAGAGTAGTAGGGTAAAACCCAGAGGAGCAGGGGAAAACCCCAGAGAGTAGTAGGGTAAAACTCCAGAGGAGCAGGGGATAACCCCAGAGAGTAGTAGGGTAAAACCCCAGAGGAGCAGGGGAAAACCCCAGAGAGCAGTAGGTAAAACTCCAGAGGAGCAGGGGTAACCCCAGAGAGTAGTAGGGTAAAACCCCAGAGGAGCAGGGGAAAACCCCAGAGAGCAGTAGGGGATAACCCCGTATAAATAGTAACTAAAGAGGCAATGCTAATGGAGCAAGATAGGCAGAATAATAAAGCTATTAATACCAAGCTCACTAGGCCTCGACAGCCACTTAGAATAATCATAGATCTCCAGGCATCTATGTCACTACATAGAAAGACTAGCTAACAAGTTACAAGGCTCCCAAGTATGACATGTATCTCTTTGAAACCTATAGCCAAGACTTATCTCTTTTAACATAATTATTAAGTTGCAAAACAAAACCTAGTTAAATGAGCATGTTACCCATATTAGCTTTCTCTTACATCCTACATACTAACAATATTTGTCTTGCCAGACTTAGCTAATAATTAAATTTACATGGATTCAAAACATACAACTTCTCTCAAAAATGTATAATTACATACTGCAACTTATCTGCGCCTTGACAGCGAGACCACCCATTCCATCATTACGGCTGTATCATGCAGATAGTATCTTCTCCGGGCGAGATCAAGACAAAGAGCACAACAAAAAAGGTGTGCGTAACATACTAATTTATACAATCAAACTTGCAGTAAAAGGGAGGGTTGGGGAGGGGAAAATTACCCTTTCCCTTACGTTGTTGCATAGCTCCAAGGAGGGGGACTGTCTTGTCATAGTTTGGAGTGCAAACCTAACATCTTCTTTTGTTTGGTCGCTATTTGAACTGAGGAATGGCATTCATGCAACATATGGTGAGTCAATACCAGGTGCAGAAAATGGTTGGATAATGTTTTAATGGATACTTATTTACAATCAAAGTGAGAATGAATTAAATCTTATTGTGATGGGTTAAATACTTTGAGCCCGCCACAAGAGACAACGATGGAATCTACTAGATCTACTTTCTTGTATTCTTACTTCACGCCATGTGATTTGCAACTTTCACTTTTAATGGATAGTCTCAGTACCTATAAAATAACAATAACAATATTGTAAAATATTATCAATATTTATTGTAAAAAAAATATATTTTTAAAACGTTTCTTCCCAAATGAATTTCCCTGTAGCTACTTACGTTCACTCCTTCAGTGTCTATCTCAAGTTTGATGGTCATTTCTACCACCAGAGCTCAGTAGTAAAATGCTTTTATTTATATGTGCATCGAGTCTTACTACCCATTTAGGATATCCGAATATATACACTGATTGGGGTTGAGGTGGAAGAGTTAAGGTGAAATATAGATTTAATGTATCCGCCTTTTCTTGAAGGAATAGCTTTAGATCACGTTGAAGAAACCCGTCATACCATACACGCGGAGAATAACCTCAACATTTGAGCCCGACACCTTAGTCCGCTCTCCCACCGGTGCGTGTTGGAATAAAGTGGTTTGTGAAAGTTCTCGCAGACCAATGGCCTTCCTCTCAACAGAAGTCCGGCTCTATTTCAGTTTATTTGGATCTGTGAGCAGGAATTGAGACGATGCCTCCAATTAAGAGTAATAAACGTAGCAGAATCAACAGCGCCATAAAAACGATGTTTAAACGCTGGAGTGCGCTCTAGAGAGCTTTTATACCTCTCAATGAAACATGGGGGAGGTTTTTGTACCTCTTCTGAAGCTAACTAACGTTCAGTTCCATTCGTGCGCAAGACAAACTCATTGTCCCTTAAATAACCAGGTAGCCTCCCCGCAGCCCATAGCAGATGGACGGAAAGTAAACACGAGGGTAGCTGCCCCCTCCCGTACTCCCCGTCAGGAGTATAAGTATTTGGAGTTACTCCTGTTTGTACCCCCCGGCGTGGACCCCACAAAGGGCGGAACCCGCATGAGAAGCCTCGACCAAGTCATGGAGCGTGTCGACCGCAGAGAGGATGTATATCGTCAGTTTTAACGACTCGTTCGTCCCAAACTGATGAGATTGGGGGGCAGGGGGGGGGGGGGGAGTTGTATTGATGGTGTGAGGATCTTGTTAAAAACAGACTCAAGTTAGCAGTCAAGAGATTCATTACGATTATTTTTATAAAACCTATAGACTACCTCGTTTGTTTGCTTTCAAACAAACGACGTCGTTAATTAACTACCTCTCTTACTGAGGGGAAACGTGAATTACCTCCCTCCCTTACTGAGGAGAAACGTGAACTAACTACCTCTCTGACTGAGGAGAAACGTGAATTAACTACCTCTCTTACTGAGGGGAAACGTGAACTAACTACCTCTCTGACTGAGGAGAAACGTGAATTACCTCCCTCCCTTACTGAGGAGAAACGTGAACTAACTACCTCTCTGACTGAGGAGAAACGTGAATTAACTACCTCTCTTACTGAGGGGAAACGTGAATTACCTCCCTCCCTTACTGAGGAGAAACGTGAACTAACTACCTCTCTGACTGAGGAGAAACGTGAATTACCTCCCTCCCTTACTAAGGAGAAACGTGAACTAACTACTTCTCTGACTGAGGAGAAACGTGAACTAACTACCTCTCTGACTGAGGAGAAACGTGAACTAACCTACCTCTCTGACTGAGGAGAAACGTGAATTACCTCCTCCCTTACTGAGGAGAAACGTGAACTAACTACCTCTCTGACTGAGGAGAAACGTGAATTAACTACCTCTCTTACTGAGGAGAAACGTGAACTAAATGGCTCGAAGTATGAATTACCAGTAACGAGAAGGTTGGGGTTCAAATCCCGACTAAGAGTACTTAGGATGGGTTCCATTACTCAATGGTTTCCCGCTCTCTTTCCATGTGAATGCGTGTACATTTCCTATAGATTTTACCTCCATCTCTTCCCCATTAGCTTAGTTAAATGTGGTTACTCCCAACGGGTAGTAAGACGTACACTAAAAATGCTTTATTTTTCATTAATGAATACACAATATATTTGTTTATATAACATATCTTATATCCAGACAATAAATTTGTAAACACAACAAACAAAACAATCTGTCTGGGGACTAAAATAAAAAAATAGAAAACGTCTAAAGGATAGAGATTATTAATGGAATTTAAATGACTAAATAAATAAACGTCCTTAAAATAAGACTTAACAGAAAGATTGTTTTATTGAATTATACAAATATTTTTATACAATTATAATATAGTTTATTGGTAGCTGTGTGAAAGTGAACAAAACCATCTCATATAAACCACAATAATAATAATAATAATAATAATAATAATAATAATAATAATAATAATAATGCTATAGTTGACAGTTTTTCTACTTCCTCTTGAGGGGAAACCTTCGTTCTTTATATTCCCGACCCTCAGTAAAACCCGTACCCGCTATTATATTTAACAACACGCGACATTTTAAAGTGTTTTAAGTAATTACTGTCCGCAAATGTCAAAGCTCCATGACAATAAACTTCTCAACAGGGGGGATTTATGAGTTTTAAGAGTTGTAGCTCTGAATAAAAATTGGTTTAAGATCGATTTTAAAAATATGTAAATATCTGTTTGGATTAATTCGTATATTTAAAGCAACATTAGACATTTTTATAATTAAATCTCTGACCTTGAGGAACTAGAAAGGTCAAGGCTTATATAACGTAAACTCATCATTTCTCCTTAACCTGATACACCTCCTTTAAATGCATTCCCCCATTACCCTCCCATTGGCGTCTCAGCCTACCAAGGGTTCTCGTATTTCCAGGCCTCTCAATCGCCCTCACGGCAGAACAACCCCCCCCCCCCCCCTCAACATGCGTACCTTGATAATTTGTGTTACCTTATAGATGGATACAAACCATGTAGCTCTTACGTACGTAACTTTCACCATTCTCATGTTTGTTCATCTTTATTAGGTCCAAATATATCTATCGGGACCTCGCTCTCAAAAACTCTCAATAGAGAGTGAGAACTCGCTTCACATCCCTATTGTATTCGTCAGATTAGATTGGTCTCAAAGAATAATTCCTTCATTTATTATTTACTAAATAAATTACACTAGTCAACATGATTTTTACCTAAAGCAATATTTTGGCTGTTTTTGGTTCATTTATGTCGACAGTGCTCTCACGATCCGATGGTGGTACCGTAGAATATTCTCTCAGAGTATCGTAGTGAGAGTGATGCTATACTGTGACTGTATCGAGTTAACAATGATGTAAACGATGGAAGGAATAGTATATTGTATCATTACTGCACCACTCATATAAACTCAGCCTATAGCCTGTGTTGTTTTGGATATCGTTTGTTTCTCCTAATCTTGTATTGTTATAGTGCGGGTGGCCTGGTGGTCTAGGGGTAAGGTGTCAGACTTCTGTGCTGGCGGCCGGGGTTCAATCCTCGGTCCCGGCACAGATTTATCTGATTACCAAACCCTTCCTTCACCTCTGACAAGATATCTTGTGAATGTGGGGAATGCCAGGCCTCCACCGTGGTTCGGATTCCACGTTAAACTATAGGTCCTTCCATTTCATCTCGCAATCACCCTACCATTACACATTAGCGTAAGTGCGTATAACCCGAACGGGTAGTAAGACGCGGTGCTAATAATAATAATAATAATAATAATGTTATAGTGCGGCACAGAGGAGGTGTTCTGGTACCTCTGGCAATTTCTGATGGTTGTGTGACAGACTAACAACGAAAGCTCTGAGTAAGTAAATCTGTGACATCTCTTAACATGCACATTGCTCGTATTTTCGTCGCAAGAAGAGTGACCAGGACTGAGTCGTGTGTCTATATATGTGCTGTATTACCTGCACAATGATTACAGGATGGGGATAGCTCAGAATCTCTATAGCATGCCTTTCTATGTACCTATGGTTTGACAAGAGCCACGTAACCACGTTGGTGATTTCTCTCAAGGAAAAACACGCACGGTTTCAACTGTCTGACCTAAGAGCAAGATGAACTCCTTAGTTCCTGGTTACAGCAGTGTGAACTGGTTACAGCAGTGGGGACTTGTTACAGCAGTGGGGACTGGTTACAGCAGTGGGGACTGGTTACAGCAGTGGGGACTGGTTACAGCAGTGTGAACTGGTTACAGCAGTGGGGACTGGTTACAGCAGTGGGGACTGGTTACAGCAGTGTGAACTGGTTACAGCAGTGTGAACTGGTTACAGCAGTGGGACTGGTTACAGCAGTGGGGACTGGTTACAGCAGTGGGGACTTGTTATAGCAGTGGGGACTTGTTATAGCAGTGGGGACTTGTTACAGCAGTGGGGACTGGTTACAGCAGTGGGGACTGGTTACAGCAGTGGGGACTGGTTACAGCAGTGGGGACTGGTTACAGCAGTGGGGACTTGTTACAGCATGGGACTGGTTACAGCAGTGGGGACTTGTTACAGTGGGGACTTGTTACAGCAGTGGGGACTTGTTACAGCAGTGGGGACTTGTTACAGCAGTGGGGACTTGTTACAGCAGTGGGGACTGGTTACAGCAGTGGGGACTGGTTACAGCAGTGGGACTTGTTACAGCAGTGGGGACTGGTTACAGCAGTGGGACTTGTTACAGCAGTGGGAACTTGTTACAGCAGTGGGAACTTGTTACAGCAGTGGGAACTTGTTACAGCAGTGGGAACTTGTTACAGCAGTGTGAACTGGTTACAGCAGTGGGGACTTGTTACAGCAGTGGGAACTTGTTACAGCAGTGGGGACTTGTTACAGCAGTGGGGACTTGTTACAGCAGTGGGGACTTGTTACAGCAGTGGGGACTTGTTACAGCAGTGGGGACTTGTTACAGCAGTGGGAACTTGTTACAGCAGTGGGGACTTGTTACAGCAGTGGGAACTTGTTACAGCAGTGGGGACTACTCAAATCATGAATAATTAAATATCAATGTATTGATAACACAATGAAGTATATTTTAAGTATTTCAGTATGTTGAACAGTATGTAGAATATATTAGTGCTATTATGAAATAATTAAACATTGAGCACATTTCTGATTAATTTCACATATTTATTGATACATGGAAATTAAGTTTTAAAGCATTAATAATGCATAGTGGAAATCAATATCCATTAATATCTCTACTTCACGCCACTGGATTTAAAGAAACATTCTGAACGTATGTAGACGTTTCTGAGGGCAATTAAGTGCCAATACTACTCTTGCATGTTTGTGGTGATCTTAAGATTTTTGGAATATTTACAGGTCTACAGGGAGGTTTTCTAAAAATAGTTTTATTTCCTTTGTTTGTGGGACATTCCTCCCACTGTATTATGTGAAAATAGGAGGGGAAATTTACCCGGGAGAAGTAATATTCATTTATTCACCCGTTGACCCAGAACTTGTTATGATTATTATAAATATAGCTAGACTTAATGAAGAATTTCATAAAATCCTTAGATAAAATTTAAGTGAATTCACCCGTCTCACATAAGTTTTTTCCAACATAACAGATTTTAAACTGAAAGAAGGATTATTCATTTGGCCTCTAATAAAGAAACATCTGAAAGCTGATATATTTGAGACGAAGCTGCAGGATACTGAATTGACAGCTGGGATTACGTTTTAAGCAGTTGTGCACGAATTTATGGTGAACAGGAAAGAAAACAGATATTCATCTCGTGTCAACTTTTCTAAATGGCCTTAAATGGGATGCCATATTTGTTTGAAAATTCATTTTCTACCTTCACATTTGTTTTTTTCCCCTGATAACTTGTGAGCTGTGAGTTCCGAGCAAGGGAGACGATATGTACGATGAATAAGCGCTATCAAGCTCACTGGGAGACCTCAATTATTGGAGATTTTTATTGGTTTCTTAAGAAGGAATGAGACATGAACTGCAAGAAAAAAATGTGCGTGGCAATAATGTTGGTGTAGACGTGACATAAAATATATCTGCCCCATTTTTACCAAATTTATCATAACTATACATATACGGGTCTTTCCCAGAGTAAAACGTGAAAAGTAAAATTGTTAAATATCATATTGTTCATACAAAATCTCGCCAAGACCAAAATTGTCAAATTTCAATTCGATTAATATTTACTATGGAAAATATATACATCATTAGTAGAAATATGATTTGCTAAATAAAAAAAATTTGGCTTAGTGTATTAAACTAAGTGAATATACTGAGTGATAAAGTAAACTTGTACCTGAATAATTTAAAATCCTGAAAAAGTTATTTAAAATATATTATAAATGAAAATTTGACTATTTCTTGTGCATATATTAATTCGTATTGACTTGTCTTATATATTTATTATGATACATTTATATTGATATAAACAATATTTATAACAAATTACCTGGTGTGTGATAGATTCTAAATTAATAATAATATTACGGTAATATGACGCAACGATGCTCAACCCAGTCAACCCGACTCTCCATAAACAGTGTGTACCAACCTGTTCTCCAACAGATGCTGTCTCTGTGCTCAGAACTAGATGTAATGCCAATATTGATGCATCTGGCGAATCGTCCGGGTTTCATTGGTCCTAAATGCTCGCAGCTACAATTACTACTGATTGCCATGAACATGTGTTTGGATGTGCGATGTGGTCGGTCCAAGTTCCTGCCCAGACACGGGCACTATTCAGTAAATATGTCACGATATTTATAATAGAAAGAGAACAACCCATCCAGGCGCGCACAAGTAGAATAAACAAAACCAAACCTGATTGGGTGGTCAGTCTCGCAATATTCTGGATTGATGATGACGGCAATATTAGGGTTTGAATCCCGGTCGAGTGAGCAAACAGCATATTTCCATGAGATAATTATAAATTATACTCTATTCAAATGTGAATACATTTCTAAATGATATCGTCCTCTTGTTTAACATACGCGCATAGCCCTGAGAGTAGTAACACACAATATTTATATATTTTATCAAAAATGACCTAAAATTGATTTTTGCCAGAAAATATTTATCTTTTTGGTATTTAATTATTGGGCGTCATTGGAAAATGGGACCAGGATTTGTCAGTTGGATATCATCAGAAATATTCTACTAATTAAAGTGATTTTTGCTGTAAGCAAATAAACCTCCTATTTTGGTCAGTTGTTTCTTTTCAATTATTTCTAATAATAATAATTTTTAAATTAATAAATCTCAACCTGTGTCTAGACATGTTGGCATCATGACTGAAATAGCAACACCTGGTGTTTATAAGGTGTCTCCACTCAGCCGAGGAACCTGAAGGCGGTTCTCTATTGCCCCCTTACACCCCATCTTGTATCACCTATATCGTATTTATATCCGTCTTTATTGCAGATTCACTCCTGATCTTGCATCTGGTCTTGGTCCATGACTGCTTCTTCCTTTGATGGTTTTATAAATCGACAAACTCCACGAAAAGACATCAATGTCAGTCGATATTTTATCCATCGCGTGAGGGGCTCGGTTTGATGCCGAATAGTCAATTTATAAATAAAAAATAAAGAACGGAAAACGTTGAGAAGAAAGATGAACGTGAGATAACTTTCCTCACAGATTCAGGTAGCTAAACGTACCGTACGATGATTGGAAACCATAGAAACATAGTGTGACCTATGTATCGCTAGAAACCATAGAAAATAGTGTGACCTATGTATCGCTAGGAAACCATGAACATAGTGTGACCTATGTACGCTAGGAAACCATAGAACATAGTGTGACCTATGTATCGCTAGGAACCATAGAACATAGTGTGACTATGTATCGCTAGAAACATAGAACATGGTGTGACTATATCGCTAGAAACCATAGAAACATAGTGTGACCTATGTATCGCTAGGAAACCATAGAAACATGGTGTGACTATGTATCGCTAGAACCTAGAAACATAGTGTGACTATGTATCGCTAGGAAACCATAGAAACATAGTGTGACCTATGTATCGCTAGGAAACCATAGAAACATGTGTGACCTATGTATCGCTAGAAAC
The DNA here is from genome assembly GCA_039000515.1 of Timema cristinae. Lineage (NCBI taxonomy): Eukaryota > Metazoa > Arthropoda > Insecta > Phasmatodea > Timematidae > Timema > Timema cristinae. The sequence goes on from JBCFYV010000003.1 coordinate 80,178,996, forward strand.
CATAGAACTAGTGTGACTGATCTATGTATCGCTAGGAACCATAGAAACATAGTGTGACTGATTATGATCACTAGGAAACCATAGAAACATAGTGTGACTATGTATATAACTTTTCATTGACAAATCCTAACTTATTACTGGAGGAAGCACATCAACCAGCTCTCAGGACGTATACTTACCACTTTGTCCGGTACCTTCAGACCAGTGTCGGGTGGTCTATGAGGTGGTTGATGCGCAGTCTATGAAGTGAGCTCTACTGTACGTCTATGAACGAGACACGTTATTGAGTGTAAGGAACAATGATGAGGAAACGTCATAAAACTTCGTGAAGGTACAGGGACATTTCTCCGGGGACGTTATCTCTAGAGCAGCCCCCCCCCCCCCCTCAACACCCAACACTCAGAGGACGCGGAGGAAATACCAGCCTTTGTTCTCCTGCCCGAGCGACTTTTATCCCCGCTTTTACCTGTCATTTGGAAGGTTTAACGTTTCTAGTGTTTTATATTTGTAAATTAATGCGCCATTACTCCAAAATGACAAATAATGATCTGGAAACATAATTCCTCGTGACGTAAGAGAATATGGAACATGCTTTTTTTTAAATAAAAAGTGCACACCGAGTTTTATAAAGAAACGTGTTCTTACTAAAAGTAAAGTTTTTTTTACCATTTCTCATAAAATGATTGAAGACGTTTCTTGGGGTTTCCGCCCCTGAGCCCTCTCAACACACTACCCCATCGGTACCCCTTGGATGATAACCTTAACTTAAGGAATATATGTAATAGAGTAAAACTCAATGATTGTTTTATACACACATATTGTAGCAACGCGTCTTACTACCCATTCAGCTTAGTGTTACATTAACACAATACAATTTATTATTTTTACCACATTAAATTAAAAATGGATGATATTTATATCGATACATCGAGTATTCAAAACAGTTTTTATAAAGTTCGATTCGAGTTAATGCAATATTGAATTAAAAACGCCCATCCCCAGGCACTGGTCGGTAAAAATGTTTTCAGTAAAAACCTCAACTCGCGATTACATCCATTCTGCGTTAAGTTCGTTTTTACTCGCAATCAGAGGTTCGAACAGAGGACACCAGAAAGTACATTTATCCTCCAGTAGATCAGCTGGGAATGTCTGCAAGGACCGCAGTAGACCTTGTAAGAGCCTTAGTGAGGTGAACAGAAGCCACAGACAATGTAATGGCGGTATTTGTCCCCTCTCTCTCTAACAGTCTCGGAACTAGCGGACAGATCTCAACAAACCTTCTACCTGATATTGGTGCAGACAGACTCCTCCACAACAACTTTTCAGTGTTGAGTTATTAAGTTTCTCAAAAACGGCGTGGATATGATCGTGAATGGAGACATGATCGTGAATGGAGACATGATCGTGAATGGAGACATGATCGTGAATGGAGACATGATCGTGAATTAAGACATCGTGAATGGAGATATCCGCTTGTGTTCTATTTTGGGCCTTCAGTAAACTACCTTTAATTTTAGGGTTGTACAACAAATTCAAATATCCCTCGTGGGAGTCTTGTGGACACCCTTAGTATCATGTTTTATACCAAGAATTAGACAGACAGACGGGCTCACGAACACCACTTTTTCGGTATCAGCGAGCCATGAAACGTCGATATTATCAAAACCTAAAGTTCGTTTTTTTTTCAAGGTTACAATACTTAACTCTCCAAGGGGTCATGATAAAATAAAAATTCCATTAAAATATGTGAGTGATCAGTAAACCAAGCACAAACGAATGTTTATTAGAAATACTAAGATACAGACTTATTTATCAAGTAATCCCCTCCCCAAACAAACATATGTTGATTGAAAGTTGAAATTCTACATGGAGTTTCCTGGGAATCGCAGAAAGATAAGAAATAGCCAAAATCTATAAAATTTGAAAATTTGCCAAATCTGTGGCCCCAAAAAGTCCCCATGCCTACCTTATGGGTAGAAAAAATCACGTCTGTCCCATTGCGCTGAAATTAGATTTTCGGGGGATTTTACCCTGCTTAACACGAACCTGTAATTTTTTGGAAATCCCAGTCGGCTGATCATAAATCAATACATAATTAGGACAAACCTTTAGAGGAGCGAGAAAATAGAATGTTCCAATAATGTATAGAATAGGGTGAAATAGGTGGGAGCTGTGAGATGGGTGGGAGCTGGTGAGAAGGGTGGGAGCTGGTGAGATGGGTGAGGGCTGGTGAGAAGGGTGGGAACTGGTGAGAAGGGTGGGGGCTGGTGAGATGGGTGAGGGCTGGTGAGATGGGTGGGAGCTGGAGAGATGGGTGGGAGCTGGTGAGAAGGGTAGGGGCTGGTGAGATGGGTGGGGACTGGTGAGATGGGTGGGGGCTGGTGAGATGGTGGACTGGTAAATGGGTGGGGCTGGAAGATGGGTGGGAGCTGTCAAATGATGGTGAGGGCTGAAATGGTGGGGCTGTGAGATGGGTGAGGGCTGGTGAGAAGGGTGGGGGCTGGTGAGATGGGTGGGGCTGGTGAGAAGTGTGGGACTGGTGAGAAGGGTGGGGCTGGTGAGATGGGTGGGGCTGGTGAGATGGGTGGGGCTGGTGAGATGGGTGAGGGCTGGTGAGATGGGTGGGGGCTGGTGAGATGGGTGAGGGCTGGTGAGATGGGTGAGGGCTGGTGAGAAGGGTAGGGCTGGTGAGATGGGTGGGGCTGGTGAGATGGGTGGGCTGGTGAGATGGGTGAGGGCTGGTGAGATGGGTGGGCTGGTGAGATGGGTGAGGCTGGTGAGATGGGTGGGACTGGTGAGAAGGGTGGGAGCTGGTGAGATGGGTGGGGCTGGTGAGATGGGTGAGGGACTGGTGAGATGGGTGAGGGGCTGGTGAGATGGGTGTGAGAGGTGGCTGGTGAGATGGGTGGGAGCTGGTGAGAAGGGTGGGAGCTGGTGAGATGGGTGGGGCTGGTGAGATGGGTGGAAGCTGGTGAGATGGGTGGGAGCTGGTGAGATGGGTGAGGGCTGGTGAGATGGGTGGGAGCTGGTGAGATGGGTGTGAGGGCTGGTGAGAAGGGTTTCGAAATTGCCAAAACTAATAGAATGTACTACCTACCAGTTTGGTAGAAGATTGGAATATGCTAGGATTGTGTAAAGACCACCAAAATTGTAATGAAGTAACCTAAAATGAAAAGAGGTTCCCCCAAAAACTACCAAAACCAAAATAAAACTTTTTGGTAGGTACAGTACAGTAGAAATTTGTAATTATTTATTGAGTACAGAGTGTGAAACTCAAATAATCAAAAGCAATTGAACATTTAAAATTCAAAATGGGGATACGGGAAATGGTCGGAGCTAGAAATTTAAAAAACTAAAATTATCAACTATTTATCGGCAAGGCAAATAAAATTAAAATTCGGAGAGATGGTAAAGAGATTATAACAAAAGCCCAAAATCTTAATGTGAAATTACATACTGAGAGGCTCCCAGGAAGGTCAAATGGGGACTAAAAAGGAATTTACACAATTATAGAAAAAAACATCTTTTAGTTTGGTATAAAATAGAAATTTCTTAAATAACTAAAAAACAATTGAAAGTTTTTGTTTATTTTAAAATTATAATCTGTGTAGAAGGAGAGCTAAGAATTTCGAAAACTAGTATGAAAAAAGTCTTAGTGCAGTTAATGGATTAAATACTTGCCAGCAGTTAAGGCAACAACCTTGAATAATAAAAATATTATCAAAAATACCGAAAATTTGAAATTTCAAAATTGATTTACCACAAAATGCGGTCTAAAAATTGTCCATACCGATAGAGAAAATATCTTCTTGGTGTGGAATAAAATTGAAATTTGCCATGTAAGTAAATATGCCTTCCCGGATAACCGAATGTCTGACTAAATGAAATTTGGAAATTTAAAAAAAGGATAATGCAAAATTTCAAAATTGATACAACAAATGTAGAACACTATTTTCGGTGGGGTTTAAAAGTAAAGTTAGGCAGGCAGATATCCAAATAAGTCTTAAAATTCAAAAATGAAAATGTGGGAACTGTAATGGTGGGGGGGAGGGGGGGAGGGCAGTAGCTTGACATTTCTCCAAAACTATTTGAAAATCTACCTTTCAGGGCGGAAGAAAATTTATGTTTGGCAGATTGGTAAAAGGATCACCTCAGATAATATAAAAGTTTATGAGCTTGGAAATTAAATAAAATGTGTGTTTGGGAAATTGAGGAAACGTGGAGGAACTTCAAAATTGTTAAAATATTTGTTTTAAATGTATATGGTGAACAGATTTAATTTTGTAGAAGCAGATAAAAAACCTAAAAATATAAAACACAAAGCTTTATCTTTGAGGGGATCCATAGCACCGATATAACCTAGGTAAATACCGAAGGATAAATTTCACCGGTACAGGAACAACCGAATAATGAAAATAAACAACTTCTGGTGGCATAGCTTGGTGAGCCATGGTGCTCTTTGGCAGACCATGGTGCTCTTTGGAAGACCATGGTGCTCGTTTATTCCATATGTCTTTATATTGGTATATTATTAAATTTAATTATGTATTTTATCATCGTCCTATATCAATAATGAGGCTAGTTTATTATTTTAATGAACACAAACTCCTGATCAGTTTCTACCGTGACCCCAGGTGAAGACAGACAGACAGACAGACAGACAGATCTGCAAACTACAACATGTTTGAGTTCAAACTCACATCATACGTCTGAATCTAATATTATTACAACAAATAAGTTATGATTGCTAGATTAAGCCTATCTTGACGTGTCCCTTATATTCACACTCTCCTGTATCACACCGTGTGTGTTGTATTTCAAGTGTACCGGGTATGTGGGTACAGTCTGTTAGCAGAACCATCAAAATCCCTAACTAAGCACCACAACACCCAGTCGCCATTATTACAAATATGAAGGATAACCACAAGGGGTTTTATTTGGATATCCGCTACAAGCCCAATTATTCCCTGTCTCACCTGAGAAGTATCAACTATGCCCATGGGAAGATTCAGTAAATAAAATTATGTATAAACAAGAACGAAGTGCAGGTAACAAACATTGCCCAACGGCTAATTTATTGAAGTGGTAATTTACATGGAACCATATATTAAACATACTCTAATAAACATGGGAGACTCATCACTTCTCCTATTCAACTAACATAACAATGTCTAAGACCAGGCTAAACGAGGAATAGTAAACGACCAGCATCCCCGTCTATACATTATTACAATGTCAACAATAGGTAAATTTAACCTCACGCTAGCTATCGCAAAACAGTTAGCTCGCTAACGCCTGAAACCATTAACATATTCTTAGGTTCTTATTTTTGATAGATTTATCTATACACCTCATTAAACCACATGTAAAGAAACCTAGGGATATAAGATAATTGAAATTTATCACTTGCCGTTTATAAACAAACTAATATGCAAAAATGTCCTACTAGACTGAGAGCATAAAAAAGGAGCATTAATTTTATATGAGAGATAACCTTAAATACCAACCAATATTTACTAAATCCCGCAAGATTGTAATAACAACAACCAGGAATTACAGCCATCTGACTGATCGCTAACTGTATTTTCCATATAAACAATCAAACTAATAATGGCATCTAACAAATAGTTTCCCTGGCCTTTGCACCAAGAATACAACCCTAACTTGAATATTACAATAAGTTGGCACATCAGCACCAAGATTACAACCCTAACCTGAATATTATAATAATATGGCATATCTGCACCAAGATTACAACCCTAACCTGAATATTATAATAATGTGGCATATCTGCACCAAGATTACAACCCTAACCTGAATATTATAATAACATGGCATATCTGCACCAAGATTACAACCCTAACCTGAATATTATAATAACGTGGCATATCTGCACCAAGATTACAACCCTAACCTGAATATTATAATAATTTGGCATATCTGCACCAAGATTACAACCCTAACCTGAATATTAAATAACGTGGTCTAAGATTAATTTCCTGCCATCCTAGGCAGACTTACGTTCTATTAGTCCTAGGGCCCTACATATCGCCCATGTGAGCCTAACGTCTACCAGGCACCAAAGAGTGACTTCCTTAGCAAAACATAAGCTTATATCTGATCTTACTCAGTGGAGGTAACAAGGGAAGGAGAGAATTACATCATAATGCGGTCACTATAATCCAATCATGAAGTCTATATCTGCCCAAGCGCGTGTGCATAGCGCTGGTTGGACGGACACACAGTCAAGGGGGGCGGAGTCACTTCGGGCCGCGGGAGACAGAGAGCCTTTCTTCTAACAGTCTTTTCGCGCATGAGCGCTTTTGATAGATGTATCAGTTCACAAAAGCACTAGAGCGCGTTAACTGTCACTTTCTCGCACAGAGTTCGATGTTTGTTGATGTGTTGTTGATGTGGCGTGATCATTGTCGTTGTACGAGAATCCAGCCGGTCCGTTGAATAGGGTGAGTAAGATATTAGTTTGTGCCGGGTTAGTCTCTCCACGGTACATATTCACACTCCCCTGTATCACATCGTGTGTATTGTATTCACACTCTCCTGTATCACACCGTGTGTATTGTATTCACACTCTCCTGTATCACACAGTGTGTCCTGTATCACACAGTGTGTATTTTTCACTCCTGTATCACACGTGTGTATTATCACACTCCCCTGTATCACACCGTGTGTATTGTATTCACACTCCCCTGTATCACACCGTGTGTATTGTATTCACACTCTCCTGTATCATACCGTGTGTATTGTATTCACACTCTCCTGTATCACACAGTGTGTCCTGTATCACGCAGTGTCCTTTCCCCACGACGTGATCTGTTTTTATCCCCAGAGAGAATTACACGATAAACCTCCCACTCGATGCAAGAAAGTTGGGTCTATCTTGGAGCTTCCCCCAAATTTCTCCATCGCCCCCCTCCCCCCTATCCTCGAGGGAGCGGGTAGAGGAAAGCAAGAGAGGACAAAACCTCACAGAAAAGGGATTATGTTTAAAAAAAATTGTTTGAGCAGTAAACAGCGGCGGGCTGTCTAGGACCTCACATGTAAAATACGTTCGTGAACGTCCTCATGTAAACTATTGTTTTGGTTTTATATTTTTTAGCGCTGCGTTTGATTACCCGTTCGGTTTATGTGCTTGAAAAATAGTTAAAAGATTAGTAAATGCTTTTGAAATTCGACACTTAGATTTTATAGGATATCACGTTAAAATACTAAATTTAAATATCTAAATATTCATCTTAGAAATTGCATGATATTTAACTCCAGTACCTATTCCTAGCTCCTAAATTAGCTACTTTATTTCCAAGATATTGGTAATTTGTAAACTTTGTAATGATTATCAAAGTGTTAATATAATTGTTAGTTGGGTATAGCTAGTTTATGCTTGCGCTGCTGTTAAAGGGAACTTTTTAGAAAAATTATGTTCACTTGACATGTTCAATGAACGTGATTAATACATTTGGTAAAATCCAACAAAATAATTTTTATGTAAAACCACCCTCATTTTGTTGGAGGTCACGTGGAAAGACTGGTTTGAATCACATGTTTAAACGTCCGGGATTCAAAGTCCGACCTTATCGTTAACTGTTAACATTTGTAATATTAGTCTAGCTCCATAGACCACTCTTCTACCAATGCAGGAATGATGTGAATAAGAATGTTAATATATCATGTTTCTAAGTATTAAAACTAAAATAAGTACTTTTTTTCACAATAACTTGGATCAGGTAATTTTCAAATAATATTCTATCATTTATATTAATATTTTAATCTAGTTTTATTGTTTTCTGACCCATTTTAATGAAACTATTTCGCGTAAGAAAAACAATCATGGTTTATTCTAGTATAATTTTTAAAATTTTGTCAAAATATATTTTTTAAGAAGACCTTCTTAAATGACCTGATAGTTTTTGTTCCAGGCCAACATTATTCTAAACTTTAAATCTCATTTTAGAATTCGCTTATGACTGGTCTACCCGTGATTTCCCATAAACTGTAAACTCAAATACGAGCCCCTCAACTTTAAACTAACATTTTCATCCTTATCCCTTGTATTAGGTAGCTAATAGCACTGCTGGTGAAAACATTAATGTTAATGTTCCTGTCGGATAATTTTGTTGGGGAATAACATAGCCTCGAGTTTAATGTTACAAATGTGAACTTTTGTAGGAATTAATTTTGTGCTAGTTTAATGTTACATACAGTGGGCCTACTAATAATATCCAGGCAAGGAAATACTCTGATAACGTTCATTGTAATATTATTACAATGAAACCGCCTTTTATACATTGTTTGACCAGCATACCCAACAAAATGTTAGATGATTCCGATTAAAATGTAAATGTATGTGAATTTTAACCTTTCCATTTCTTGGGACAGTCAAGCAGTGCGTGGCACGGACCAATTGTTTGTTATCACGGACCATTGTTTGTTATTGTTTATCACGGACCATTTGTTTGTTATCACGGACTTCATTATTTGTGTATTTTAAGCCCAGATTAAATATAAGTGAACACCAAAGTTATATTACATAATAATGAAACTTATTTTGAAACTGTGTATGCTTAGTAACCAATATATCCTTTACTTTAAAATACCGTGTATAAACAAACCATTGAATATATATGATTGTTTGAATTGTTTATTATTTATTTATATTTCATGACGGATAAAAACGAGCCATTAAAATAAAGAAGATGAGTTTCGTAATGCTTTGAAAAATATTACATTAGATTTATTTATCTTATCATTTTTTCAACTATGACAGATGAATGCGACTCAATTTGTCCTGAAGGTTGTCAGCTTATCTCGAAGGTTTCCGCTATGGTTCAGCTTATAACATAGAGCCATACTGCAATCTGTCAAAGTAAGATCTATTAGCTTAATATGAGTGTCTTCCACAAGTGCATTATTTTAAATATTAATATATAAAACATTTTCTGGAATTTACTATCGTATTAAATAATATTTATAGATTAACTATTTTAGTAAAAATCTTTCTTTTATACTAGACTGCTAATGATAAAGAGATCGGGGTTAAAATCCTGGTTTGGTGTATTGGTCGGTGTTTTTCCCTAAATTGTTTACCACTCCCTCGGTAACTTTATCTAAATTCAACCTTTTATATTCCTAAATAATTAGCGTGATTGGTACATGTGTGTATAAAGTGAATACTTATTGAGATGCGGTGCTTTAATAAATCTTCAATCCTTTTTTCTGCACTAGGCTTACTACCCATATCTACCCTAAGGTAGGGGTGAGTAAGGTAAAATTCAGACAAATAAAGTGATATTTGCGTGGAAAGAGATAGGAAAATAGTCCCAGTGACATCCAACCTAGACTAGAACTCAGATCGTCCCGTCATCGGCAGCTCAGTCTATTGGAAAGTGATGCCTTAGGCCATGTGGCCACACAAGTGGGTAATGTCAATGTTGACTTTATTACTAAAAACAGGATATATCTCTTATTGTAGGTCCAAAATTCTTGTCGACTACAATAAATTATGTTCATAGGCTTCTCAATAATGTTTTTTACTATAAATTGTACGACCTTTCTTTAAAATATGAGATATAATAAAAACACATATTATCAACACATAATTAAATATTTAAAAAAATGATATATTTATTCCAAAAACCTTTATAACTAAATGGTTATATAGATAATAAATGTGTGTACCAATCTAAAATAAATATTGATTGTGTTTAGCAAATCAAATGTAAGAGGACACGGGGACAGTAGAAGACAATCTCTTGGTAGTTACAATTGAAACAGAATAAATTAACATAATTACCACCATATCACAAGATAATTTACTACCGTGTAGTTAATTACCAGTTCAGCTGTCACCTGTGATTTGGAACACACTATGGAGGATTGTCATGTCATTTCAAAATTATATATATTTAACGAGATTTCAGATATTATAGTGAATATTTTAGAAGAATGTATTAGAATGTATTATATTCGTGTTCATAGTTGGATTGTGTAACTGTTATTCTTTTAGTTAATACTTGAAATGTTTACTTTGAAAGGCAGCTAATTTGCACATAGTCCACAGCATCTCTGGTGTGTTATTTTCTTTATTGAATATTTCTGTCCGCAAAACTAGATATTCGCTAGCACTTTTGTTCTTTCATTGGTAGGTGCTTAATACTTCAATCGCATTTGATGGAGGGGAAAATAAGACATAAAAAAGTTTTCGGATTGGAACTTAATATAATCATCGATTTTTCAGTGGAGCCAGGACTTGTGAAGATGTGTCGTTGTTGCGCGCTGTTCTGCTCTCGTGGCTGGTCGGGTTTGGTCGGGAGTTGTCGGGTGTGGTCGGGTGGGGCCAGGACGCTCAGTGTGCTCGGGTTCTTTCCCTCAACACACGTCACGTGTAGCCGGTCCGTCCTAGCAAGACGCGAGATCTACCGCTGAAACACCTTCAACACCGCTCGAACACCTTTCTCTCATTTACTAACAACACCTTCTCTCCATTGGATCATTCATTAACACTTAACGAGGAACTGGCTATTTATTTAGATAATACTCATTATATTGACCTCTTAATTATTAAACTCAACCTTTCTTTAAAACTACAATTACTACAATATAGATTTTAAATCTTCCTTGATTTGATTAAAAATTGTTTAACTGCTCTTTTGTGACTCGCGGGGGCTTCAAAACTTGATTCAATCATATAAACAGCAAGATTGTCTTTAATTCAACACGAATACATTTCTCGTCAATTGGGGTGCTATAATTTTAAAAAGGGTAATCGGGTAGGGGGGTGGGTGGTCTTAGCTCAGTTGTAATCACGTTAAACAAAAACAAAGTAAACAATCAACGGATGAAACTTTGCTAATGACATTGCAAAATAAATGAATCTGGTAGTCTTGTGGGGGACTCCCGGATTCCACCCACAAACAAAACGTGCATTTCCTTGTGACATTAGTTTTTAAATGATAAAACATCAAAGATCACCCGACATAATAACTAGGGGTCAGGAAGAACAGCTATAAGACTTTAGTAGCAAAACAATAACACGATTTAAAGTAAATTATTGATCCGTTATATTTAAATAACAGCACCTTTGTTTGGAAAATAATTTAAAATAATACGAGTAAAATCACTTATATTCTTTAAAAAATGCACGTATACATCATCTTGCAAGTTGTGTTTGAAACTTTTAGTCTGAATGTTAAAATGTTCTTGTAAATAGTGTTTTAATTTTAACTATATATTTGAACAAAGTATTACCTAAAGTACATACAAACTATTTACAAATCTATATGCGAAGAAAATGTGTCAAAATTGCTGACTTTCTATAAAAGACAATTATTATGAGTAATCAGAAAACAAAATATTATTGAAATAACATTTAATAAGCAAATTTTTATCCTACTCAAGAAAGTATAAGAGTAAACTAAATTTTCGCCAGTTGAACAGTTTGACTGAATAGTAGCTTAAAAAAACCCAACAATTTCCACCCCTCGAAACGGGACAAGACAAGCACAACGTGATAAGATAATCCGATCGATTCAAGGCCGATGATTAGCAAGTAGTTCATTAGTACACTTGTACTAATGCGATGTCAAATGTTGTCCCGGGAACAGATCGTGACAGTGATTATTGGTGAGACGTGTTTACGAATAAACACGGCCGGTTATACGACTAGGCGGATCAATCTCATAGAACCGGCCATCCCAGAATAAGTTCCAATAGTTCACAATGAGGAGTGTTCTATCAAATAGTTCACAAACTGAGGCAGTGTTCTAGTTCAATAGTTCACAAACTGGGCAATGTTCTAGTTCCAATAGTTCACAACTGAGACAGTTTCTATTCCAATAGTTCACAATTGAGACAGTGTTCTAGTTCCAATAGTTCACAAACTGAGACGTGTCTAGTTCAATAGTTCAAAACTGAACAGTGTTCTAGTTCTAACGCGACTCGTTTGAAACTTGCCATTTGTAAGACACATAATTATCACAGTTAGAAAATTGTCCATGGTGGTCTTATTAAACAACAAAGATACGGCCAAATTGATGTTTTGGCTACACTTTAAACAGTACTTGAACATTTGTTTAATTATATCAGTAAAGTATACTAAATTAAAGATTTATAAAAAAAAGTTTTTAATGGAAAATAATTCTATATAAATCGTGTCAAATCGCTAAACTTGACAAAGTAATATCCTGAATATATTTAAACTGTATATTGTACTTGAACATACATTAAATTGAAGCCATCGCAAAGTTGTGAAAACGTTACGAATCCAAATTAACTCGTCTAGTTAAACGGCCATATTGATTTTTGTTTGTACATTTAAAAAGGTAACATTACCGATCTACTAAAACATGGATTGTATGTTAGGTTTAATGAAACTATCAAAAATAACTCGAGGAATCGCTCAATGATTTCGATGCTATCGAGTCTGGGGGATTAGTCCACTCTTGCACGGAGTATGCCATAACCTGCCGTATCCATCCGGTTTTACGATCCACAGCATTAAAGAACGTCTAGAACAAAAGCAACGACGGTTGGGCGTAACCCCCGTGTGGGACAACCCACTGAGTCAGTCCAGACTAGATTCTCCTCTGATAAACAACTTAGGAAGTGGTTATTAAAATATGTTCTTTAGTAATATTAGAAAATATTTAGTATAAAAACTGTCTGTTTATTAAAAAAAGATTGAGCGTTAACAAAGCCCATATACTATTGGGTAATATAATTGCTACAACATATAATATTGTGCCAAATCAAACTTTATAGTAACATGTACACGTCTTTTATATGTATATATAATACTTTATAAACGTACAATGACGATATATTTATATTAGTTGTAGCTACAATATAAATATTTGAGTTAAAACGAAGTTGTTATACCGCAATGCTGAGCTTGGTGCTTTAAGAAACCATTCACAAAGTTTCAAATATTTTAAACTCGCGTACAATCTGATGACACGAGACATATTTATACACAAGTATACCACAACTTTGGTTTCAGAGTCGATGATAAATATTAATAATCACACACATCTACTAAAACAATTAAAACAATACGTAGATAATGTATGTACTTTTACTATTATATACAACTATACCTCATATACGCTGTACAAATATCATCATTTCAATTGAAGAATACTCATTTAATTATTTCTCACTCAGCTGGAAATGGAATAACTTATGGAAAAGTTGTTCTAAACACATTTGTTGATATTAGAGATCATCACGTATTTAATTGCTACCATGATAAAACATGTTGAGGCTAGATAATTAATAATATTTAGTATTTAAGGTTGGGATTTCAAATCAACAGACTACCACAGCAACCAGATATGAAGGGGATCAACAGTGTAACAATACATTCTTGGGTATATTTCTTGTCGACGCTAGCTCTGGTTCTAGTTAATAGTTCAGCGTCTTGGAGACATCACAGTGCGTCTGGTCACTTTAACTACAACCAACAGGACAATGAGCATCAGCCGTCTCAGAATACCATCACCCTGAGCATCAGCAGGACAATGAGCATCATCAGTCTCAGAATAGCCATCACCCTGAGCATCAGCAGGACAATGAGCATCATCAGTCTCAGAATAGCCATCACCCTGAGCATCAGCAGGACAATGAGCATCACCGTCTCAGAATAGCCATCACCCTGAGCATCAGCAGGACAATGAGCATCAGCCGTCTCAGAATAGCCATCACCCTGAGCATCAGCAGGACAATGAGCATCATCAGTCTCAGAATAGCCATCACCCTGAGCACCAACAGGACAATGAGCATCATCAGTCTCAGAATAGCCATCATACTGAGCACCAACAGGACAATGAGCATCAGCAGTCTCAGAATAGCCATCATCCTGAGCACCAACAGGACAATGAGCATCATCAGTCTCAGAATAGCCATCACCCTGAGCATCAGCAGGACAATGAGCATCATCAGTCTCAGAATAGCCATCACCCTGAGCATCAGCAGGACAATGAGCATCAGCCGTTTCAGAATAGCCATCACCCTGAGCATCAGCAGGACAATGAGCATCATCAGTCTCAGAATAGCCATCACCCTGATTACCAACAGGACAATGAGCATCATCAGTCTCAGAATAGCAATCATACTGAAAACCAACAGGACAATGAGCATCAGCCGTCTCAGAATAGCCATCATCCTGAGCATCAGCAGGACAATGAGCATCACACAGGATATCAACAGAATCAAATGCGACATCACTTCAAGAAGATACCTCAAAATCTGCAGCATTTTAATCAGGAACGTCATAAAGATTACCAACAATATCAGGAGAAACAAAAGGACAGTAAACATTTTTGGGGTTTATGGCGAAACAGACCAAAAATAATCATCAGCAAAATCCAACTAATCAGATACAGCCAGTATATGATGGAATAAACATCCAGAAGAAGCAGCAGGAATATTATGGGCATAGATATCAGAAGAATCAGAGGCATCATAGCCAACAACATCATCATCATCAGAATCACGGGAGGCTGCATTATGACCAGGAACAACATTATCAGAATCAAGAACACCTACAGGATTATCAGAATCAGCAACATCATCAGAAGAAACATTTTCGCCATCACCACTGGTACCAGGAGCCCAGCAAGAGAAGGAGCTGGCACCAGGAGAACAGGAGAGGTTCAAGGAGGTCTCTTGCAGACCCGCCTCTGCCAAACCCTGGTGAGGTACCGTGGCCGGTCAAGAAGGAGGCCGTGATGGAAGGAGACCTGATCCTGGGAGGCCTCATGATGGTCCACGAGAGAGAAGACTCAGTGACGTGCGGTCCCATAATGCCTCAAGGAGGCATTCAGGCCCTGGAGACCATGCTGTACACACTTGACACACTCAACTCGGACCCTCGTCTCCTGCCCAACGTCACCCTCGGTGCTCACATCCTCGACGACTGTGACAAGGACACTTACGGACTCGAGATGGCCGTCGACTTCATCAAAGGTAAGGTCGGCAAGATTAATCCCTGGTATTTAAAACAATAAGTTAAATAAACATATTGTATCTTTAGAGCTGTTTTGCTTTCAATGTTGAGCTTTGAAAATAGCTGTTGCTTTCCTCGCTACACGGCTCTATTTATCCTCAACTTTATCACTTTGGTGAGAACTGATCAGCCTATTTAATTTATTGTTAAATTATAGGCATACATATTTCTTTACGTGAGAACATTTTCATCATTTTTAAATATCAAACTTGCTACTTGCCCATGATGGATATTTAGCGTCAGAAGAATTTGATCTCAATACTTTTCATTTTCTGTTGTATACACTTGAGATACCAACACTGTTATATATATAATATTCTTGTTCTTATACTCAAATTAGTACCGTGCTTAGCTTCCTGGAAATTACAGTCAAATAATTAAAATTATATTAACACACAGATCTGAAGCAATTAATTTTGACTTGAAGTGCTTATGCTAGAGTAACAGATATTATGTTGATCATTTCTAGGATTGGTAAATCCCTGGCTTAAACTCTTTTCTCTAACACATTCAAATAAAATATTAATAAATAATTAATATTTACCCTAAAAAGGAACTGTTCTTTAGATAAAATTGATCGAGAACACGGACCATGATCAATTTGTTTCCATTTATGATATGTTACGAATTTAGAGAGACCACCTCTGTCGTCTAATCATCAAAGTTACTGGCTACAGATCCAGAGGTCCCTGGTTAGATCTCTGTGGTCTAGTGGTCAGGATTCGTAGCTACAGATCCAGGGGTCCCTGTTAGATCCTCTGTGTTCTAGTGGTCAAGTTCCTGGCTACAGCTCCAGGGGTCCCTGGTTAGATCCTCTGTGGTCTAGTGGTCAGAGTTCCTGGCTACAGCTCCAGAGGTCCCTGGTTCAATCCCCGTATTTTCTGTGAAGGGGTGGTTCTGGAGCGGTCAACTCAACCTCATGAGAACAACTGTGGATATACTTGAATAAAAAGTAATGTTTCTGGTATAGAGAACTGAAATTAATGGC
This sequence comes from Timema cristinae, assembly GCA_039000515.1. Taxonomy (NCBI): domain Eukaryota; kingdom Metazoa; phylum Arthropoda; class Insecta; order Phasmatodea; family Timematidae; genus Timema; species Timema cristinae. The sequence goes on from JBCFYV010000003.1 coordinate 80,195,003, forward strand.
TGTAGGGTTTGTTGTGCTGACCACATGACACCCTCTATCTGCAAATGTTGGCACTATCTTTGCCAACATACAGCGGCCACTCGGTCGGTATATATCGCGAGGGTTGACACCATAGAATATTATTTTATACATTTAGAGAGTCCTAAGTAGTTCTAGCTTTTCTTACCAGCAGAATTGGCTTTGTGCATCTCTAGTTTGGGAGTATGTGGTTTGAGCCCAAATTGATAGATTAGTGGGGTGTTTTTCCCCATAGTTAAGTCACCAATCTCGTTGGCGCAATAATTGTGAGTTTAATTAAAAATTCACTTTCTACTTCCTGTTCCGCATAAAAAATCTAGTATTGACGCAAGCGTTGTTAACTCTTCTGATGCTTTGTCCCAGGCAAGGATAAAATGGTTTGTTGAATTCGTTCCTTAATTACCTTTTGGTCTAATAGCCGTGTTTATCCTTTAATTAATTATTACAATACTCTGATAGTGTGGTGTTAATGCAGGCAGACAGACAGACGGTGAAACCAGGACATGGATTGGAAAGGGACCACACGACCTCATTAATGTTTCACCGTTAGCAATTAAGGAAGTCACAAGAACAAAGATGTGGAGGGTGGTGGGGAATAAGAAGGGGCGGGGTCTCATCTGGATGTCTAACTTTGTCTAACTTTGTCTAAATGCATCTTACCATGTTCGTGACAGTTTTCAGGGGTTACTCAACCATATCGTCAAGGAAGGGAAAGTAACATCTCGGGGCTCGATTGAAGAAACGTGTTGTAAGATCTTGATCGTTACCAGACCTGACGATCCTTGTTCAGCGAGATAGGCCAGTTTATATTCTCCCCCTAGAGAAACAGTTGAACATCAACCTCATCAGAGAATTTAACTCGTGCTAGCTGGGGTCGGAATTAAAATATGACATCACTGACTTTATTGAAGAACCGGTCTCCCCTGAGTTCTGTTTTCAACATCGAGTTCTGTTTTCACCACAACACGAGAGAGAGAGAGAGAGAGAGGATCACAAGTCTGTGCCTCTCTTTCTAGCTATCTTTTCACCATTGAGGCAGCGAGATGAAAGCGCAGTAACCTCCATTTATAGAAGATCACGTGTCCCCGATTGAAGAAAAGCACGCGAGAGTTTCTGATGGTTGAAAGTTAAGTATTTTCATTACGTGCCGCGTATTTCATATCTTTGCGAGTCTGTGAGCTCCTTTGATCAGTGGCTGACCCCCCTCCCCCATCCCACGCCCGCCCTTTCTTAGAACTCTCTGGGCACGTTCTATTGGACATCTTCAGACGCTGGCCATTAAAAACTATCAACGGTCTTGTGAGCTCTCCTCAGCTCTGGTAGTAACTGGTGACAATCATGTGCTCTCCTCAGCTCTGGTAGTAACTGGTGACAATCATGTGGTCTCCTCAGCTCTGGTACTAACTGGTGACAATCATGTGCTCTCCTCAGCTCTGGTACTAACTGGTGACAATCATGTGCTCTCCTCAGCTCTGGTAGTAACTGGTGACAATCATGTGGTCTCCTCAGCTCTGGTAGTAGCTGGTGACAATCATGCGCTCTCCTCAGCTCTGGTAGTAACTCGTGACAATCATGTGCTATCCTCAGCTCTGGTAGTAACTGGTGACAATCATGTGCTCTCCTCAGCTCTGGTAGTAACTGGTGACAATCATGTGCTCTCCTCAGCTCTGGTACTAACTGGTGACAATCATGTGCTCTCCTCAGCTCTGGTAGTAACTGGTGACAATCATGTGGTATCCTCAGCTCTGGTAGTAGCTGGTGACAATCATGCGCTCTCCTCAGCTCTGGTAGTAGCTGGTGACAATCATGTGCTCTCCTCAGCTCTGGTACTAACTGGTGACAATCATGTGCTCTCCTCAGCTCTGGTAGTAACTGGTGACAATCATGTGCTCTCCTCAGCTCTGGTACTAACTGGTGACAATCATGTGCTCTCCTCAGCTCTGGTAGTAACTGGTGACAATCATGTGCTCTCCTCAGCTCTGGTACTAACTGGTGACAATCATGTGCTCTCCTCAGCTCTTGTAGTAACTGGTGACAATCATGTGCTCTCCTCAGCTCTGGTAGTAACTGGTGACAATCATGTGTTCTCCTCAGCTCTGGTAGTAACTGGTGACAATCATGTGCTCTCCTCAGCTCTGGTACTAACTGGTGACAATCATGTGCTCTCCTCAGCTCTTGTAGTAACTGGTGACAATCATGTGCTCTCCTCAGCTCTGGTAGTAACTGGTGACAATCATGTGCTCTCCTCAGCTCTGGTACTAACTGGTGACAATCATGTGCTCTCCTCAGCTCTTGTAGTAACTGGTGACAATCATGTGCTCTCCTCAGCTCTGGTAGTAACTGGTGACAATCATGTGTTCTCCTCAGCTCTGGTAGTAACTGGTGACAATCATGTGCTCTCCTCAGCTCTTGTAGTAACTGGTGACAATCATGTGTTCTCCTCAGCTCTGGTAGTAACTGGTGACAATCATGTGCTCTCCTCAGCTCTGGTACTAACTGGTGACAATCATGTGCTCTCCTCAGCTCTTGTAGTAACTGGTGACAATCATGTGCTCTCCTCAGCTCTGGTACTAACTGGTGACAATCATGTGCTCTCCTCAGCTCTTGTAGTAACTGGTGACAATCATGTGCTCTCCTCAGCTCTGGTAGTAACTGGTGACAATCATGTGTTCTCCTCAGCTCTGGTAGTAACTGGTGACAATCATGTGCTCTCCTCAGCTCTGGTACTAACTGGTGACAATCATGTGCTCTCCTCAGCTCTGGTAGTAGCTGGTGACAATCATGTGCTCTCCTCAGCTCTGGTACTAACTGGTGACAATCATGTGCTCTCCTCAGCTCTGGTAGTAACTGGTGACAATCATGTGCTCTCCTCAGCTCTGGTAGTAACTGGTGACAATCATGTGGTCTCCTCAGCTCTGGTAGTAACTGGTGACAATCATGTGCTCTCCTCAGCTCTGGTACTAACTGGTGACAATCATGTGCTCTCCTTAGCTCTGGTAGTAGCTGGTGACAATCATGTGCTCTCCTCAGCTCTGGTAGTAGCTGGTGACAATCATGTGCTCTCCTCAGCTCTGGTACTAACTGGTGACAATCATGTGCTCTCCTTAGCTCTGGTACTAACTGGTGACAATCATGTGCTCTCCTCAGCTCTGGTAGTAGCTGGTGACAATCATGTGCTCTCCTCAGCTCTGGTAGTAACTGGTGACAATAATTTGCTCTCCTCAGCTCTGGTAGTAACTGGTGACAATCATGTGCTCTCCTTAGCTCTGGTACTAACTGGTGACAATCATGTGCTCTCCTCAGCTCTGGTACTAACTGGTGACAATCATGTGCTCTCCTCAGCTCTGGTAGTAACTGGTGACAATCATGTGCTCTCCTCAGCTCTGGTAGTAACTGGTGACAATCATGTGCTCTCCTCAGCTCTGGTACTAACTGGTGACAATCATGTGCTCTCCTCAGCTCTGGTAGTAACTGGTGACAATCATGTGCTCTCCTTAGCTCTGGTACTAACTGGTGACCATCATGTGCTCTCCTCAGCTCTGGTACTAACTGGTGACAATCATGTGCTCTCCTCAGCTTTGGTAGTAACTGGTGACAATCATGTGCTCTCCTCAGCTTTGGTAGTAGCTGGTGACAATCATGTGCTCTCCTTAGTTCTGGTACTAACTGGTGACAATCATGTGCTCTCCTCAGCTCTGGTACTAACTGGTGACAATCATGTGCTCTCCTCAGCTTTGGTAGTAGCTGGTGACAATCATGTGCTCTCCTCAGCTCTGGTACTAACTGGTGACAATCATGTGCTCTCCTCAGCTCTGGTAGTAACTGGTGACAATAATCTGCTCTCCTTAGCTTTGGTACTAACTGGTGACAATCATGTGCTCTCCTCAGCTCTGGTAGTAACTGGTGACAATCATGTGCTCTCCTCAGCTTGGTAGTAACTGGTGACAATCATGTGCTCTCCTTAGCTTTGGTAGTAAATGGTGACAATCATGTGCTCTCCTCAGCTCTTGTAGTAACTGGTGACAATCATGTGCTCTCCTCAGCTCTTGTAGTAACTGGTGACAATCATGTGCTCTCCTCAGCTCTTGTAGTAACTGGTGACAATCATGTGCTCTCCTCAGCTCTTGTAGTAACTGGTGACAATCATGTGCTCTCCTCAGCTCTTGTAGTAACTGGTGACAATCATGTGCTCTCCTCAGCTCTTGTAGTAAATGGTGACAATCATGTGCTCTCCTCAGCTCTGGTAGTAACTGGTGACAATCATGTGCTCTCCTCAGCTCTTGTAGTAACTGGTGACAATCATGTGCTCTCCTCAGCTCTGGTAGTAACTGGTGACAATCATGTGCTCTCCTCAGCTCTTGTAGTAAATGGTGACAATCATGTGCTCTCCTCAGCTCTGGTAGTAACTGGTGACAATCATGTGCTCTCCTCAGCTCTTGTAGTAAATGGTGACAATCATGTGCTCTCCTCAGCTCTGGTAGTAACTGGTGACAATCATGTGCTAGACTTACTAGAAGAAACTTGCAGTAGTTGGATTCTACCACAAAGAAACTTTAAACATATCAACTCATTTGTTTCGAACGATATTGATAGCATTTTATTATTATTATTATTTTATAGTTATTGATTATATCAATCAAAAGTGACAGCTGCAGATCACATGACCTGATGTATGTATACATGAACGTAGATATCTTAAATTCATTCAAATGTCAGCTAAGGCTATTCCTATGAAAATGGACTGTAGCTCTGGTCCCATGTGTCGATGTTTATTATGTTCGATCCCCCCCTCCCCCCACTTTGTGTTTTTACCTGCCCAGTGTTGATTTAACGCTCAAGACTCCAAGAACATGAGTGCCATTAGCACATTTTTATAACGAACATTTTTATTTCAGGAAATACTATTAAATTATCTACTAATCTGTGTTGTCTAATATATTTCTTCTGAAACATTTTTTCACAAATAAATAAAAATAATATCAAATATGTTTATACTTTAATTTTCTCGAAAAAGATTATTAAAATGAAATACTAAATATTTAATCTAAATTAGTAAAGAGAAAAAAAAATGCTTATTTGATTTATATTTAGTTTTAAAAACAAACATACAAGGTTTTATAATTGTCATGATTAAAAGATTAAAAGATATTAATGGCAGCTACAAACCATTAAAATAAATCCAACATTTCAAATGAACATTCAATTTTAATCCTTTTGTTTATCCTTAAGGGCTGCTTTGTATTGGTTTTCCATATTTTTTTGGCTAAGAATTTTCTTGTAGTGCACACTAACAAAAGTGAAAAATCAATAAGGATTCCAATTTAAAATAATTGATAGGTCTCAAGTTGGGGTTGTTCTCAACAGAACGAGAGTAAGACCCAGGCTAGATATTCTTGGGAACCCTGGTAATCTAAAGGCGCACTTGACTCTACTGACACAAACAAATAGACCCTGATAATCTAAAAGCGCACTTGACTCTACTGACACAAACAAATAGACCCTGATAATCTAAAGGCTCACTTGACTCTACTGACACAAACAAATAGACCCTGATAATCTAAAAGCGCACTTGACTCTACTGACACAAACAAATAGACCCTGATAATCTAAAAGCGCACTTGACTCTACTGACACAAACAAATAGACCCTGATAATCTAAAAGCGCACTTGACTCTACTGACACAAACAAATAGACCCTGATAATCTAAAGGCTCACTTGACTCTACTGACACAAACAAATAGACCCTGATAATCTAAAGGCTCACTTGACTCTACTGACACAAACAAATAGACCCTGATAATCTAAAAGCGCACTTGACTCTACTGACACAAACAAATAGACCCTGGTAATCTAAAGGCGCACTGACTCTACTGACACAAACAAATAGACCTGATAATCTAAAAGCGCACTTGACTCTACTGACACAAACAAATAGACCCTGATAATCTAAAGGCTCACTTGACTCTACAGACACAAACAAATAGACCCTGATAATCTAAAGGCTCACTTGACTCTACTGACACAAACAAATAGACCCTGATAATCTAAAAGCGCACTTGACTCTACTGACACAAACAAATAGACCCTGATAATCTAAAGGCTCACTTGACTCTACTGACACAAACAAATAGACCCTGATAATCTAAAGGCTCACTTGACTCTACTGACACAAACAAATAGACCCTGATAATCTAAAGGCTCACTTGACTCTACTGACACAAACAAATAGACCCTGATAATCTAAAGGCTCACTTGACTCTACTGACACAAACAAATAGACCCTGATAATCTAAAGGCTCACTTGACTCTACTGACACAAACAAATAGACCCTAATAATCTAAAGGCTCACTTGACTCTACTGACACAAACAAATAGACCCTGATAATCTAAAGGCTCACTTGACTCTACTGACACAAACAAATAGACCCTGATAATCTAAAAGCGCACTTGACTCTACTGACACCAACAAATAGACCCTGATAATCTAACTAATTTTCAAGTAAAGTAACGTTCTCCAGAACATAATATTTGCTGGTGGAAAGAATATAAACCTACAAACTGTGAAGACGTTTAAAATATTAGTTTTTAATTTTTAATAAAGTGTAACAAACACCTATATTAATAATTTCTAATATTGTCTGTATATATGTCCATACGTCTACCAAATCAAGGTTAGGCTTTGTTAGGTTTGTTAATACTGTTATTAAAGGTTTGCGAAGGTCCATTTTAAATGTTAAACGAAGCTCTAAATAAGAGAATAATAGTCGAAAATAAAGAAATTGTTTGGATCTCATTACACAACTTTTAATTTTTAAACTACCCATAAATGCATATAGGTAAAGGGAAAGGTTTAAAGAAAAAACCAAAATAACTGTATTTTTTTTTTCTTACATATCTGAATCTATCTCTTCTTACTTATAGGTGTCATTTAATCACTAATCTGTTTTAAAATACTGTTTAATGGATGTTATAAAAATTATTATATGTTGAATATGTAACAATTAGTGAGATAGCACAAATATGTTCATGATATGTAGAATTTTTTTATTGTTTGAAACGTTTAGAAGATGCGAAGGCTATTGTTGCGGTTGAAGTCATTAAGGTATATTTCACTTTCAACTTGAACAGTGTGAAGCTTCACCCACCCCTATTTGCAACAATTAATCTGTCGTGTAAATTCCAGCAGACTCGATACATAGCTCACTTAATGTTTTGTACAAACACTCAAATGTTTACCGTGCGTTCGTTGGCTCAAAATCATGCAACAAAAATTTGAATTATTATAATTAATACAGATTTAAAGAGTAGTATAGCATGTACTCTTAATTCAGCCGATAATTATTTTGTATTAAGATCCTGGTTCGACTACTAGTAGGATTGAAAAGATATAATTCTAAAGTCCTATTGGTTAACGTTCTATAATCTATAGTTTGTATGTTGTATTTATCCAATGAAAGTAAGTTTCTTTTGAGCACATAACAGGAACTTAGGTGTATACCGATTTACTTTAAAAAAAATATTTTCCCTTAATTAATAACACACATTAATATTTGCAAAGGTTATAATGCTGGCAAAGTGTCAGATTTTCTTTGAATGCCGACCGCTTGATTGTTGCCAATTGCAGTCCCACCAAGGTCTGCTACAGGACACGTGGTTTAATCAATGGGTCCTGTGATCCTTACAATGGATTGTACACTAGTCCTACTACCAACCTCGGTTACACGGTCTTCAACTAGGTGGTCACGGGTTCATCTACAGGACAATTCCACTCCTGAGATAAAGTAACTGCTGGATTCACTCCACATACCCATGGATATAGCTTTCCGGCTTAACCTAGAACAGCACAGTAGACAAAACACTAACATATTAGTAACAGTAAGAATTATTATTTTGGACATGATATGAGCAATGAACTCATAAAGGAACAGCTTGGCCCTAAGCCAGGGATTCAATGATCTACTTCACTGGCCAATATTCCAACAATTGTACATCCATGGTAAATAAAAGTAGGTGTTTAATATCGAAATAACTAGAGAGCATATTTAACAACTTATTTCCTTGGGGAAATAAATGGGTGTATAATTGTTTCAATACATCCCAGAAACGTGTAGGTTTATATTGAGCTAATATTCTTGTTTTACTTTAAATAAATATTTAGCAAATTGTGATAAATAGTTTTGATCATCATCTCTCTAAACCAATGCAGATAAATCTCTTTTATATCCCTATCTCTTAGATTAAATAATAATAATAATTCTTACGTTAAACTTATGTGAACCTAAAAAACTCAAGATATAATTTATTACGAAAATCCACCTCATACTACTCATTTGTTTTTGAATAAATGATCTGATTAAATTTAAGTGAGCAAAATTATCGTATCGACTACACTCTAACACTGGTTCTTTCAATTATTACTAAAGAGTTTTCTAAATTAAAGACTAGAAAATATCGTATTTCCGTGAAGGCTTCAGTTCAAGAACTGCCTGAAACCAAATACATCACAATATCTTGAAGCACATAATAATTATTGTATACGCGAGTGGATGAGGGCGTGAAAAAGGACACTTTCATTTTTAGTCACATAAATATGGTGAGGACAAAAAATAAATTTGGAATGGAAACAAAAGCTTTGTTTGCTCTGTTTGTTTATATAGCTAGTAACAATTTTCCACATGAACTCAAATGTAACAAATCCCTGGTATTTAAATTAACACCCTCCCCTTTTCTCTGCATCTATGAAATAGATAGCAGCAAAATGTTTTAATGAACATCTTTTTGCTAAGATTTGTACAAATTTAATAACAAACAACCAGTCCCATAAATAAATCTAAATTCCCATGAAATGTAATATTCCGGTGAGCGAATTTTGAAGAAAATCTTAAACTTAAACGAAAATGTGTGCAGATGCAGATTTAAAATGGCGGCACCTCTTGCACTTGATGGGCACTTTATGTTAAATGTCGCCACCGCGTAGTTGTAGAATCCACAAAATTCTCGCCACAGACGACCATGAATTCTTGATTGCCACAAAAGCTCACTGCATATAAATGTCTTTATAAAACAAATGTGAGGCGCCTTCATGCGAAATGGAAGCCTTTGTGGAATACGGAAACATCTATTTGCATCTGAGCAGCGAAACAGCGGTCTCTTCCGTCTTCACTTAAAATACACGTGTTTACATTTAGTCGTAATTTAATATTCTTGTTTTATGTTGATGAATATTTAAACACGCGTATTACTGTTTCCTGCTGGATTGTAGTTCTATTTGACCGCAACACTACAGTTATAGTGCCCAGAGGAACTACCAGGAGGGAGGGGTTCAAATCCAGGATTATTGTGGGGAGTTCAATCATGAAGTGATGATCACTACGAAATATGCAGAGTCTTACTACCCACCCGGGATATTGGCAGATATAAATAAATTATGGAGGGATGAGTAATATAGGATTTAGAGTGTGTTCACATTTGCTTGGAGGGAAAAAAGAAAATTCATTAAAACCCTTGAGTAGCCTCACACGCGTCTGTAACCTGAGCTTTGAACTCGGCTGTCACTAATATTTACACTTGATGAGACGGACGCCTTAGTCACCATACACACTCAAGTGGGTGATATACACTTGAACAAACTTGTCTATCGACAGGCAGTGCCGAGTTCGATTCTACGTAGACAATTTTGTTTGGTTTCGCGTATGTATAAAAGTGATCACCCTGTGATTGTAGGTAATACGATTTGCAATACAGGAATGTACAGCGTGTAGTATCAATAACTATCTCACGGCGTTATAGGTTTCAATAACATTCAAAACTTATTCAGTATAAAAAGCTTTAACTTTTCATATCTTGACCTTCGGTTTGTTTTGCATTATCTTTTGATCCTAACAGAAGTTGCTTTACGTATCAGCACGACAATTTAAAATGTTCAAATTAAAAAAAAAATTGTATCTACATTACATCTGGGAAATTTCCCGGGGCAGATTATAATAAATAATATTTCCCCATTTCAGTTTTACTCGCGCATCTGTAGGGATATTGGCATCATCGGATAAGGTAAGTCCTTGAAATATCAACAGCTCAGATTGATGAGGACTGCCAGAGATATAGAGAGAGAATATAAGAGGAATTAGAGGAGGAGTTAGATAAGAAATTAAGGAGGGAAATATAGAAGGAATTATAGAGGGAATTGGGGAATAAATTAGATAAATAATTATAGCGGAAATTTAAGAGATAATCAGGGAAGAAATTACAGAGATAATTATAGAAGGAATTAGAAAGGAACTTAGATAGGGAATTACAGAAGGAATTCAACAGGGGATCAGATAATTAATTAGAGAGAGAATTAGAGAAGGAATTCAACAGGTGATTAATTAGGGAGAGAATCAGAGAAGGAATTAGAATTAGAATCAGAATCAGAGAGGGGATTAGAGAAGTGATCATAAAGGGAATTAGATAGAGGATTATAAAGGGAATTAAGGAGGGAATTAGAAACAGAATTAAATAGAGTGCTAGAGAGGACATACTACATTAGCCTAACTGTTTCAATTCCACGTAAGATGTTTCAGGTGTAAATACCTGAGTTTATTTGATTGTTTGAACGTTAAAACCCGCATCGGTGCTCACACGTAATAAGCGTGAGGCTCGCCTGGTCCGATTTGCTAGTAAGGGGGACATAGGGTTCAAATTCCAGTCGGGGATACTGGGGGTATTTTTTCATGAATGGTTTTAGACTCTCCTTCCGCCTAAATGGAGGTACTTTTTCTCTCAATTTTATCAACTTCGTCCCTAACTAATAATCGTAAGTAAAATCCGTATACACTAAGCTGGTGGTAGGAGCTAAATGGCAATTACTTTCGATGACTGAAACCAATCTATGAGGACAGGAGCAGATCAAGTTTAGAAATATTCCCAGTAGAATGTGCGCATGGAAACAATTAAATTACTGGTTTAAAAAAAAACATCTTGAATTTATAAGAACGGAATTAAACCCTGAGCTCTCTGGTCAGTTCCAAACGTTTCAACCCATCATCTAGCCCTGTTAGTAATGTTGTGTGTTAAATCTGTGTATATAATATGTGTGTGTGTGTGTGTGTGTGTGTGTGTGTGTGTGCGTTAAAACTTTGCACTCTTTCTCATTTTTAATAAACCTTCAATTTGATTATGTATAATATCAAATCAAACCATTTATAGTAGAATAATATGAAGAAAAGACAAAATTTTAAGGAATTATAATAGAGTTTGAAGCTACGTGTATTAATATATTTAGTTCTCCCTCCTTTATTTAAATCTACCTTCTTTGTTTATTTCATTATATTATATTCATAAATGTCCAACTATATGACGAGAGATGTGTCCAATAAATGTCCAACTATATGAAGAGAGATGTGTCCAATAAATGGTACAACACAAGAATATAAACTTCCTCATTAAGTGTAAGCTTGGGTGGAAAATTTTCAAAAATAACTATTCATAAATTACACTTAAATGATTTAGATTTGCTAACATAAAAATATTTTCTTATTTATAGTGAAAAAACTATCCCTTTATCATTTTTTAACTCTTTTTTAAATACTATTTTTGATATATTTCAAATTTTCTAAACTTGTAAGTAAACTACCCATACATTAATTTTTTTTAACACTATATATTATTTATTATCATGTGAAATAGATTCCAAATACCAATTTCGGACAAAATCCGGTTGTCAGTAAACTACTGCTAAATGATTTTTCAATTAATATAAATATATGATTATCTATATTATAAAAAACTTAACAGATACACATTTTGAACCCAATCGTTAGAACCATTTCTTAAAATATATTTTTTTAAATCAACCATCAGCAAATTACGCTTAAACAAACTCCCCCCCCCCCCTTCCAAAGAAGTATTCACTGGATTTTATCAGTTAAACACTCCCTAAATATTAATTTTAAATAAAATATTTATATCAATTTTCGAAACCTTTGTAATTCAAAATTATCATTCATCAGTAAACTTTCCTTAATTTGAGGACGAGGGTCAAAAGGAAAGAATCTCCCAAGTAATTGCCCTAAAACATCTCAATATAAAGTTTGAACAAAACCCATCAAACCGTTTCAGCTCCGTGGCCAAGGACAGGCAGACAGGCAGACAGACAGACAGACAGACTTTCTTTTTCTTTCTTTAATGATCTGTAGTTAATATATCAATACACTAAATTGTCAAATTAAAACATGTACAATAATATACAATACGATCAGAAATTGAGTTGAATACAAATTATCTACATAATGCATGTAAAAACATTTCTTTAAAAATTAACAATCAAATTTCCTCCAACTACTTTGCACAAAATGTTTCTTTATGTCCAGAAAGAAATATATTTAGTCAACTTTCCCTTATTTTTATATTTAACAAATTCAGATTTTAGTCGGTATTTCAACCTTACACAGGAGCAATTATGGTAATCAGGTACTTACTGCTCCGTCTTTAAAAAGTAACTGTATGTCCTGTATATTGTTGATTTTGCCAATGTAATGAGAAAGTTTACCAACTGTCCTGCTATATCAGATTCACTTGATTGATCACCATGAATTAAAATGCCCTCATCTACAAAAGTTCTGTTCAGCAATCTTCTTATTAAACTCATGATAAACAACCAAAGCGTTTCAGTACGAGTACATTGTAAAACCATGTGCATAGCAGTACCAGGAACATTACACCATGGGCACAGGCTACTGTGGTATCTTTTCCATATGAATAATCGAACAGGTGTAACTAGACGGTCGTGAAGAAATCTCCAAGCAATGTCTGCATCACCACTATCCGTGGGGTACCGGTACAATATTCTCCATGGAAACACATTATCACTCCAATTAGACGTTCCGTCTAAAAGAACACCATCAACCAGCTTAGCGGTACATTCCACATACATTTTCTTACGTTTTTGAGGAAATTCTAGATATTTCCCGAGAAGACCACTGAAGAAGGAATACTTAGTAACATTGGTATTAACCTGGTTTGGGTGCGAACAGGTAACTTTTCGAATACCAAACATTTGCCAGGCACTGCGAACTGAGCTATAAAATCCCGACAGAGCACTAAGTGAAGTACTATTTAAACCTTAAAGGTGGAGTTTATAAGATAACAAATTCCGGTTTTGCATCAACCTTTTTTCTAGATATCTGAGTCGGAGAGACATTACTCTACTAGTAAGGTGGGTAACTGAAGCTCCCCCAAATCGTATATCAGCAAACACGTACTGTGACTTTAACCAATGATTGCCATTCCAAAACATATTTACATACAATATATTAATATCACAAATGAATTTCGATGGTGGTTGGAGTACTGTAAGTAAATTTGTCAACTTAGATCCAGAGAGTTGATTAATTAATAATCTTCTGCCTCTATACGAGGTCCTGTACAGCCAACGCGTCCACTTCATCAAACCACGACGAACTTTACTTTCCACCTCGACCCAGTTTTGGTTAACCCAATGTTCAGTGTTCCCAATATAAATACCAAGATATTTATGTCCCTCAGAAGACCACCGGTAGTTGTTGGGTTCATCCGTTCTATTTCTCCAATTTCCAACCCAGAGAGCTTTAGTCTAATTCTGCTCCAGACTTACAACTATATCTCATAAATGCTGTAGATAGTTCCTTGAACCCCTCATCATGGGTAATGAAAAGTGTAACATCATCTGCATACGCAGAGACAACTAGCGCTTCACTAAACGACGGCAATCTAAACCAATAATTTGACAAAGTCTGTCTACACATATGTAAGAAAGGTTCTATACAAATAGTGAACAATGGGCCAGATAAAGGGTCCTCTTGCCGCATTCCACGTAACATTGTAATTGGCGCCGTTAATACATCTCCAATTCGTAACAAACATTGTGACCTTAGATATAAGGTACGAATATAAGATATATATTTTGTTCCAAGCCCGAAATTGGACAGCGTGGTAAACATGTAGGTGTGTTCAATTGAGTCATAAGCACTTTCCTGATCCAGGGAAAGTACAGCGAGGGGGGTATTTTTGGTATTGGCACTGTGAATAACATCTCGTATAAGATGCAAATTTTCATATATGGGCCGTTGTGGGATGCAAAACGTCTGAGAATAGTGAATCACATCAGGGAGAACGGTTTGCATCCTAGAAGCTATGGTGCGAGACAGTATTTTATAGTCAACATTAAGTAAAGAAATTGGTCTCCAATTATGTATCAAAGTCCTATCCCCACCCTTGGGAAGTAAAATAAGAACAGATTTATTCATCGACGATGGCAGCTTACCAGATTCCAAAGCAACATGAATCATCTTTAAAAACATATGTGCGATTTCCTCCAAAACATTGATAGAACTCACATGGTAGACCATCATATCCGGGAGATTTATTTTTATTGAGTGCACGAACTGCTTCCGTCAACTCCTCTAAAGAAATGTCAGTCACACACATCCTTTTGATCTTCAGATATGGTGGGAAGACCATTATACAGTTCTGGCACTTCAACACTCGTTACTACGCGTGAAGAAAAGTGGTTCCTAAAATGTTCACAGGCATAATTACAAATTTCATTTGTGTCGAACGTGATTTGTCCGTTTATATTCAGAGATGCTAAAGAAAGATGGGCAGGACGTTGTCTAAACGGTGTAAGAAACTCGGGGGCTTGTGTATCCATATATCGAGAACGCTCAACTGATTGAATGTCAATGGCCATACGACTGTACAGTTTTCTAATATTTGCTTCACAAAGACGAAGAAAGTCATTTTCATCTGCCGTCAAAATACCTTTGGATTGAATTTGCTGAGCCATAACTTCCAATTCACTAATTTCCGCATAAACAATTTTGAGCTTGTCTACAGAGAATCGCATAGAAACTTCACGCACTTCTGACTTAAACTCATCCCACCACAACAATGGGTTCTTACTATGGTACATATGTTCTGAATAAAAACTGGCAATATTACTGATAATTAATTTGTACTGTTCATCCTCTAACAATTGTATATTGAGCCTCCAGTATGGCTGTTTACGCTTTTTTGCACAAACTTGAAGCAAACAAATACACCCAGAGTGGTCAGAAAAAGTTGGAACTATTTTTGGTTGTATAGCAAAAGAATTCAAGCTAGGGTTTACATAAATGCGGTCTAACCGTGATCGAGGCACATTTTTATGAACACCCGTGTATGTGAAACCTCTTTTATCAGGATGAGCGGTTTTCCATACATCAGACAATTTATTAAGTGAAACTAGGCGTTGAAGGGCATGGCTAAGCGTTAGTCTGGTCTCAGTACAATTAACCCTGTCTTCTGGTAGAAGCGTTACGTTCCAATCACCGGCCAAAAACACATTCTCTAAGACTCCAAGGCATTGTACGTATCGTGTTAAAACCCCGACCACAAAGATGGCATGAGTATTATCTTGAGGCATATATACATTAACAAAATGATAAATTTTACCAAACATTCTTAATACTACAGTATGTGCATATCCTGGTTCCAATACAGTGTGTCTCATAACCTCATGGTCTATAGATGATCTAATTGCAATTAATACACCAGAGCTAGCTTGAAGTGACGGGGTGATAAAAAAGGTAAAATCTGCCAAGGTATATGACGTGGGTGGTGAGCTCAAGTTAGTTTCCTGAACACACAAAATATCCGCTCTTACCCCTTTTGAGTACATAGAAAGCATGTACTGTTTGCCATCACTGTTTAGACCCCGTGCATTAAGAGTTAAAGCACAAATCATGAAAAATAAAGAAAGGTAGAAACACATTGTTCTTTTATATCAATTAATCATTAAATAATATTGGAACTTAATAATCTGCTTCTTGCAGGGACTTAATCAAACGCAACAATCGTTGTCTTAAATTGTGACTTCGGACACAGGATAACGAATCATGCAACATTTCTGCTAGGTCCTTATAGTTGGTTGTAAACTTACACGCCACTGCAGCTGCGTTTTTGAAACCCCAAGATTTTTTAAAAAAACTTGAAAACGTTTCTTTATTCAAAGGATATTGTTTGTCTTTAAAATTAAATCTCCGGATTAATTCATCAATACTCGAAGCGTCTTTGACTTTTAATTTTTCTGCCTGCGTATAAACCGAACGGGTAGTAAGACGCGGTGCTAATAATAATAATAATAATAATAAAAATAATATTTTTCTGCCTGTGAACTCGAAGAAAATTTTGACACAATTGACCAATGATCATCAGAGTCACACTATGTTCTAGTGCTTGACGTTTAACATCTTCCTCACTGACATATGATGACTCCTCAAGGGCATTAATTGACCTTTTCCACCAATAGAGCTGATAGCACTAGGTGGTATTAAAAACTCCCCAGTGATACTATCCTCCATTCGAGATTCACTTAATTTATCGGGTGATTTTTGACCACATTGTAGTACAACTATCAGTCTCCACACTCCCAAAGAATAGAGAACTGTCTGTTACCTCACTATTCTGTTGTTGTTGTTGCTCTTTGTTGTTTTGTTGTTGCTCTTGTTGTTGTGTGCTCTTGTTGTTGTCGTCGTCTTGTTTGTCGTCGCTCTTGTTGTTCTTGTTGTTGTCGCCGCTCTTGTTGTTGTTGTTGTTGTTTTGTATCTCTGGAAATGACTGAGGATGATGCTTATGAACATTAAGTATACTAATAGTGGGTACATAATCAACAGATGGTAATTATCTGATTTAACGGGGTCAGCGCTGCCCCTGGCCTCAGTCAACCGCTTCACTTTGCTAGTTCCAGCGACAACATCACTAAAGTAGTGTTTCGGCGGGTTCACTTGACCGCTCGGTGGTCGACACATCTTGCGTACAGTTCCTTGCCATGTGTCCGGGAAGCGAGCATCGAAATCACATAGCATCATCAGTGGACAAATATACTCGCCATGGCATATTATCTATTGTTAAATTAATAAACAAGGGAAGTGAGTCTCCCCTGTTAGGGATAATATAAACAATACGTCTAAACGAGTAGACATGAGAGAATTGTGGTAATCTAGAGCTTATTTTAATTTCCCTCATCTGACTCGTAATTTTCCCATATTTAGACAAGTTCGTTAACAACAGATCATTTGTAATATCTGGTGTGATATTGGAAAGTACTACTTTAGTGGACGACATAGCAAATCTTCGAATTGGAACAAAAATATTGTCTACGGACACACCCCCATCTTCTAACATTTTATTAACACTCTCTTCATCCGCCATAAACAAACACACCCGTCCACCACTTATGTTGGACGCATAACGAACATTATGTGGTCCCACAACATTACCTACACTGACCAAATAATATCTAACACTTTACCGGGAACGATGGTGTCCAAAACAATCGCCATTTGCGGTCCGGCCTGTTCGACGACATCCCATGTCATCCAGGATCCGAACCCGGCACACCTGAGTGGCCTCCACTCATGTGGAGGATAGCATAACACAACACACCAAAACACTATTAATAAGAAACACTTAAATCCCCTCGAGTATATTTAAACACAAAGTTCACAGTGTAGCACACAACTTTACACCACTCCACACACGTCCACTCGCTACGAGCAGCAGCAGAACATGGGACAGACAGACGACACAATTGTAGCATTCATTTTTTCCGGTTCGGACACACAGAACTAAAGACCCAACATTATCTTGAGGTCCAAAATTTTCACAATTTCAATATTTTCTCTTGATATGAGAAGGTAAAAATGGTGACCACATATTAATCTATATTTAGCTATTATATTAAAAGTGCATAGGTTATAGTACTATCATTCATTATTAATAAGTTTCTAAGTGCAAGAAAATGCACTTGTCTTAACTTCTCACAAATAAAGACAAATTATTATTAACTTTGATAAACGATTACAAATTATATTTGGTAGAAAAGTATAGTTATCTATTTATTTAAAACTGTAATTCACCCTCTCTTTATTTTCCTTTGTTTTAGAAAGGTTATATTACCTATAGATACTTCTGTCTCTAGATCATACTAACAATAACAAATATTGATAAATTTGTAAAATAACGTTCATAGTTATTTATTATATAGTAATAATTTGTTACATAAATATTATATTTGTATTTCCATAATAATTCATGATAATGTATTTATTAGTAAAAATTGAATATCAAATTATTATCATTAGCAACCCCGTCTTACTACCCATTCAGCTTATACACACTTACACTAATGTGTAATGGTAGGGTGATTGTGAGATTAAATGGAGGACCTACAGTTTAAAGTGGAATCCGAACTACGGTGGAGGCCTGGCATTCCCCACATTCACAAGCCATTATTAATACACGTCTTTTCAGAGGCGAAGGAATTAAATTTATTAATCTTATTAATTGTTTTTATATATATTACATACACAAACAAATAAATCACACACACACACACACACAATATATATATATATATATATATATATATATATATATATATATATTGTGTGTGTGTGTGTGTGTGTGTGTATAGCATTTTATTTGTATGAAATATTTTAACTAAACACCAGAGTGTAAAATAATTTTAATTTTAATAGCAACATGAATTAATATATTTTACACTTACAGTAGGTATAGTGGACAATTTGCTAAACCTATCAAAATGTTCTTTTAAACTGCCTTTATTTAAGCTTAATCTTAGATAATAATTTTCCTAATCTATATAATTTAACAGAAAGGGAAATAAAAAATAACACAAACTGTTTTAATCCCTCCAATTAGCAAACAGAACACCGATGCGCTCCTGGTGGAGAGGACTTGCAACACAGAGTCACTCAAACAATGAGAATAAGCATGAAGCAAGAAGATATTACTAAACGATTACGCTTTGTTATTTTACAATGAAGTGGCTCATATGGGGATAACGGATCTATTTTCTGATAATCCAAACAAACATCGATTAAAACAATGGACAGAAAAGGTATATTTTCTGATAAACTGAACATATTCATACAGGAATTGTAAAAAACATCAGCTATAAATTAAATCTGAAATGTCGTAATTTTACTATCACGGAATGGTATATAAATGTACACCTACAGTTAAATCATGGAAAATAACTGGTAAAAACACCACTAATTAAAACGAAACTGTTGTCTTATTATTTTTATTAATTCTCTTACACACTATGTTCTAGGTCCAATTCACTAAACAAATAAGAAATAAAGAAAATTGTTTTAAAAAATAATCTGTGTTTATAAAAATGAGATTTTCCTATAAAAGTCTGTCATCTTTGAAAAAAAATTCTAACCGGAATTATTTAATTCAGTTTAATGTAAAATATAATAAAATAAAATATTTGAATGTTTACATCATGTTTAGTAAGATTCAGTTAAAATCAATAAATTATATAAACTTTAGTTAAATTTGAGATACCCCAAATACTTGTCAAGCTAATTGAAGTAGTTTGACTGATTTGCGTGACAGGGTACGGATTTGATGTCCCTAATCAGATAGTTTTTAAACACATACTGGGTTGAAACAGAGAGATGCACTTTCCCCATTACTGTTTAATTTAGCCTTAGAGTGTGCTATTAGGTTAATGCGACAGCAAGGAAGGGCTCACATTAAACAGTACTACTAAAGTTGGATGATGTAACTTTGTTGGGCAATAGTAAGGAAACTGTAGTCAGAGATGTGTACGTTTTATCAGAGGCTGGTGAGGAAATACTAAGAATATCATCACACAGAGAACACCTTACCTGACGAGAATAATCTTAGTGTGTTTGGGAAGATATTTGGTACAAAAAGGAACGAGGCTACTGGAGAGTGGAGAAGGTTGCATATTGATGAGTTAAATATCCTGTATCATCACAACATTGGATATCATCTTAGTTGGGTGGATTACAATTCAGAGTACGAAGGATAGTGTATTGCTGGTAGAACTAATAGGGAAGAATGGGACTATAGAACTCGTTAGGATTATGAGGGAGTAGACTAGTCAGGTAGTACTGAGAGAGATAGAGTGTAATAGAGGTGGACTGGATAGAACTAGCTAAAGATAGGGAAAGGTTGTAATGAGGTGGACTGGAGTAAACTAGACTCAAGATAGGGTATGGGAGGTTAATGAGGTGGACTGGATAGAAATACTCAAGATAGGGATAGGATTGTAATGAGGTGACTGATAGAACTAGTCAAGATAAGGATAGAGTTTGTAAGAGGTGGACTGATATAATAGCTCAAGATAGGATTAGAGTGGGTACTGTTTGTAAGTATGGCAATGAACTTCTAGTTCCTAATTCCATAGAGTAAGTAAAGTAAAATAACAATCTTTCTTGGACATTGAGAGGGTGGGCAGATGGAAATGTTGGGGGGGGGGGGGAGCGGGGATAAAGCGCTGAATACTAAACTTATTATGTCGGATATGCATCTACTGAAGACTAGAATACAACTGGATATATTATAATTGAATTTATAAGAATATATATAAGATAAAGAAATTATTAAGATTTTCAAACTGATTGGGTACTGAAATAAGTTTCATGGAAAACAGTTTAATTTGTTTTAAAATGTTTGTCCCCCTATCCACTATATATCTAGGCAATTTTGCCCTAACACGCGTTAGCAACACACTCTATACTCCACTCCAGCTGTTCTAAAGTAACACTCTACAACGGCAATAGAAAAACAACCCTCTTTGTCCCATTCATGGCACGCTAATAATACTTACTGTCTATAATAACCCCCCCCGTGGATTACTATGGAACTTTTTCTGACCCTAATTCTACGAAAACAATGAACTATCGATACAACATCTCCTATCACCACAACTTCTTAACTACATCGAAATCAATTAGATAATTCAACATCTATAAATCTAAGAGTAGAATCAAGATTCTAATGGAACAACACTCCTATATACGTCTACTTCATGAACAACTCTTGGTATGGACAACACTCATATATGAACGTCTATGACAATCTAAACTATCAGGATAGAACAACACTCCTATAACTACTCACGAACAGATCTATGGACAACACTCCTATAATATTAATTCACTAACAATCAACTACTGGACAGACAGACACATATAACTACTTCACGAACATATCTATGAACAACACTCATATAACTACTTCACGAACATATCTATGACAACACTCCTATAAACTAACTTCTCATAACTAGATCTATGGACAACACTCTATACTACTTACGACTATCTGAAAAACTCTATAACTACTTCACAACAGTTATAACAACACTCATATAACTACTTCACGAACAGATCTATGACACCTCATATAACTACTTCACGAACAGATCTATGGACAACACTCCTATACTCTTCACGAACAATCTATGACAACACTCCTATAACTACTTCCGAACAATCTAGAACAACACTCCTATATCTTACGAAAATTATGAACAACACTCTATAACTACTTCACGAACAATCTATGAACAACACTCTATAACTACTTCACGAACATCTATGAACAACATCCTATAACTACTCAGAACATATCTATGAAACACTCCATAACTACTTCACGAACAATTATGAAAATCTATAACTCTCACGAACAGATCTATGACAACATCTATACTACTTCACGAACAGATCTATGAACAACACTCATAAACACTTCACGAACAGATCTATGGACAACACTCTATAATACTTCACGAACTATCTATGACAACACTCCTATAACTATTCACGAACATATCTATGACAACACTCCTATAACTACTTCCGAACAGTCTTGAACAACACCCTTAATACTTCACGAACATATCTATGACAACATCCTATAACTACTCACGAACATATCTTGAACACACTCTATAACTACTTCACAACAATTATAACAACACTCATATAACTCTTCACGAAAGATTATGACAACACTCTATAACTACTTCACAACATATCTATGAACAACACTCCTATAACTACTTCACAACAATCTATGAACAACACTCATATAACTACTTCACGAACAACTATGAAAACACTCAATAACTACTTCACGAACAGATCTATGGACAACACCCTATAACTACTTCACGAACATATCTATGAACAACACTCCTATAACTACTTCCGAACATATCTATGAACAACACTCCTATAACTACTTCACGAACAATCTATGACAACACCTATAACTACTTCACGAACAGATCTAGGACAACACTCATAATACTTCACGAACAATCTATGAAAAACACTCCTATAACTACTTCACGAACAATCTATGACAACATCCTATAACTACTTCACGAACAGATCTATGAACACACTCATATACTACTTCACGAACAGATCTATGACAACACTCCTAAACTACTTCACGAACTATCTATGAACAACACCTATAACTACTTCACGACAATCTATGAACAACACTCATATAACTACTTCACGAACGATCTATGACAACACTCTATAACTACTTACGAACATATCTATGGACAACACTCTATAATACTTCCGAACATCTAGACAACACCCTATAACTACTTCACGAACAATCTAGAACAACACTCCTATAACTACTTCACGAACAGATCTATGATAACACTCATATAACTACTTCAGAACATCAATGGACAACACTCCTATAACTACTTCACGAACAATCTAAAACAACACTCCTTAACTACTTCACGAACAATCTATGACAACACTCCTATAATACTTCACGAACAATCTATGGACAAAACTATAACTACTTCACGAACAGATCATGGACAACACTCTATAACTACTTCACAACATATCTATGACAACACCCTAAACTACTTCACAACAATCTAGACAACACTCAAACTATTCACAAACAGATCTATGAACAACACACATATAACTACTCAATCTAGGACAACATCATATAACACTTCACGAACATATCTATGAACAACACTCCTATAACTACTTCACGAACATATCTATGGACAACACTCTATAACTACTTCACGAACAATCTATGAACAACACTCATATAACTACTTCACGAACAGATCTATGGACAACACTCTATAACTACTTCACGAACATATCTATGGACAACACTCCTATAACTACTTCACGAACAGATCTATGGACAACACTCCTATAACTACTTCACGAACAGATCTATGGACAACACTCTATAACTACTTCACGAACAGATCTATGGACAACACTCCTATAACTACTTCACGAACAGATCTATGGACAACACTCTATAACTACTTCACGAACAATCTATGAACAACACTCTATAACTACTTCACGAACATATCTATGGACAACACTCTATAACTACTTCACGAACAGATCTATGGACAACACTCTATAACTACTTCACGAACAGATCTATGGACAACACTCATATTAACTACTTCACGAACAATCTATGGACAACACTCTATAACTACTTCACGAACAATCTATGACAACACTCATATAACTACTTCACGAACAGATCTATGAACAACACTCCTATAACTACTTCACGAACTATCTATGGACAACACTCTAAACTCACTTGACAAACATATCTATGAACAACAACCTCATATAACTACTTCACGAACAGATCTATGGACAACACTCTATAACTACTTCACGAACAATCTATGGACAACACTCTATAACTACTTCACGAACAGATCTATGGACAACATCATATAACTACTTCACGAACAGATCTATGGACAACACTCTATAACTACTTCACGAACAATCTATGGACAACACTCATATAACTACTTCACGAACAGATCTATGGACAACATACTCTATAACTACTTACGAATCATCTTGGACACACACCTATAATACTTCACGAACGAATCTATGACAATCATCTATAAATACTTCACAACATTTTGGACAACATTTATTCTCACTACGAAAATCTAGGGACAACATCATATAATTTGACGAAACAATCTAGGAAAACACTCTATAATATTCACAACAATCTATGTGCACCACACTATTCTATACTACTTCCACACATGGATCTATGTGACAAACTCTTATAATACTTCACGAACAGTATTTATGCAAGACATCTTAACTACTAAAGGATTCTTGGACACACTCTATAACTACTTACAACAGATCTATGGACAACACTCATATAACTACTTCACGAACAATCTATGAGACAACACTCCTATAACTACTTCACGAACAGATCTATGGAACAACACTCTATAACTACTTCACGAACAATCTATGGACAACACTCTATAACTACTTCACGAACATATCTATGGACACACACCAACTACTTCCATATATGCAATCTACTTCACGAACAGATCTATGGACAACACTCATATAACTACTTCACGAACAGATCTATGGACAACACTCTATAACTACTTCACGAACAGATCTATGACAACACTCTATAACTACTTCACGAACAGATCTATGGACAACACTCTATAACTACTTCACGAACAGATCTATGAACAACACTCCTATAACTACTTCACGAACAGATCTATGAACAACACTCTAAACTACTTCACGAACAGATCTATGAACAACACTCTATAACTACTTCACGAACAGATCTATGAACAACACTCTATAACTACTTCACGAACAGATCTATGAACAACACTCATATAACTACTTCACGAACAGATCTATGGACAACACTCTATAACTACTTCACGAACAGATCTATGGACAACACTCCTATAACTACTTCACGAACATATTCTATGGACAACATCTATAACTACTTCACGAACATATCTATGGACAACACTCTATAACTACTTCACGAACATATCTATGGACAACACTCTATAACTACTTCACGAACAGATCTATGGACAACACTCTATAACTACTTCACGAACAGATCTATGGACAACACTCATATAACTACTTCACGAACAGATCTATGGACAACACTCCTATAACTACTTCACGAACAGATCTATGGACAACACTCATATAACTACTTCACGAACAGATCTATGAACAACACTCTTATAACTACTTCACGAACATATCTATGGACAACACACCTATAACTACTTCACGAACATATCTATGGACAACACTCATATAACTACTTCACGAACATATCTATGGACAACACACCTATAACTACTTCACGAACATATCTATGGACAACACTCTTATAACTACTTCACGAACATATCTATGGACAACACTCCTATAACTACTTCACGAACAGATCTATGAACAACACTCATATAACTACTTCACGAACAGATCTATGGACAACACTCCTATAACTACTTCACGAACAGATCTATGGACAACACTCATATAACTACTTCACGAACAGATCTATGAACAACACTCCTATAACTACTTCACGAACATATCTATGGACAACACTCCTATAACTGTTTCACGAACAGATCTATGAACAAAACTCCTATAACTACTTCACGAACATATCTATGAACAACACTCATATAACTACTTCACGAACAGATCTATGAACAACACTCCTATAACTACTTCATGAACAGATCTATGGACAACACTCCTATAATTACTTCACGAACAGATCTATGAACAACACTCCTATAACTACTTCACGAACATATCTATGGACAACACTCTTATAACTACTTCACGGACAGATCTATGGACAACCCTCATATAACTACTTCACGAACATATCTATGGACAACACTCTTATAACTACTTCACGGACAGATCTATGGACAACACTCATATAACTACTTCACGAACAGATCTATGGACAACATAAGCTCTCTACTTTTACAATCTACTGCGGTCCAATCTATTTTATTCATTTTATGTTTGAATTTATTTCCACGTCACAAGAAATAATCACCAAACTTTGTTGGTCTCGCTACCCATTTTTTCTCAGCTACGCTAATATGCTAGGGATGAGAAAGGTTTAATTTTGAGAATATGTAGCCACATTTACGTGATGAAGAGTGAAAAGCCATCTATAAAAAAACAACCTGAGTACACCCGAGGGTATTCTATCTCTGGTCTCACCACCATCGGCGATGCGAGTGTGACGCTTTAGACCATTCATCCAACAGTATTTAGCGTCCAATGTACAAATGTTTAACTTAACTAAGGGATTGTGCGTGTGGACATTATCTGCGCCTCGTTTGTTATTGTAGTTATCCTTGTGCAACAGCAACAACAACGACAACATTGTAAAGTTGTGTTTGTGTTGTATAGTTTCTAGAAAAGTTTAAACACACTCACAATTGGAGTCCAAGCAATGTTCCATGTTCAGGCTCCCTTGTAAGCTGTTGAGAAATCTAACAATTCAATAAATATCTTGTCTTGATATTCGGGGCCATTTATTTCCGTATTGGCTCATGTGCTACAATGTGGGTTTAATACTGTCATCTGATTGTAGAACATTGCCTGTCATCTGATTGTAGGAAATTGCCTGTCATCTGATTGTAGGATATTGCCTGTCATCTGATTGTAGGATATTGCCTGTCATCTGATTGTAGGATATTGCCTGTCATCTGATTGTGGAACATTGCCTGTCATCTGATTGTAGGATATTGCCTGTAATCTGATTGTAGGATATTGCCTGTCATCTGATTGTAGGATATTACCTGTCATCTGATTGTAGGATATTGCCTGTCATCTGATTGTAGAACATTTCCTGTCATATGATTGTAGGATATTGCCTGTAATCTGATTGTAGGATATTGCCTGTCATCTGATTGTAGGATATTGCCTGTCATCTGATTGTAGGATATTGCCTGTCATCTGATTGTAGGATATTGCCTGTCATCTGATTGTAGGATATTGCCTGTCATCTGATTGTAGGATATTGCCTGTCATCTGATTGTAGGACATTGCCTGTCATCTGATTGTAGATATTGCCTGTAATCTGATTGTAGGATATTGCCTGTCATCTGATTGTAGGATATTGCCTGTCATCTGATTGTAGGATATTGCCTGTCATCTGATTGTAGAACATTTCCTGTCATATGATTGTAGGATATTGCCTGTAATCTGATTGTAGGATATTGCCTGTCATCTGATTGTAGGATATTGCCTGTCATCTGATTGTAGGATATTGCCTGTCATCTGATTGTAGAACATTTCCTGTCATATGATTGTAGGATATTGCCTGTAATCTGATTGTAGAACATTGCCTGTCATCTGATTGTAGGAAATTGCCTGTCATCTGATTGTAGGATATTGCCTGTCATCTGATTGTAGGATATTGCCTGTCATCTGATTGTAGGATATTGCCTGTAATCTGATTGTAGGACATTTCCTGTCATCTGATTTAGGATATTGCCTGTAATCTGATTGTAGGACATTGCCTGTCATCTGATTGTAGGATATTGCCTGTAATCTGATTGTAGGATATTGCCTGTCATCTGATTGTAGGATATTGCCTGTCATCTGATTGTAGGATATTGCCTGTCATCTGATTGTAGGATATTGCTGTCATCTGATTGTAGAACATTTCCTGTCATATGATTGTAGGATATTGCCTGTAATCTGATTGTAGGATATTGCCTGTCATCTGATTGTAGGATATTGCCTGTAATCTGATTGTAGGATATTGCCTGTCATCTGATTGTAGGATATTGCCTGTCATCTGATTGTAGGATATTGCCTGTCATCTGATTGTAGAACATTTCCTGTCATATGATTGTAGGATATTGCCTGTAATCTGATTGTAGGATATTGCCTGTCATCTGATTGTAGGATATTGCCTGTCATCTGATTGTAGGATATTGCCTGTCATCTGATTGTAGGATATTGCCTGTAATCTGATTGTAGGACATTTCCTGTCATCTGATTGTAGGATATTGCCTGTAATCTGATTGTAGGACATTGCCTGTCATCTGATTGTAGGATATTGCCTGTAATCTGATTGTAGGATATTGCCTGTCATCTGATTGTAGGATATTGCCTGTCATCTGATTGTAGGATATTGCCTGTCATCTGATTGTAGGATATTGCCTGTCATCTGATTGTAGAACATTTCCTGTCATATGATTGTAGGATATTGCCTGTAATCTGATTGTAGGATATTGCCTGTCATCTGATTGTAGGATATTGCCTGTAATTTTGATTGTAGGATATTGCCTGTCATCTGATTGTAGGATATTGCCTGTCATCTGATTGTAGGATATTGCCTGTCATCTGATTGTAGGATATTGCCTGTCATCTGATTGTAGGATATTGCCTGTCATCTGATTGTAGAACATTTCCTGTCATATGATTGTAGGATATTGCCTGTAATCTGATTGTAGGATATTGCCTGTCATCTGATTGTAGGATATTGCCTGTCATCGATTGTAGGATATTGCCTGTCATCTGATTGTAGGATATTGCCTGTAATCTGATTGTAGGACATTTCCTGTCATCTGATTGTAGGATATTGCCTGTAATCTGATTGTAGGACATTGCCTGTCATCTGATTGTAGGATATTGCCTGTAATCTGATTGTAGGATATTGCCTGTCATCTGATTGTAGGATATTGCCTGTCATCTGATTGTAGGATATTGCCTGTCACTGATTGTAGGATATTGCCTGTCATCTGATTGTAGAACATTTCCTGTCATATGATTGTAGGATATTGCCTGTAATCTGATTGTAGGATATTGCCTGTCATCTGATTGTAGGATATTGCCTGTAATCTGATTGTAGGATATTGCCTGTCATCTGATTGTAGGATATTGCCTGTCATCTGATTGTAGGATATTGCCTGTCATCTGATTGTAGGATATTGCCTGTAATCTGATTGTAGGACATTGCCTGTCATCTGATTGTAGGATATTGCCTGTAATCTGATTGTAGGATATTGCCTGTCATCTGATTGTAGGATATTGCCTGTCATCTGATTGTAGGATATTGCCTGTCATCTGATTGTAGAACATTTCCTGTCATATGATTGTAGGATATTGCCTGTAATCTGATTGTAGGATATTGCCTGTCATCTGATTGTAGGATATTGCCTGTCATCTGATTGTAGGATATTGCCTGTCATCTGATTGTAGAACATTTCCTGTCATATGATTGTAGGATATTGCCTGTAATCTGATTGTAGGATATTGCCTGTCATCTGATTGTAGGATATTGCCTGTCATCTGATTGTAGGATATTGCCTGTCATCTGATTGTAGGATATTGCCTGTAATCTGATTGTAGGACATTGCCTGTCATCTGATTGTAGGATATTTCCTGTAATCTGATTGTAGGATATTGCCTGTCATCTGATTGTATGATATTGCCTGTCATCTGATTGTAGGATATTGCCTGTCATCTGATTGAAGAACATTTCCTGTCATATGATTGTAGGATATTGCCTGTCATCTGATTGTAGGATATTTCCTGTCATCTGATTGTAGGATATTGCCTGTCATCTGATTGTGGAACATTGCCTGCCATCTGATTGTAGGATTGTTTTTGGAACTTGACTTTGTAGAATGTGGTCTGAAATCTTATCGGTCAGAGCTCAGTGATATAGTTCCATTTATCAGAGAGACGTGTTTATCACTCCCATCTTGTAGAGAGTAGAACTGGTTTATCGCCACAACTATTACATTGATGATGTTTACCTACTCGTTTCACATACCTGACTTCTCTTCACATGGTTTCACACATACCTGACTTCTCTTCACATTGTTTGACACATACCTGACTTCTCTTCACATTGTTTGACATATACCTGACTTCTCTTCACATTGTTTCACATATACCTGACTTATCTTCACATTGTTTCACACATACCTATAGAACTAGAGGATTATTATTATGTGATGACTTTAATAACTATATTTTTGTTTTTACTTTGAAATGTAATTTCATGTTATTTCTGAATCAATTTTGTTGCAACAAAAAGTATTAAATTTGAAACAAAGTGTTGTCTTGTTTGTATATATTTATTGTGGTCAACTCCCCGAGTTTCTAGACTTTGGGACATACCTGATAGCTGAGTGGGCCAATGTCCCTGAGGGGGATTGGTGTTTAGAAAGTGTGCGCTGACACTGAATGAAACGTGGACAACGCCCTCCTCGTGTGAGCTGTGACGTCACACAGGACGTGAGGCAGGTAACTCAAACTACGCCATTATAGGGGTGAAGGGTGCTCTGTGGAAGGACGTGACGTCATTGCAAGGGTGCATGGGTAGGATCCTCCTCAAGGAGTCCACTGGTCGAGTCCTCTTTCAGCTCTATCTCACTATTACACTATTAATGTAGGGATGAGAAAGTTAAAACGTAGAGGAAGTGTATCCGCATCTAGTACAGCCGGATGGGACACAAACCCCAACTCCCATCACTGACAAACCAGACAAGACTAGACTGATGCCTTTAACCACGTGTTCACTGGTGCAGATAAAATAATATTATAAACATAAAATGTTTGGCAAACTATTTAAAACATGGTTTAGTGTTTTATTTCTCACACTTTAGCAAAGTCAAATCCTAGTACAACCTTTCAAAATTATTCTTTTCTAAGGCTATGTGACGATGAGGGTGATTTGTTAAGGAACTGCCCATTCATTCGTTTGGAAAGAGAGTGGGAAACCACAAGTCTCGAGGTAGACAACAGGCTTGGGAGTGTAACCAGAAATTTTCTAGTCAAGATTCAGGAGTGCTAACCAATGCACCAATGTCTTCAGGTCAGTAATAATATCATCTCCATCTTGCATTTCACGAGGAGATATCTTTCCTAGAAATGATGTATTTAGTTGACATGTGATTCCGATACAAGAAGATTGAAGTGTACATTTAGTCAAGGGGCAAGTAACAGAGTTTGTTGGTAAAATAAGGGGGAGGGGGGGAGGTAGGAGAGCACGGAAACAAAAAAAAGGAGACCCGCAAGAAATTAATGTCCAGGATTGTGGGATAAAGACAGCTAATTTCATAGAAGAGCTCCCATTAAACCCCGGATTATTCACTGCACAGTTTATAGGGCAAGACCTGACCTCGTTGGAAGGGTCTTGATAACGTACATATATATATAGATGTATGTGTGTGCATGTGTGCATGTGTGCATGTGTGTACAAGAGCACTCTCGAGTTTAACGGGCTCCAACCAAAAACTATAACTATTGTAAATAATTAAAGTTTGGAACTTTGGTGAGCAAAGCCAGTTGAGCTGCGACTTTGTTTTATTGATCAGCTTATGTTTTTCAAACTCTTCCACCCAAAACGCGATTGTGTATAATATATTACATGACATAATTACTAACGTCCAATTGTGTCCTAAGTAATTGACAAACAAATCACAGACCTGCGTCGGTGGACATTAGTGAAGGGTGAGCTCAAACTGCGCACATTCTAAACGGACGTAACAGTGTGGAGGGAGGGGGGTGATATTCCTGTGGTACATTTCCCCGACACCCCCTCTCTCTCCCCCCTTTGTGTGACCAGTAACTAGATTAAAAGAAGGATTAGAACAGTTGTGAAATGAAACAGATAAAGTGATGGAAGTATTAAATGGATCGTTGGTTAATTTGGATCTGGACCTGATCCATGGAAGTATGTCCATACGGTTACTTATATCCTCCTCTCTCCTCATCCTGTTCCACCAAGTTATATTACCAGATTGCAGCTACCCCCGAGGAGTTCAAACAATGGACCATAAAAATACCACTAATGGGCTAAACAAAGTTCTAAAAACGAAACAAAAATAAATGTTAAAGTTGCGGTTCACCCTCGAGGCTGTATAAAATTAATAAATATTTATCCCTTTTTCTAATTAAAGCAACCAGCTAAGATGAGCTCGGTCTTCCTCCACAAATCGGGCACCAGCCATTTTAATAAATTCACTTGAGTTTAGATAAATATGTCGTGTCAAAATAAAATCGTAAAGTTATTTCCAAATAAAATGTATCTCTCTCCTACCTATTCTTACAACTCATGAACATTAATGGTGTTCTAACCGGGATTGGAACTGTTAAAAGTTAGGAGGATGCGAACTTAATCCGCTGAGTGTACCCTTCCGCTGTCTGAAAGATGGTAAACTTACCTTACATGGTTTCACTATGGCGTGGATTATAATATAGGGAGATAGTATTATCCGTCAAGGTAAGATGAACGAAATGTACTGTGCATTATTAAGTACAAAAACACATCTTTAAAACTAATAAATACTGTATACTGTATAATATATTATCTTACAGCCTCCTTAGCTGATATTATTTTACATTTTTATGACGAGACGATGCTTTATGCGCGGTATAAAAGTAAATTCCAATAAGGACCCACCTTCCTCCGCACGTCTTGGAGTTCATCAGGGAAACAATGGACTAAAGGACATGTTAGTCTTGTCAGGTCTGTTGAAATGTAACCCGACGCAGAATCACATTCCATTCTTGATTCATCAATAATAAACTGTTATTATATAAAACAAATTATACGTCACTCATCCAGGTGAGATGTTGGAACTATAATAGTTTCCCGTATTTGGGGTAATATCACGGGAACGTAAATCAAATTTCATAGTTAGGAACTTTTCCATTGTACAAATTGTGTGACCTGATAAAACCAGTATTTAACAGAGGGTTATTTATCTTGAATCTGCATCGGACGATATAACGATGGTTTAGTTTTAAAATTATCAAAACAAAAATTTGTTTTGAAATATTTGTGAATTGATTGGATCAAAACTATTAAAAATATTATAATGCATATACATTTAAAAGAAAGTAGACATTTGTAGTCTGAGTTTTAAACAAATGCTGGTCTCAGACTCGGCTCTCATTTAGTAGAATTTGAGTTTAGGGCTCCAGGTTAGATTCCCGGGATGGTTGAAATATTTATCGCTGTGAAATTGAGCCTTCTCCATTCATATTTATGAATGAAGAGTCGGGGATTTTCTGTTTTATCTCTTTATAGGATTAAGTAAGTCTGTAATTCATGCAATGGTAGAATCAGTCGATTATGTAAGTGCACTTTAAATACCCCACATTGAAATAGAAACAAACCATGTTTTATAAAAGCCTCTTTAGTTAAAATGAAAGATTTACAAACAACAATGAAATAAAGGAGATTTGTTAGAAAATGTAGGTCTACCCTAATACAATAAAACCGTTTAGCCTCGTGAGTAAATCCAATACAGTTGACTTTCCAACCAAACCTCTCAAGAGTAAATGTAATACAAACTGTGGCTCGTACAAACAAACCCAAAGCTACAAACCAAACACAATGTCAAACAAGATATTTTGTAACAGTTTACTTTTTGGGTTACAAATAAAACAAAATATGTCTAAGTTAGATGAAACGTGAAATTTCATTTAAGAAAGTTTACATGGAAGTAAAGTTCCATCAGATGCTGTAGAAAGAAATAACAGAAGAAACAACATATCATGAGATTTGAAAATATGAAATAAGATTAAAAATATAATACGAAAAAATAACGTCGAGGACCAATTTAAATAAGAAAACTGCAACGAAGGAAAGAGAAGAAACGAGAAGTGAATGTAATTAGTCGGATGATACGTTTAGCCTAAAGGCTGGATTATAAAAATTAAAGGAACCGACCATAAAACATAGATCAGGCTAGAAATAAATGGAAAAGTAGGTTTATATTAAAAATATCTAAATGTAGAGGAAATGAGAGACAGAACGTTTCCATTTAACTTGCATTTATTTCCTTCCCGAATGAGATGGATCGACAAATGACACACCCCTCCCCTCCTTCTCCTTGGTGGGGGACCCCCCCCCCCCCCCCCGCCCACTTACAACACAGTTCAGGAGGTAAAATATATGTTCAGGCACAGAACTAGTTTCAGGACTCAACAGAGAGATTATTTTTTGAACCGCGTCTTACTATCCTCATATTTACACTAATGAGGAAGGTGAAATATAGAGGAAATTCACCCTTATTTGCTCAGAGGTAAAATGGTGAAATATCTATGAAACATCAAGCTGGGAGTCAAATCCCGGTCTTCCCGTCACTGCCAAATGAGGTTCTTGGCCTAGACTAACTCATTCAAAAACAAATGTTAAGCTTAGTGAAGCGGCGATAAAAATAAAAAGGTTTTTAGTCCCGTTATTTCAGAACAGCTCTGAGGCTATACAATAAATTAGGATTGTTTTATTTTTACAGTTATTACCATTGTAGATATTTACAATATAAAATAGTAGTAGTAGTAGTATATTTATGTCTCCCACGCCTGCTCTAATCTTCCATCTTGACGTATTCTGGTCAGCCGATATCTTAGCTATTCAGCCAGTCGGTATTTTTTAATGAAAACAAACTCCACATATTTGGCGTCGCACAAATATCTTCTCCGAGATATATCTGACCTGATTCTTAAAATATCCCTCCCTCTTCACAGGATAACATTTCATATCGGAGGGAAGAAGGAAATTAAGTGAACCAGACAAGTTGGTAGCCATGATCTTCATAAATCTCTCAGACGCAGTCGGCAATGGCTGCGTCTATTTTACTTTTCACGCTATTTTTACTTCATTTATTTTTCCTTGGACAGTGGAATTTAATATTTAGGTTGACATTTTCTTTATATAAAAAAAATCCTTTATTTATGCTGATACGTTGGCGGCTTAAGTTATTATTGTGACTGAAGATTATATTGGTAAACTATAAATGATACGTATATATAATTTTTTGTTTACTTAACAAATAGCTTGTAAAAGCAGATAATAAATGTTTATTTATTAATAAAATATGGTGGAATAATTTAAACGCCATTAGTATTCATGTATTTGTATTAAACTTCAAACAAGACTCAAAATACAAAATATTTATTATTTATGCAACAAATAATGTATTTATAAAACTGTATCATGTAAAGTTAATTATAATTAATAATAATAATATTGTCACGTAAATGAATAGAGGTACAACTAATAAGTTTTTAGAAGATCATCATGCAATCGTATATAATCTATCCATCTATCTATATAATAAGAGGAAGTGTGTGTGTGTGCGCGATGCCCAGCCAAAATCTCGGCACGCAGAGATCCGAAAGTTTTAACACAGGTAAACGGAAAGGGATCCAAATGCATCTCAATGACGGATTTTTAAATTTGTAATTAGCTTTTTAATTAGTCTATTTTTAACAAATTTTTGAAGAAAATATTTTGAATCTAGTTTAGAATTACATTTGAGAGATAACGTTTCCATTTGAAATCGGGCACCATGGCGGGGGGGGAGAGGGGGTATATAATTCTTATACCACAGTAGTCCCAGGTTCGATTCCCGCTGCTTCCAAGATTTATCTGTGAAGCAGCGGGTCTGACATGGGGTCAGCCCAACCTCATGAGAATAAATTAGAACCTATTATGATCAATAAGTAGTGTCTCCGGTCTCTAAAACTGAGATTAATGGCCATAAAGCTCGTTTTACTGACCACGTGATACCCTTTATCACTAAATGTTGGCACTATCATCCCTAATGGCGGCGGCCGCTCAGTTTCTACAGCCTGCGGGCTCACATCGTGGAGTTTTATATTATTTTTAGTCAAATAAGACTAGTGATGTTGTGACCAAAATAAACCTAAATATTTGTTATATTTGGTTGTAATCTTCTAAACGAGTTATATGAATCATTATCATATTACACCATTTTATAAAACAAGTTACTCGCCAGTTTGATGAAACGAGATTTCGCTGTTCCATACAGTGAAGGTTCCTTGTCCTCGTTGTTCCATGACCTGCTCCAATAAGCTCCATGTAGTGAAGGTTCCTTGTCCTCGTTGTTCCATGACCTGCTCCAATAAGCTCCATGTAGTGAAGGTTCCTTGTCCTCGTTGTTCCATGACCTGCTCCAATAAGCTCCGTGCAGTGAAGGTTCCTTGTCCTTGTTGTTCTATGACCTGCTCCAATAAGCTCCAGTAGTGAAGGTTCCTTGTCCTCGTTGTTCCATGACCTGCTCCAATAAGCTCCATGTAGTGAAGGTTCCTTGTCCTCGTTGTTCCATGACCTGCTCCAATAAGCTCCATGTAGTGAAGGTTCCTTGTCCTCGTTGTTCCATGACCTGCTCCAATAAGCTCCATGTAGTGAAGGTTCCTTGTCCTCGTTGTTCCATGACCTGCCCCAGCGGTCCACCTCTACTACTTGTAGTTATTCTCTAATGAATCTAATCCAAGTGAAGTCTGTCCTTGCCATTGTCCGTACGCAAAGGGAAACCTGCCGACTGCTGCTCTTCTTTCCCGTCCAACAATCAGATCGGAGTCTTCTCTCTGCAGCTTCAGCTTCCTTCCTTACTTATTTCTCTTTCTTTAAAATTAATTATAATATATTTAATTTAAAAATCAAAAATTAAGTTATTTTATCTTCATTAGTAAAATTTAGTTGAAGTGATGTCTTGTTGCTAAGCTTGTTGTCTTAATCTCCAAGTGATGTCTTGTAGCTTAGCTTGTTGTCTTGATCTCCAAGTGATTAATGTAGCTAAGCCTGTTGTCTTGATCTCCAAGTGATGTCTTGTAGTTTAGCTTGCTTGTCTTGATCTCCAAGTGATTTTGTAGCTTAGCTTGTGTCTATCTCAAGTGATTTTGTACTTACTTGTTGTCTGTCTCAAGTGATTTTTAGCTAGCTGTTGTCTTGATCTCCAAGTGATGTCTTGTAGCTTAGCTTTTGTCTTGATCTCCAAGTGATGTCTTGTAGCTTAGCTTGTTGTCTTGATCTCCAAGTGATGTCTTGTAGCTTAGCTTGTTGTCTTGATCTCCAAGTGATGTCTTGTAGCTAAGCTTGTTGTCTTGATCTTTCAAGTTGATTTAATGTAGCTTAAGCTTGTTGTCTTGATCTTCAAGTGATTTAATGTAGCTAATCCTGTTGTCTTGATCTTCAAGTGATTTAATGTAGCTAAGCTTGTTGTCTTGATCTTCAAGTGATGTCTTGTAGCTTAGCTTGTTGTCTTGATCTCCAAGTGATTTAATGTAGCTAAGCTTGTTGTCTTGATCTCCAAGTGATGTCTTGTAGCTTAGCTTGTTGTCTTGATCTCCAAGTGATTTAATGTAGCTAAGCCTGTTGTCTTGATCTCCAAGTGATGTCTTGTAGTTTAGCTTCTTGTCTTAATCTCCAAGTGATGTCTTGTAGCTTAGCTTGTTGTCTTTATCTCCAAGTGATGTCTTGTAGCTTAGCTTGTTGTCTTGATCTCCAAGTGATGTCTTGTAGCTTAGCTTGTTGTCTTGATCTTCAAGTGATTTAATGTAGCTAAGCTTGTTGTCTTGATCTCCAAGTGATTTAATGTAGCTAAGCTTGTAGTCTTGATCTCCAAGTGATTTAATGTAGCTAAGCTTGTTGTCTTGATCTCCAAGTGATGTCTTGTAGCTTAGCTTGTTGTCTTGATCTCCAAGTGATTTAATGTAGCTAAGCTTGTTGTCTTGATCTCCAAGTGATGTCTTGTAGCTTAGCTTGTTGTCTTGATCTCCAAGTGATTTAATGTAGCTAAGCCTGTTGTCTTGATCTCCAAGTGATGTCTTGTAGTTTAGCTTCTTGTCTTAATCTCCAAGTGATGTCTTGTAGCTTAGCTTGTTGTCTTTATCTCCAAGTGATGTCTTGTAGCTTAGCTTGTTGTCTTGATCTCCAAGTGATGTCTTGTAGCTTAGCTTGTTGTCTTGATCTTCAAGTGATTTAATGTAGCTAAGCTTGTTGTCTTGATCTTCAAGTGATGTCTTGTAGCTTAGCTTGTTGTCTTGATCTCCAAGTGATTTAATGTAGCTAAGCTTGTTGTCTTGATCTCCAAGTGATGTCTTGTAGCTTAGCTTGTTGTCTTGATCTCCAAGTGATGTCTTGTAGCTAAGCTTGTTGTCTTGATCTTCAAGTGATTTAATGTAGCTAAGCTTGTTGTCTTGATCTTCAAGTGATTTAATGTAGCTAAGCCTGTTGTCTTGATCTTCAAGTGATTTAATGTAGCTAAGCTTGTTGTCTTGATCTTCAAGTGATGTCTTGTAGCTAAGCTTGTTGTCTTGATCTTCAAGTGATTTAATGTAGCTAAGCCTGTTGTCTTGATCTCCAAGTGATGTCTTGTAGTTTAGCTTCTTGTCTTGATCTCCAAGTGATGTCTTGTAGCTAAGCTTGTTGTCTTGATCTCCAAGTGATGTCTTGTAGCTTAGCTTGTTGTCTTGATCTCCAAGTGATGTCTTGTAGCTAAGCTTGTTGTCTTGATCTTCAAGTGATTTAATGTAGCTAAGCTTGTTGTCTTGATCTTCAAGTGATTTAATGTAGCTAAGCCTGTTGTCTTGATCTCCAAGTGATGTCTTGTAGTTTAGCTTCTTGTCTTGATCTCCAAGTGAGGTCTTGTAGCTAAGCTTGTTGTCTTTATCTCCAAGTGATGTCTTGTAGCTTAGCTTGTTGTCTTGATCTTCAAGTTATGTATCACCTTGATTGTGTCTACTATGGTGCAGCTTATAAGAGTGAGCCATAGTTTATTTGATGAAGGTAAGACTTTATTGTTATACGCAGTGTACATATAAATGAATGTATAAATTACTGTCAGGACACTTATTAAATAATATTTTATAATAATCTCTCTCATGTATCGTTACTAAATGATAGCATGTGATACAAATTAACTGTAGTTATAAACGTGTGTGGGAAGACCAATATTCGCAATTACACTCGCTTGAGAAACCAATCAATAGAATGTGTTCTAATGAATTCAGCAGAAAATGTCCGACCCATACAAGGATAATGCTCGCCGGTACTTTTGATCTTGTGACAGCAATTACTCGATGTGGTCCACTCTCTATGTGAGTAGTTTTGATGTAAGACTCGCTGATCGAGCTGTGTAACGTGAGGGGGGAGGGGGTTAACCACTAATGGTCAGCCGCTCATTAACAAGATTACACTCATCACTCTGAAAGCCACCCTTTGCGGACACTTCCACCTTAAGGAGGAGGAAATTTGATATCTTAGGGTAAAAAACACTGAGGGGCTGTTAGCTAATTAGATAAAATGATTATAGTACACAAACGACTGTGATAGACAACTATCCTAGCTAGGAAATATTTAATTGGTTCATGAAAGAAAATTTATCTTGAAAATATTATAAAAATTAGAGGTGTACGAAAGTTCAAAATATTGAAGTTAGCGTAGAAAGCCAAATCTCGGTGGCCTTAGTTAATAGTTAAATTTTGTGATGTTTGAAAGTGATTATGACCTTGTTATTTTTCACGAGAAAAGTTTGGAAGACAATTTTATATTTATGTTTGCCGTTTCATACTACCCGCCCAGGCTATACGCCCATTAATAATCACGCTAGTGGGGTAGGGCTGAGTAAAATATAGTTACGGAGAGAGGTAAGCCACACTCAGTAAGACCTCCTTAACCAGCCAACCAGATTAGACACGTGTCAAGTTTAGTTCACGTATCCACCGCTGTGGCTGCTTGATTTGAAGGATTTTTGAAGATGGAGATAAGTTTCGGAAGGTGGGAGATAAGTTTTCTTTTTAAATTTGAGTGTATATTTAATTTGTTGTTTGTCTAACAAGGTATTTCGTGAGAGCTGTAAAGACTATGGCGCTCACCTACATTCATATTAATCTCCGCGCAGCTAATAAATGTTGTCATAATCTCAGTCCTTGACTTATTACCTCAATCACCTGCTTATTACCTCAATCACCTGCTTATGTTACCGCTAGTCATGTCCCTCTGTCCTCTACAGCTGCGCGTTCCTTTTCATGTCCCTCTGTCCTCTACAGCTGCGCGTTCCTGTTCATGTCCCTCTGTCCTCTACAGCTGCGCGTTCCTCTCACCTAAGGCTGGAATGTGTGTTATTCGAATATATAGGTCCGAGTACAGCTTCTAGCTGGACAATACCAGGGCTAGGAAGCATCACGAAATATATACTTAAATGACTGTAATTCGCAAAAATAAACAAGAACACTATATTGTGTTCATTAGCACTAAACCTAAGATGAGACTGTACTTGCCCGACATCCCAGCTCAATCGGTTGTGTCTTTCACTGTTTTCTGGCAGGGCAGTACTCATATCCAGGCTAGGCCAGTGATGATCTTATTTCCATACCAAGCTCATGTTTGTGTCTTCTTTCAATTCACGCCTATCTCGTATCTTAAGATAGTTTAATGTAAGTTCTGAAGAGTTTGAATCTGTATTCAGAAGTGAAATCAAATGGTATCATTATGTTATAAGGACAAAATTGATGGTTTAAAAATGTTGTCGGTCATTTACTAGAATTTGTATTCTCTTAACTTGATGAATGGAAACTTTGATACAACAGGAATGCATTAAAGATTTTACTTCAAATACTTTATATTAAAAATGTTTCTAAGTAAATGTATTCATTGTGTAAACGCTATCAGTAAATCTTTGTTGACTTTCAGTTTCAAACATTCAGAAGGTATAATCTATTATCAAGATCACCCACTGGTGGAAATGTTGACAAATAAACCAGTGGACGGGAGTTTATTTAAGGTTTGTAAATATTCTACCATTCGAAGTCCGGTGTTATCTTGTGATATCCTAGAGGTACAACAAAGACAGAAGATCTGGTAGATAGCACGGGGAGGAAAGTCCCGACACAAGCACGGCATTGGTCAAATGGGGCAGAGTCTAAACCGTGGAGCGCGAACAAACACAAACATGTGATGAGATTTAGAGGAGAGAGCTCTCACCTTTCAACCCTCGTGCCTTGTGTTTGTCCAACAGATAAGTGGTCAGGGGCTCGATATGATAGTATCAGTAAACACTCGGTAGAAGCTGTGAGTCTCGTTCTGTGTGATTTCCTGAACACAGGAACTAGAACCGTGAGATATTTAACATTCCCCCTTTCACACGGACACACTTTCTACTAACTCTACCTCACTTGTCCTTGGCTCATAATAGTAACTAGGTGGATAGGCTGGGTGGGTAGTATTATGAGGTGAACAAAAATAAAAGTGTAACAATTTAAAAATAGATATTCCTCTCGATGATCTGAAGTGTCCTCAGAAATGAAGAAAGAAAGTTACCTGGGTTTGTGTTGTTACTATTGAGAGCCGCAGAACACAAGTAATGCTGTGAGGAAGCAGATCTGCTCTCTGTTTAACAAGTCCTGTCACTATAAGAGAGTCCATATTTTTAGGTGTGAATGATAGGTGTATGTTTCTACAAGTTTCCATTGAACTACTGTTGAACGGCCATTGCTTTGACTTAGTTATTAGCTCCATAAAACCTACCCCCGGGCTGGGTGATAGTTCTTAAGAAACGCCCTCTTACACAACTCTACACTATTTTATTAAATAACAATGATTTTATTTCTTAGGGGGGTAAGTTTTAACACCAAGTCATAAACTTTGGATTTTGAACCTTTCCTCCCAAAATCCTATCTTCCCTACACCCGTGCTGACATGATTGTACACTTTAATTACGCGTTTACATGTTTTGTTACAAAAATACATTTCTTTATTTTATGTTCTTTTGGGGCTTTTTCACAAAGATACTAATCTTGTCAAGATACAAGTGACTGATCTAGTAACGACATGTTACTTATATTTTAACGACAAGTGACTGATCTCTTAATGACAAGTGGCTGGTAGCTACAAAGTTTGTATCTCGAATATATTTCATCTACTAGTCGCTTGTCATACCAAACCTAAACCTCTGTGACCTACTTTGTTCGTCTCCCGACAGTACTTACAAACGTTTGCCCGAAGTATTTACCTCCGGACCAAAATGGAGCTGTCCATAATTCCCTCTTCCCCTTCAAATAGACCTCACGTTGACACACGTTATTAGGGCGGTTTGTCTACATCGCACTTCATTTTCAGGAGGGAGTCCTTTTGAGTGTCAAGGTCATTAGTAAGAACACAGTTTGGTCCGTCGCGAGATCTGCATATTGTTTGGATACTACACGCTCTGTATCTCGTTGGAGCTATTTGCATAACTTGAAGGGGTGGTCTAGTGGAGGCGCTTCATTTCCAAACGAGATCTAATTACCAACTAATTTGATACAAATTGCAATAAGCCTGCCATTGCTCAAGAGCGGTGTAAAAGAGGGATTTGCTCTCAAAGTGGTATGGATGTGATTGTTATTACTGTGGTATATCACTTTGTTTATAACATCACACTCGTGTTTTGATCAAGAAACGTGACATTTCACATAAAACGTCCTTATAATGAGATGACGATAGAGCACATTTTAACCGGATATCCCCAGAGTTAGGAACAAGCGGATACAGACACACAAACATGGTCACAAATAGAAGCTATTGGAAGTATTAGGACGGTTTGCAGTGGTATTCCTAGTCGTGCAACAATAGTGAACATGCTAATAACTGGTATGACCCGGAGTAGATCCAGGACCAACTGAGTAGCAGTCGTGTAATTCATCAGAGGGTGTAGCGCTGCAAGGTCGAGATAGCTACCATGTTCAAAGTGTGCATTATATTCCCTGGTATTAAATAGACAGATAGAGAGTAGTACAGTTCTTGTTTGTTTGAATGTGTGTTCGTACCATCCTCAATGACCTGTTGACTGGCCACAACACTATGGAGACCTGTTGACTGGCCACAACACTATGGAGACCTGTTGACTGGCCACAACACTATGGAGACCTGTTGACCGGCCACAACACTATGGAGACATGTTGACCGGCCACAACACTATGGAGACCTGTTGACTGGCCACAACACTATGGAGACCTGTTGACCGGCCACAACACTATGGAGACCTGTTGACCGGCCACAATACTATGGAGACCTGTTGACTGGCCACAACAATATGGAGACCTGTTGACTGGCCACAACACTATGGAGACCTGTTGACTGGCCACAACACTATGGAGACCTGTTGACTGGCCACAACACTATGGAGACCTGTTGGCTGGCCACAACACTATGGAGACCTGTTGACTGGCCACAATACTATGGAGACCCGTTGACTGGCCACAACACTATGGAGACCTGTTGACCGGCCACAATACTATGGAGACCTGTTGACTGGCCACAACACTATGGAGACCTGTTGACCGGCCACAACACTATGGAGACCTGTTGACTGGCCACAACACTATGGAGACCTGTTGACCGGCCACAATACTATGGAGACCTGTTGACTGGCCACAACACTATGGAGACCTGTTGACCGGCCACAATACTATGGAGACCTGTTGACTGGCCACAACACTATGGAGACCTGTTGGCTGGCCACAACACTATGGAGACCTGTTGACCGGCCACAACACTATGGAGACCTGTTGACTGGCCACAACACTATGGAGACCTGTTGACTGGCCACAACACTATGGAGACCTGTTGACCGGCCACAATACTATGGAGACCTGTTGGCTGGCCACAACACTATAGTTATACTAAAGTTAGTTAGTTATTAAAACAATTTTAATATATTCATACATCTTGTCATGTGATCTAGAGATGTCACTTTCAATCAATATTAACGTCGCCAGTTCCCCATTTTCCTGGGGGACCTCCTACCCTCTCCCCTGTTAGTTGCTCTGCTAAGAATGTGTTGATAGGAGATATACACGGACTAATTAAAATATTGATTATGATGTTTTTTACCTCCATCGTGATCTACTCATGCTCATTAAAACATCATCTCACGATATTGTTATCATCCTAAAACTACTATCACACGACACTAGATTGTACTATCACACGACACTAGCTTGTATTATCACACGACCTTGCTTGTATTATCACACGAAACTAGCTTGTATTATCACACGATACTTGCTTGTATTATCACAAGACACTAGCTTGTATTATCACACGACACTAGCTTGTACTATCACACGACACTAGCTTGTATTATCACACGACACTTGCTTGTATTATCACAAGACACTAGCTTGTATTATCACACGACACTTGCTTGTATTATCACACGACACTAGCTTGTATTATCACACGACACTTGCTTGTACTATCACACGACACTAGCTTGTATTATCACACGACACTTGCTTGTATTATCACACGACACTAGCTTGTACTATCACACGACACTAGATTGTACTATCACACGACACTAGATTGTACTATAACACGACACTAGCTTGTATTATCACACGACACTAGATTGTACTATCACACGACACTAGCTTGTACTATCACACGACACTTGCTTGTATTATCACACGATACTTGCTTGTATTATCACACGACACTTGCTTGTATTATCACACGACACTAGCTTGTATTATCACACGACACTTGCTTGTACTATCACACGACACTAGCTTGTATTATCACACGACACTTGCTTGTATTATCACACGACACTAGCTTGTACTATCACACGACACTAGATTGTACTATCACACGACACTAGATTGTACTATCACACGACACTAGCTTGTATTATCACACGACACTAGATTGTACTATCACACGACACTAGCTTGTACTATCACACGACACTTGCTTGTATTATCACACGATACTTGCTTGTATTATCACACGACACTTTCTTGTATTATCACACGACACTTGCTTGTACTATCACTCGACACTAGCTTGTATTATCACACGACACTTGCTTGTACTATCACACGACACTAGCTTGTACTATCACAAGACACTAGCTTGTACTATCACACGATACTTGCTTGTATTATCACACGATACTTGCTTGTACTACCACATGACACTTGCTTGTATTATCACACGACACTTGCTTGTATTATCACACGACACTAGCTTGTATTATCACACGACACTTGCTTGTACTATCACATGACACTAGCTTGTACTATCACACGACACTTTCTTGTATTATCACACGACACTTGC
The DNA here is from genome assembly GCA_039000515.1 of Timema cristinae. Classification (NCBI taxonomy): domain Eukaryota; kingdom Metazoa; phylum Arthropoda; class Insecta; order Phasmatodea; family Timematidae; genus Timema; species Timema cristinae. Next base: position 80,239,663 of record JBCFYV010000003.1, read on the forward strand.
TTGTACTATCACTCGACACTTGCTTGTATTATCACACGACACTTGCTTGTACTATCACTCGACACTTGCTTGTATTATCACACGACACTTGCTTGTACTATCACACGACACTAGCTTGTACTATCACACGACACTAGCTTGTACTATCACACGATACTTGCTTGTATTATCACACGATACTTGCTTGTACTACCACATGACACTTGCTTGTACTATCACACGACACTAGCTTGTACTATCACATGACACTAGCTTGTACTAGATATCTGTATACTAGCTAGTACAATGGAAACGGGACTAGAGTATCCACACGCCGCTAGTTTGGTACTAGGTTCTAGTGCAAATATTTATGGGACGTCAGAGATTAACTTTGGGTGCAGCAATTACTAATAAAGATATTGAAAATTATGAGAGGGAGCGTGGGTCAATAATATGGACACGGACTGGTTTGGAAGGACGGAATAATGGTCACGGGATGCTAAATATGATACATTCGGGGTGACACTAACGTTTAGTATCTCCCTAAATTTGTATTAATTTATTTACAATGTGGTCAGAGGCCCCTAAGCCCACGGGTGTCCAAGTACAGTATCATTGATACACAAATGTTCATTTTTAGGCCTACGCCCACTCTATATTCTAAAAAAGAACCACCCAAGAATGGCATGATATCAAGTTTATTTAGATTAAAATTGGGTCTGGAACACAATTTTTCGTTTTTAAATGACTTGTTTTTAATTAAATATATAATAAATATATTGTCACTTAGAACATAGCTCAACCTAATGTAACCTATCCTTCATATATGTAACACCCTCTTACTCATTCCTTTACCTCATACAATAGGTCACTAACAAAAATACTACAAGGATAAGAGGGAGTAATCTAACATAACAATAATAATAAAGAGAAAATAGAACAAGCAACAGTTAAATGTAAAGAGTAATTTAATTTGTTAAAAAATAACAGACGGTAATTTAAGTGACCTTAACTTATCTAGCAGAACGAAGAAAAACATAGTTGATTACATTATTGGTAAAAAGATTAATTCAATTAGACCAGGTTAGTTTAATATCAATAAAGCTATGAAAACAATTAATAACCAAATATATTCATGAAATATAAAAAGCTAGAAGCTAGAAGTCTAAACTGTTACAAAAGGTCTGAACATCTACAGAAATTACGAAAACATATAATTTTCTAATGTAAAGTTATGTCTTTATATTCCATACTTTTACTTTAAATATCACGAGAGTACCTTCAAGTACTACAATATACATTTATACTACAAACAATACGTTAACTAACACGAGAGTTTCACTCCTCAAACCTAATGTAAACTCACGCGGGACTACTTGAATCGGCATCAATCAACTACTGCACAAAGTTAACAATTGATATATTAAAGTTAAATTTGCAACAATTATGAAAAATAGCCAAATTACGTTACACAAAATATTGGAATGTATTTAAATGATATTAAATATACAACAACAAAAGCTAGGATAATACGGATAGTTCCAGATAATTAGGATACATAATTTTAATATATTTCAATTAACATTTCGTTAATTTAGAACAGCTAACATTGAGAATTTACTAACATCTTTAAGAAACAAGCCCTTAAGTGGCCAACACGAAACTGAAGTTACTTTTAGTCAGAAAATAGCATTTAAATAATGCCCATATTTAATAAACAAATATCAGCCTAGCTCGACTATAACAATTATAAATTAAATAGTTAAAATTCCATAATTCAAACGCTTAAGAAGAACAAAAAATATTTACAGAGTATTATAGCTTTCCTTCACAGAGTCCAGATTATTGGAAGTCGTCTCCTGACGATATAAAGTAATAACCACAGTCCATCCATCATGGCGTCGATTTCCAAAGGCTAGTATAAATAAATATAACAGAGGTCCATCCTAGATGGTGCCAAATTCAAGAGTCGAAAAATATCTTCCCAACATTCATATTTTATAGTGGTCTAACTACGTAGGTATTTGGGGGGAATAGTCCATTCTACGCCGGTGACGTCGCAGCGTGGAGAGGCATGTCATCATGAATACGCATTCCATAATGTTTGTAGGTCGCTGATTGGTCATCCCGCTTCGTATAGATGCTTCTCTGGTTTGTTGTCAAAATATGTTTAACTGCTTGGCTGCTGACGTCAGAGATCAGGTGATGATGGCACAAACCATCCTAAAGAGGGCACGTATATGAACAGTTTACACTGTAGAGGGTTGATAGTGAATTATATTGAATGATATTGTTTGTATATTACTTGAAGTACATGGAACTACAATAGTGAAGAATACTAATGTAGGCGATTTGAATAAATGTGACGTTTCTTGGAGTGGGTAGTATGAATCGGACGATAGTCTATGCAGCATCAGTTTGGGGTGGGGCTTCGATTGTAAAATACAACTCTTGTATTGTTACATATATTTCAGTCTTACTAACATTGAATATTGTAAATATATGAAGAATAGGATACATTAGGTTTGATTATATTCTATTAAATACTTTATTCTAAAAAAATGGCTATTGTCGGAACTATTACGAAAATATCACGTGTTCTATCCTCACAGCTAGTGTGCTAGCCAGTACCAAGAGGCAGAACCAGTATAATTTGTCTGATTCACACGACACTAGATGATGACGTGCTAGCTAGTATCGTGTGATACAGGTTTTAGTTAGTTATCACAGGCATTGTACTTGTGTAAATATTTGAAGATAAAATAGACCGATAATTATTTGTGCAGAATGGTTTAGAGAACACTAACAACATATTTACTCTACACATTATGGTTGTCTGGGTTTGTTATTTATCATAATAAATGAGTATTTCTAACATATATAAATCATTACAAGACTTGTAAAGTAAGTGACATAGAAATGTGAATATTCAATTGCATTAATCTAAATCCATTTTACGAAATCGTTGACGTCATTCAAGCTCTCTCATTCAAATATTTCACTGATATCCCCAACAAGATACCATCAGCTTGCAACTTATTCAGCCATTGTTAGTAACTGTGAGATGTGTTAAGGTCTCGATATGGCCAGTGTCAAGAGCGCCGAGGCTTTTATTTTCCTAAGAGAACGATGCTGGATTCTTCTTGATAAATATAAATGTAATATTAACGTATTTATTTATGTATTAAAGGAAATTCACCCATATTATTGTGGAGGGAGGGTGATAAAATAATTGGGGGAGAGGAGGACTCACACCTCAAATATACCTGGTCTGGAATCAAAACTCGACCTCTTTGTCAAAAGGGATCACGTGAAATGCGAGTATAACACATGAGAGTTGCGATGTACTATACATGTTTACCAACGCACCTTTCCACACATCCAGTTACGCTAACGGGGTAGGGATTAAGGGCATAACTTAGAGGAAATGTGCCGGCTACTGCATTTAGGGATAGTAGAAAACCATTTAAATAAAATCACCCTTTCATGATTTAACGTCAACCTCCTCATTATCGGCAAACTAGACTAGATGGTTAAAAAAACATTTACCTATTAGTAAGGAACGTAATGGTAAAAATAGTTTAGAGGATAAAATTGACTAAAAAATTGTAACCGAAACAAATATTTATGATATTTTAGGTATGTAACAACCAAATATATATTTAAACCTTTAAAAATATATCTTTAGTTGCAAAGTGGCAAATTATAAACTTTTTTGGACACGTGTAAAACCTTTCATCATATGGTCTTATAGGTTAAGTTCGCATTATCTCTCACCTTAGCTTACTGAGACCACTTGTAGTATTGATTGAACACCGCCAAGATCCTCTCAGGTAGTTGCTGTGTCGGTCTGAGATTTAATTGATTACAGGCAATTGTATTCGTACATGTTAGTCGAAGCAAGGAATGTCTACATGACATAGAATGATTTGTAGAATTGGTTCAATTCAGACAATTTGTGCAGTAGCTATAAGCTATTTGGACACGTGATGTCAAAGTAAATTGACCAACTGTTATCATCCATTTTACCTGAACACATTTAAACACGCGGTTAGAGATAAAGGATTATATTTCTGATTATTTTATTATTATTTACGTAGATCAGATTTAAGTTTCAATTACAAAAGTGAGAATAGTTTTGAATTAATAATTTTGTTGATATGTAATTAGAGACCTTTCCAACTATCCGATATAATACACACTTCAGGGAAATATCAGATAAACAATTTTATTTATTAATCAAAGGTATTAACAAAATCACTTTGATATCAGATATAAAATAATTCGCCTAAAATTAAAAATTAAAAATAATTTTTAAAATGGATATATTCGTGAATAAATTCATACATAACTAAACTACTTGGTAATGTGTGGACTTACAATGTAAACTAAAAGTAAGCGTTTGAAATTTGTTTTAAATCTAATAAAACAGAATTCACATTTGTTCATAGCATTATTTTTTATTTATATTTGCATTTTCGAGAGGGAAAAGCTACTTTAGTTTATGTAACGGCTGTGTTTATTTAGTAAATTCACTAACCAATGAATTAATTAATAATACTTGGTTTTTTGTAAAGATTTATAGAAGGAGGAATCGTTATTAAATTTAATCAAATTATTCATGTTTCCTTTAGTTTGATAGTTTAAACAATCAACTTTAATTAATACTAGAATATATGTAGTATGGTCTAAAAGGGTATTCCAATTTTAATGTAAATATCCCAGTAATAATCAAAAATTACCAATTGAAGCGTCAATCTCATCAAACTTTGATGTTTTTAGAAATCTTCAATTTCTTTTTTAGCTTTTTACAAAGTAAATATGGCTACATTAATATTATTGCAGTTCTACCTACGCTTACACTGGCTGTTTGATTACGTTTTAACCTGCAGTAAACACACCAGCTTCCTTCTCATACTTTTATTCATGGGGAAAACATTTTTAATTAAAAGAAAACATTCACGTTTGGACAAAAATATATTTGTCTTATTTAACGATTTAAATAAATTCAATGTTCTAATGTATTTTTTAAATGTCTTCAAATTAAAAAACTTGAAGAATGCAACGTTCACAAACCTCGGTTATAAAATATATTAAAGTAAAATATTATTTCAATACTAAATTTATCTTTTAATTTTATTTAGGAATCAATTGTGAACAATGATCAGTGATATGAGTCAGTCAATTAGCACTACACGGACCACAAGCACAAGTTGAGGAGAGCACGCCTCACCCGATTAACCGGGGTCTGCAGACCTAGAGCGAATATTGCCACTTCTGTCCTCATCAAATAGATGCAACAAGACTGAAATAACCCGGCTTTTGGACCCTCATAAGTTCTAACACAAGGGTTATCACCTAAATGTTAAAGATAAGGAGGGTAGCTTGTAAGATGTGTACACACATCAGCATGAAGAGTGACACCCCAGACCACATGACCACCGGTGAGGTCTGCGTTACTTAAAGAAGCTCAGAGAGACAATAAAGCAACACGATCTGTCCACCTCTGATGCATAGTCTGCACGCGTCTATCGGAAGTGAGTGTCAGGTGTGTTAACATGTGACAGACCACACCCTCTTTTAGTCGGTGTCTCCCTAGCTTCGAGGTCATTGAACTGAGTGGTAAGACTTAGGGTGGACTCACAACACTCGTACCTGTACAGACTTAGGGTGGACTCACAACACTCGTACCTGTACAGACTTAGGGTGGACTCACAACACTCGTATCTGTACAGACTTAGGGTGGACTCACAACACTCGTATCTGTACAGATTAGGGTGGACTCACAACACTCGTACCTGTACAGACTTAGGGTGGACTCACAACACTCGTACCTGTACAGACTTAGGGTGGACTCACAACACTCGTACCTGTACAGAGATAGGGTGACTCACAACACTCGTATCTGTACAGAGATAGGGTGACTCACAACACTCGTACCTGTACAGTCTTAGGGTGGACTCACAACACTCGTACCTGTACAGAGATAGGGTGGACTCACAACACTTGTACCTGTACAGACTTAGGGTGGACTCACAACACTCGTACCTGTACAGAGATAGGGTGGACTCACAACACTTGTACCTGTACAGACTTAGGGTGGACTCACAACACTCGTACCTGTACAGAGATAGGGTGGACTCACAACACTTGTACCTGTACAGACTTAGGGTGGACTCACAACACTCGTACCTGTACAGACTTAGGGTGGACTCACAACACTCGTACCTGTACAGAGATAGGGTGGACTCACAACACTTGTACCTGTACAGACTTAGGGTGGACTCACAACACTCGTACCTGTACAGAGATAGGGGGGACTCACAACACTCGTACCTGTACAGACTTAGGGTGGACTCACAACACTCGTACCTGTACAGAGATAGGTGGACTCACAACACTTGTACCTGTACAGACTTAGGGTGGACTCACAACACTCGTACCTGTACAGACTTAGGGTGGACTCACAACACTCGTACCTGTACAGAGATAGGGTGGACTCACAACACTTGTACCTGTACAGACTTAGGGTGGACTCACAACACTCGTACCTGTACAGACTTAGGGTGGACTCACAACACTCGTACCTGTACAGAGATAGGGTGGACTCACAACACTTGTACCTGTACAGACTTAGGGTGGACTCACAACACTCGTACCTGTACAGACTTAGGGTGGACTCACAACACTCGTACCTGTACAGACTTAGGGTGGACTCACAACACTCGTATCTGTACAGACTTAATAACACGTTCATCACAGAAACGAAATAAAATTAATGAGAAGGTATTCATCGTAAGAAAACCGCTCTTAGATGCAGTCTTTAGATAACAAACCCCGGGCTCCTGAATTAAGGTATAAGCAGAGCTCGCTGTTGATGACTAATATTTCCTGTTTAATGCTATCCTCTTAATCTCCTCTCCTCCCCTAAGGAAATGTTTACCCCTCCCCTCGCCTCATAGTTACCCGTGATTCTAGTATTTTGGGATATTTATCTCTGGATGGTGGTATTGCCCTGACCGACATAATTAGGACTGCATTCATTAGCCAACTTGTCCCGTGCTTTCGTTATAGTCTCTTCCAATCAACAATACCAGCAGGATACTGGGGGTATGGAGGTCTCTTCCAATCAACAATACCAGCAGGATACTGGGGGGTGTAGTTCTCTTACCATCAACAATACCAGCAGGATACTAGGGGTGTGGAGGTCTCTTACCATCAACAATACCAGCAGGATACTGGGGGTGTGGAGGTCTCTTACCATCAACAATACCAGCAGGATACTGGGGGTATGGAGGTCTCTTCCAATCAACAATACCAGCATGATACTGGGGGTGTGGAGGTCTCTTACAATCAACAATACCAGCAGGATACTGGGGGGTGGAGGTCTCTTACAATCAACAATACCAGCAGGATACTGGGGGTGTGTAGTTCTCTTACCATCAACAATACCAGCAGGATACTAGGGGTGTGGAGGTCTCTTACCATCAACAATACCAGCAGGATACTGGGGGTGTGGAGGTCTCTTACCATCAACAATACCAGCAGGATACTGGGGGTGTGGAGGTCTCTTACCATCAACAATACCAGCAGGATACTAGGGGTGTGGAGGTCTCTTACCATCAACAATACCAGCAGGATACTAGGGGTGTGGAGGTCTCTTACCATCAACAATACCAGCAGGATACTGGGGGTGTGGAGGTCTCTTACAATCAACAATACCAGCAGGATACTGGGGGGGTGGAGGTCTCTTACAATCAACAATACCAGCAGGATACTGGGGGTGTGTAGTTCTCTTACCATCAACAATACCAGCAGGATACTAGGGGTGTGGAGGTCTCTTACCATCAACAATACCAGCAGGATACTGGGGGTGTGGAGGTCTCTTACCATCAACAATACCAGCAGGATACTGGGGGTGTGGAGGTCTCTTACCATCAACAATACCAGCAGGATACTAGGGGTGTGGAGGTCTCTTACCATCAACAATACCAGCAGGATACTAGGGGTGTGGAGGTCTCTTACCATCAACAATACCAGCAGGATACTGGGGGTGTGGAGGTCTCTTACAATCAACAATACCAGCAGGATACTGGGGGGGTGGAGGTCTCTTACAATCAACAATACCAGCAGGATACTGGGGGTGTGTAGTTCTCTTACAATCAACAATACCAGCAGGATACTGGGGGTGTGGAGGTCTCTTACAATCAACAATACCAGCATGATACTGGGGGTGTGGAGGTCTCTTACAATCAACAATACCAGCAGGATACTGGGGGTGTGGAGGTCTCTTACCATCAACAATACCAGCAGGATACTGGGGTGTGGAGGTCTCTTACCATCAACAATACCAGCAGGATACTAGGGTGTGGAGGTCTCTTACCATCAACAATACCAGCAGGATACTAGGGGTGTGGAGGTCTCTTACCATCAACAATACCAGCAGGATACTGGGGGTGTGGAGGTCTCTTACAATCAACAATACCAGCAGGATACTGGGTGTGTGTAGTTCTCTTACAATCAACAATACCAGCAGGATACTGGGGGTGTGGAGGTCTCTTACAATCAACAATACCAACAGGATACTGGGGTGTGGAGGTCTCTTACCATCAACAATACCAACAGGATACTGGGGGTGTGGAGGTCTCTTACCATCAACAATACCAACAGGATACTGGGGGTGTGGAGGTCTCTTACAATCAACAATACCAACAGGATACTGGGGGTGTGGAGGTCTCTTACAATCAACAATACCAACAGGATACTGGGGTGTGGAGGTCTCTTACCATCAACAATACCAACAGGATACTGGGGGTGTGGAGGTCTCTTACCATCAACAATACCAACAGGATAATGGGGGTGTGGAGGTCTCTTACCATCAACAATACCAACAGGATACTGGGGGTGTGGAGGTCTCTTACCATCAACAATACCAACAGGATACTGGGGTGTGGAGGTCTCTTACCATCAACAATACCAACAGGATAATGGGGGTGTGGAGGTCTCTTACAATCAACAATACCAACAGGATACTGGGGTGTGGAGGTCTCTTACAATCAACAATACCAACAGGATACTGGGGGTGTGGAGGTCTCTTACAATCAACAATACCAACAGGATACTGGGGGTGTGGAGGTCTCTTACCATCAACAATACCAACAGGATACTGGGGGTGTGGAGGTATCTTACCATCAACAATACCAACAGGATAATGGGGGTGTGGAGGTCTCTTACAATCAACAATACCAACAGGATACTGGGGGTGTGGAGGTCTCTTACAATCAACAATACCAACAGGATACTGGGGGTGTGGAGGTCTCTTACAATCAACAATACCAACAGGATACTGGGGGTGTGGAGGTCTCTTACCATCAACAATACCAACAGGATAATGGGGGTGTGGAGGTCTCTTACAATCAACAATACCAACAGGATACTGGGGGTGTGGAGGTCTCTTACAATCAACAATACCAACAGGATAATGGGGGTATGGAGGTCTCTTACCATCAACAATACCAACAGGATACTGGGGGTGTGGAGGTCTCTTACCAACAACAATACCAACAGGATACTGGTGGTGTGGAGGTCTCTTACAATCAACAATACCAACAGGATACTGGGGGTGTGGAGGTCTCTTACCATCAACAATACCAACAGGATACTGGGGGTGTGGAGGTCTCTTACCATCAACAATACCAACAGGATACTGGGGTGTGGAGGTCTCTTACAATCAACAATACCAACAGGATACTGGGGTGTGGAGGTCTCTTACAATCAACAATACCAACAGGATACTGGGGGTGTGGAGGTCTCTTACCATCAACAATACCAACAGGATACTGGGGTGTGGAGGTCTCTTACCATCAACAATACCAACAGGATAATGGGGGTGTGGAGGTCTTACCATCAACAATACCAACAGGATACTGGGGGTGTGGAGGTCTCTTACCATCAACAATACCAACAGGATACTGGGGGTGTGGAGGTCTCTTACCATCAACAATACCAACAGGATAATGGGGGTGTGGAGGTCTCTTACAATCAACAATACCAACAGGATACTGGGGGTGTGGAGGTCTCTTACAATCAACAATACCAACAGGATACTGGGGGTGTGGAGGTCTCTTACAATCAACAATACCAACAGGATACTGGGGTGTGGAGGTCTCTTACCATCAACAATACCAACAGGATACTGGGGGTGTGGAGGTCTCTTACCATCAACAATACCAACAGGATAATGGGGGTGTGGAGGTCTCTTACAATCAACAATACCAACAGGATACTGGGGGTGTGGAGGTCTCTTACAATCAACAATACCAACAGGATACTGGGGGTGTGGAGTCTCTTACAATCAACAATACCAACAGGATACTGGGGGTGTGGAGGTCTCTTACCATCAACAATACCAACAGGATAATGGGGGTGTGGAGGTCTCTTACAATCAACAATACCAACAGGATACTGGGGGTGTGGAGGTCTCTTACAATCAACAATACCAACAGGATAATGGGGGTATGGAGGTCTCTTACCATCAACAATACCAACAGGATACTGGGGGTGTGGAGGTCTCTTACCAACAACAATACCAACAGGATACTGGGGGTGTGGATGTCTCTTACAATCAACAATACCAACAGGATAATGGGGGTGTGGAGGTCTCTTACAATCAACAATACCAACAGGATACTGGGGGTGTGGAGGTCTCTTACCATCAACAATACCAACAGGATACTGGGGGTGTGGAGGTCTCTTACAATCAACAATACCAACAGGATAATGGGGGTGTGGAGGTCTCTTACAATCAACAATACCAACAGGATAATGGGGGTATGGAGGTCTCTTACCATCAACAATACCAACAGGATACTGGGGGTGTGGAGGTCTCTTACCATCAACAATACCAACAGGATACTGGGGGTGTGGAGGTCTCTTACAATCAACAATACCAACAGGATAATGGGGTGTGGAGGTCTCTTACAATCAACAATACCAACAGGATACTGGGGTGTGGAGGTCTCTTACCATCAACAATACCAACAGGATACTGGGGGTGTGGAGGTCTCTTACAATCAACAATACCAACAGGATAATGGGGGTGTGGAGGTCTCTTACAATCAACAATACCAACAGGATACTGGGGGTGTGGAGGTCTCTTACAATCAACAATACCAACAGGATAATGGGGGTGTGGAGGTCGCTTACAATCAACAATACCAACAGGATAATGGGGTGTGGAGGTCTCTTACAATCAACAATACCAACAGGATAATGGGGGTGTGGAGGTCTCTTACAATCAACAATACCAACAGGATACTGGGGGTGTGGAGGTCTCTTACCATCAACAATACCAACAGGATACTGGGGGTGTGGAGGTCTCTTACAATCAACAATACCAACAGGATAATGGGGGTGTGGAGGTCTCTTACAATCAACAATACCAACAGGATAATGGGGGTGTGGAGGTCTCTTACAATCAACAATACCAACAGGATAATGGGGGTGTGGAGGTCTCTTACCATCAACAATACCAACAGGATACTGGGGGTGTGGAGGTCTCTTACCATCAACAATACCAACAGGATAATGGGGGTGTGGAGGTCTCTACCATCAACAATACCAACAGGATACTGGGGGTGTGGAGGTCTCTTACCATCAACAATACCAGCAGGATACTGGGGGTGTGGAGGTCTCTTACCATCAACAATACCAGCAGGATACTGGGGGTGTGGAGGTCTCTTACCATCAACAATACCAACAGGATACTGGGGGTGTGGAGGTCTCTTACCATCAACAATACCAACAGGATACTGGGGTGTGGAGGTCTCTTACAATCAACAATACCAGCAGGATACTGGGGGTGTGGAGGTCTCTTACCATCAACAATACCAGCAGGATACTGGGGGTGTGGAGGTCTCTTACCATCAACAATACCAACAGGATAATGGGGGTGTGGAGGTCTCTTACCATCAACAATACCAACAGGATAATGGGGGTGTGGAGGTCTCTTACAATCAACAATACCAACAGGATAATGGGGGTGTGGAGGTCTCTTACAATCAACAATACCAACAGGATACTGGGGGTGTGGAGGTCTCTTACCATCAACAATACCAACAGGATAATGGGGGTGTGGAGGTCTCTTACCATCAACAATACCAACAGGATAATGGGGGTGTGGAGGTCTCTTACAATCAACAATACCAACAGGATAATGGGGGTGTGGAGGTCTCATACAATCAACAATACCAGCAGGATACTGGGGTACGGAGTTCGAGGTCTGTAAGTTGCACCTCCTTTATTTCACCTCTCAAACATTTCATTTTTCAATCTTACTTTTAATCAAATGTCAGTTCGTTTTGTCTAATTAAATGCTTCCATCCATAGCTACCTAGGGCAGGCTTTAGGGACCTACCGCAAGTTACATGGCTTAAACAACAAGCTCATATAGTCTAGTCTGCCTGTGATTGGGAGGTCAGGGTTTGAATTTCAGTCGGGTATAATGTGGGTGATTATTCCTATAATATTTTCTCTCTTGTTACACGTAAATGCGTGTACATTTCTCTAAGTTATACCTTACTCATCCCTAACGAATTAGCCTAAAAATTGTGAATATGCCGACTGTGAAGAAGACTGCGACATAAAAAAATACAGCAAAATAATGGACAAGTGCATCAAATATTGACGCCGTGAGGTAGATAACAATACTATACTACATACAGTTGTGTAATGCAGGTTGTATCAGCGACACTTCAGGATAAGTCATGGATTAATTTAGAAAATTTAAACATTGACGCCGTGAGGTAGATAACATTACTATACTACATACAGTTGTGTAATGCAGGTTGTATCAGCGACACTTCCAGCTGACTTCATTAATAAATTGTTATAAAATATAATTAAAAATAGTATATAATGTACAATAATGAAGGTTAGCTTACACAAATAAAGCAATATCCCTCCTATTATGTTAGTCAGTAATGAATCCCCTCGGGAATCAGCCAGTTTCTATATTTTCATATTTATTTTTGATGTTAGGAAAATATCTTTTTACATTATTACTTCACGTGTCCGTGTTTTTAAATACACAATGAATGACGTCATACCTTTAGGAAACGTTACAATAACACTTGTATCTCCGATCTAGCCTCACCATACACCTTTATTTGACTGCAGTGAGTTTGTGGAGTGCGGTGTTTATTTATATGCTTGATTGAACAACAGCGACGCTCCAGAGCATGAAATATCAGAGCACCTCCTAGGGCAAAGTACACCATCAGCTTTGATCCGAATAACACCACCGTTCAAAGAAAAACACGGCCAGGACTCGTTTATACACAAATACCTTTTACTCCTCTCAGAGGACTTTTATTTCACCCCTACCTCGTTATACTTTCTCCTCGTGTTTTTTGAAGGACAGGCCAGAGCAAGTGGACTTGTCGAGAGACTTCTAGAAACCAACGCTTTCCACATACAAGAGTCTTCAAAATACAGCCGGACTTTCTTTTAAAACTCCGTCCCTCACCCCCCCCCCCCATATCCCCCTCACAACCACTCACCCCTTTTCTTACTCCAAAATAGCCCGAGGTAAAGTTGTAGGATAAACACAACCGTATCACTAATACGATTTATAAACCATTTCCTTTATTCTTATTAAATTCCGGGTGAAAAAGAGAGAGAGATTATTGTGAGGAATACAAGACAACTTTTGATCGTCGGGTCTTGTGACGAGATCCTATTAGAGAGTAGAGATGAAACAGCAACACATTTACGAGAGGTGTTGCCTTTGTGTGCTCATATATCACTCCCCTCTCCCCCACAAATAAAGCTCTTATCATTAACCCAACTTCAAGTCTAGTCGAGTGTAACAACTCAATGGTGCGGCCTGGCTGTATTCAAGAGATGGAAAGTGCCAGAAGTGATAAGAGAGATTTGTATTCAAGAGATGTTTTAAAATAAATATTTACTAATTATGATATTAGGTTAATTGGATGGTGATAAATTGAAAATTCTATAATATACGGAAATAAATTCTATCATTGAAAACATTGAAATAGAACTGTTTACACAATAATAGTACTAATCGTGTGCTATAATATACTAAATTTATTTGTTTTTAATCCAGTTTGGTTAGTAGAATAGTTACCAACTTGAAATTAAAAGGGTAAACATCTCAAGTTCAATGATATCATAATTTGTAAAAACAAATTTTACAGCGTCGGAATCAGTATTCTGAGATGCAGTACTAATAACGGTGTAGGATGCGGTGAGTAATGTTGATGCAGAGAGTAATGTTGATGCAGTGAGTAATGTTGATGCAGAGAGTAATGTTGATGCAGAGAGGTTAATCAGTGCATATTGTCCTCAGAGACCAATGATTACTCTGGTCTCTATTTGGAGGCAGCGATAAACAGATTGAACTCCATGTCAAGTTAAGAAAATTTGACCTATTATTTTGTTAGAGCATGTAATATTTGTATTAACTGGTGTCTAGTCCAGTTTGAAAAACCTTCCACCCCAAATCCCTTCTAATGGCGGATTTGTGTTAACTCTGAAATATTACACCCGATAGAGGATATGAACCCTGGTGCTCTGACTTGACGTCCTGACCACGCTACCACCTGAGCTGTGTAGGCTAGTGTCGGCCTTCACTCACTCTTTTTAGAGTGCACTGTGTTACAATACTCACACAACGGGGGAATAATGCATGGAAACATTTTTATCTCAACAAACCTGATTTTAACTGTCTTTTGGTTTTAAAAAAATATTTCCTTTGAAATCTGTTTAAACTGAAGAAATAAGATGCATCAAATTTTCCAAACCTATTAACTGCAAGTGTTCATTTTTTTAACATTTGACCTTACTTGCTACTGATGAACGTGTAAATATTTCAACACGATCAACTGAATAATTTTTAAACTATTAAATATTTACCACTACACACAAATATTACATTTTTAGTAGCCGTTTGTTTTTATTTATTAACTTTTTATCTGACTGTGCTAAGGTTTTTAGTGTATTTCAAACTAATTGTGGATTAGCTATAAATGATTAGATATTTGATTTTTGTCATTAGGTCTAGTTTTTAAACTAGTGAGACTCACATCTCACGGTGTTTTTAGTTTTTAAACTAGTGAGACTCACATCTCACGGTGTTCTTAGTTTTTAAACTAGTGAGACTCACATCTCACGGTGTTCTTAGTTTTTAAATAAACTAGTGAGACTCACATCTCACGGTGTTCTTAGTTTTTAAACATCACCTCACATAAGACATTTTTGCGTTGATTTGGTCGATTACAGCAGTTATGTTAACTAACGTTTTAGCTAATTTTAAAACCCAAAGGATGACCTCACCTTCATCTCCAGCACTCGGATACCAAACAAGAGGATGTTTCACCAAGGTCACAGGTCATGAAAACTTAAGGAAGCTCGACCAGTCTTATTCTCTCCGAGTTCGTCAATTTGCTTGCTGGCGAGGTTTAGAATCCTATCCGTACGTAATGAGGGTGTTTTTTCCTAAATTACTTCTTATTCTTCCTCCACGTAAATGAGGGTACATTTAATCTAAAATTCTCCTCTCAATAGGAATGAGGAAGAGGAATTTAATGAAATAGATCTGGATTTTGTGTATTCTACTTTATGGTAATGTGACCCTCAACACTGCTATTTTCTTATGGTAATGTGACCCTCACACTGCTATATTTCTTATGGTAATGTGACCTCACACTGCTGTATTTCTTATGGTAATGTGACCCTCACACTGCTTATTTCTTATGGTAATGTGACCCTCACACTGCTAGTATTTCTTATGGAAATTGTGACCTCACACTGCTGTATTTCTTATGGTAATGTGACCTTCACACTGCTTATTTCTTAGGGTAATGTGACCTTCACACTGCTATATTTCTTATGGTAATGTGACCCTCACACTGCTATATTTCTTATGGTAATGTGACCCTCACACTGCTATATTTCTTATGGTAATGTGACACTCACACTGCTATATTTCTTATGGTAATGTGACCCTCACACTGCTATATTTCTTATGGTAATGTGACCCTCACACTGCTATATTTCTTATGGTAATGACAGTTATGAAGCTTCCAAACCACTAAAACAATCCTCAACTATCTCAGAATGTTCTGTTGTAACTTTATTAATGAATATTTGTTTGATGAAGACTGTATCTATCTTTATAGCCGGTTACTGATATATTTAATGGTTAACATCGTTGAAATATAGATTTTAATTATTTTGTTTATAATAATTTATTTAAAATATAATAATTTTGTATCTTATTATGACATGAATATATTATCCACCTCCGTTAGGCGTGGACCGTATTTTAAAACCACCAATACCAATTAATTGAGGCATATTATTGTTTTCCTGGACTTGTGCAAATTGTCTCAATGCCCGGTAGTTTGAGAATGATGGAAAGATGAGATATTACACTGACCAGGCTGAGAACATGGATAGTTCAGTTGGTATAACGGTTAATGCATTAAACACACATAGTTTATAAATACTATGTGAATTACTACCATGGCATGTCGCCTTGTGGTCGGTGGATAGCCAATCCCGCCGAGCATCTGTGCTACGCAGGGAGAACTAACATCACGGAGCTCGTGAGCCGGGTGAGGTCTAAGTTTTATTGGAGACGAGTGTACTGTGATTCCCCGAATAGTTTAGATAGCCTACAGAAGCAATATATTATAAGACGTGTATAGAATGGGAGAATTTTTGGAGGGGAGACGGGGGTTATAGCCCAAAAGGGGAGGAATAATGTAAATACATCTGATCTAAATGAGCTTTGCAATTCAAATTGGCTTTAAGATGTAATTATTTTTTTAAATTTTCTAGCGCTCTCAAGCTAGTGTTGGTTAACCTCTTGCCTCAGTTTTAGAGAAGAGAGTTTAAAAACTACCTGTTTGCTGATTGTTAAGGGTGTATGGCCCAAAATTAATAATATAATTATATATATATATAATATATATATATATATATATATATATATATATATTAGTAGGTCTTCTTGAACCAAACTTGGATCAATGTATAAAATATAGATTAAATGTATATTTTAAGCACAGTGTTTACTCAAAGTTTGAAATTTTGGCATCTAGTGCAACAATTTTAAGGAAATCCAAATGTTGCAAAGGTTTCATATTTGGAATGTTAGAAGTACTTGAGGAGGTTTATTAATTGAAATAAATATTATTTCAATGAACCTTCAATTAATAGCGTAAAAAACTGCCAAATAAATGCAATATTAAATTAATTATTTTGTATACTTAAACGTGGGTAGTAAATGGGGGAAGTAAATCAATTGATGCCGACTTCTTATAACTTTATAATGGTACTCCATTTACATTAATATTCAATCTGAAACTCATGAAAATTGATACAAGCGGAGGTGCTACATATTTTGCCCCCGGATTTTGAAAATATATCTGATACAAGTTCGCAATAGCTGAAACAGAACGGCCTGGTCAGAGTAAAGCAGACAACTCATCCCTTCTCACTCCAAGTCACTGTCTGTCTGTCCTTGAAACCATAAATATGTCACCAGTGGTTTTGGCATGTTTGTAAAGCTCATCGCCCTGAACTATCACCATCTCTCTCTAGGGATTGTTACCAGGCTACACCATTTACAAGTCAGAGTAGCAAGTGCTATTGATGAAAGGATTTCTTTCCCTGTGTTTGAGTGTAATTGCATTTAATGTATTTAGAGATGTGTGAAGTGTGTTAATTGTGGAAAAATAATTTTTATTATTTTAAAAAATGGCCCCACAAAAGTTTAAAGATGGGAGAAGATATGTAAAAAGCAAAATGAATAAGCATTCCAAGGCAATGAAACGCCTTTATGAAGAAATTCGGAGAGCCCGAACCACTAATGAGTAGGTGAAATGACTTCAAACAAATATTATGTTATTGAAGTTAAATAATTAACTTTTTTGAAAATTCTTTTGTAATCCGAAACAAAATCGGGAACCTCCAACTTAGCACGTCAATATCTTACCACTGAGCCATCTAGGGCTAATCCTGTGCAAGGGTCATTTATCGCTCATATTCTAAGGGTTAGTTGGTGGTATGTAAAATCGTCGGCCATTTAATAAAAATCCGAAACAAACTCCATCGTTGATCCAGGGTAGCCTTGTGCTGCCGTTTGGACAATTTTTATTAGTTTTAAATTGTTTCTTGGATATAATTTATAGTATATAACTATGATCTATAATATATTATAGCTATTAACGAGCCATGTCCTGCCACACGTATTTCACCAAACCTTCTTTAAAGTATGACTGATAAGTATTTCTTAGCATTGTACAAATACTGAGTAGGTAGCTCAATGGTGAAGCTTTGGTGCGCCAAGCACAAGGTTCCGGGTTCGATTAACTTAGAATTAACAAAATAGATTTTAAATAAATGAATAGTCTTAATATTCAACTTATTATCTACTATTTATTCATTTATTTAATTTATTTATTTAGTGATAATGGCAAAGTGGATTTTATATCCTGAAAATTGAAAAATGACACCTGGACACGGGAATCGAACCCGGGACCTTCGGCTTAGTACGCCACTGCTCTTACCACTGAGCTATCCAGGATTCGTCCCGTGCCCATGGTCATTCTTCACTCATATTTTAAGGCGGAGTCTATGATGGACGTGCAGAAGTCGTCAGCTTATAAACATGTGATTATCTAAGATCACAGCCATCAGACAACGCAGCCACCTGCGACTCGGTAGTTGGCATTATGCAGCCAATTGACAATTATATATTATAATTGTACGGGATTGCATATATTAATGAATCAATTTTCAGGATATGATATCTAAGAGGTGTTATCCTCACCAAAATGCATAGATGATAGCTTCGGCTATCTGATTCATTAAAGTGGATTTTAGTTAATCTTGTACCACGTTCACAAACACTAAAGACTTGACTTTCAAACCAATTAAATCTGAGTAAGTGGATGATTGTTATATTTTTTGTGGGAAATGTGTTTTAAGTTTCTTTAAAATGACGTGTAGGTGTGTACAAATCGACACTATTAATGAATTTAGTACAAAATTATATGGAAATGTCATAGGTTTGATCCAAACTTGAGGGTTAACAAAATACTAACCAGGTAGGGTGTTTAAAAAATTACATTCACAATTTAACTTCACTTTCATAAATAGGTACTTAACTTAATCTGTGACAGTAACGATCCTAATAGCAACTTGGGTATGAAAGTAATGATACAAATAGTAGTTTTTGGTGTGAAAGTAATTATAACAATAGTAGTTTTTGGTGTGAAAGTAATTATAACAATAGCTACATTATTTACATATAAAATAACTGATCAATAGTTGGGACATAGTCGGGGTCATATTTGTTAAAAATAAAAGTATTTTAAGTTTTTTATAATTATTATAAATGAACTAGAAACATTAAACCACTTTAATTGTAATGTGTATTTATACCAAAAATTTCATATTTTTTTAAAATAACCTAACTAACTTTGGTATTTTGAAAAAGTTTGTGTCACATTTGTAAAATTCTTGAAAAGATAACTGTTTATGTGTTTAGCGTTAGTAAACATATTTATAGATATCTTCCAAATAAGCATGCTGTTTAAAATGTAACTTTCTTTTAAAATGTCACTTCCTTTTTATTTCCAAATATTTTGAATACGCGGTTCGGCGGTTCTGTTTGCCCGTAACTATGAACGCTGAAGCTCATTTGATTTGATACTACATATTTTCGATGAAGGACATTTCCCTGGACTCATTGTCGACTCGATTAAAATTCATATATCTGTATTGTTTAGTATTAAAACAAAATGGAAGCTCACATTTCCTCATGAAAATAGCTTTGAGGGTAATTTACACTCAAGGAAACTTACAATTTTTATCGTATATCCACACATCTTCGAGATACAAAATAACGTATCATTTCGAAAATGAAAGCATAATAAATATAGAAATCTAATTTTTTTTTTATAAAACCAATAGTTTCCGAATTATAGGTACAGTACATGTATATAATAGGACATTGCTTTAGTTCTTAGCGGGTGTTATGTTCCTCTTTTCTCTAATAGTGAATATTATTTCGTTTATGCTCTTTGGTAGAATGTGCAACCATGTCTATTAACTCGTTTCAAATAATTATCTTACGAGCTGTAAGTAAATATCTATTTTTTATTTAAAGTTGTGAGAAAGTCTATGCTGTGCACTTTCCCCGTCCTTTAAAAACAAATGATCTCTTTTGTAAAAAAATAAAAAGCCTATACATTTGATTGGGGATATAACTTAGAAAAGAAATATCATGCTAGAGTGTTACGAATCTTAGCTCTGTTGGTACTGCGTCCATCTACGGAGGTCCCGGGCTCGATTCTTGGCATTACCGAGAAATTTATCATTGTTGGAATGTGGGTTTACCCTTTCAAGTGATAAATTGACGGCCGGGGGATGGATTTTGTGTCTGTCCTAGATTTAAGATTATAGTAGAAAGTACAAAGGCGTATAACCTGAACAAAACTCGGTGCTAAAAAGAGTTTAAAAAAAGAATATCACAGACAACCTACAATGGCATCATGAAACATAAATTGAGAGCCACTGCTGTATTGTCTAGGTTCAGGTTACAGACGTGTCCAGATGGACACTAACAATATGTGCAATTGTGCACAGAATGTCTACATCAATATTCCACCTCCCCCTTCCCCCCTCCACAATCATAACACACATATAGGCCTACATTTTCAATCACTTTTTTTTATGTCCTTTCCTGTCATGTTTTTTCTAATGTATTCTCTCCCCTTTGTTCAGACGTAACGAATTAATTTTGTAACAACTATCAAAACATAGTTTGTATGTCCCAAGTTCAATTACCGCGTCAAGATGTCATTTATTAATGTAAATAATATGTAGGTGAGGCTATAACTGTAATTAACAAATACTCATATTCAACATCATGTGGAGATAGATAAAGCTTTAAATACTAAACATCCGCCTCCCCCCGTTTTCCCTCCACTCTATTAGTTCGGCATATCTTTATAAAGTACAATTAGTGAGTTTAATTAATATTATTATTATTATTTACACTAGTGTGTTAATGATATATTATTATTAATTACAATAGTGTATTAATGATGAGCAATATCTAAAACTTAGGAAATGTATCCACATTTCTGTGAAGGGACAAAGGGAAGCAATTTAGAAATTTGTTTACCCATTCGGGATTTGAAATCTGACCACCATTCCTCGTTAAAATAAACTAAATGAGATTAGTGTTTAAATCATGTTAAGGTCAACTTTAAAAATGAACCGATGGTTTAGTTCGGTCCTGGGGTGACCCGGCGGTCTAGGGGTAAGGTCTCGGACTTCTATGCTGGGGTCCGGGGTTTAATCCTCGGTCCCGGCACAGATTTATCTGATTGCCAAACCCTTCTTTCACCTCTGACAAGACGTGTATTAATCACAACTTGTGAGTGTGGGGAATACCAGGCCTCCACCGTGGTTCGGATTCCACGTTAAACTGTAGGTCCTCCATTTCATCTCACAATCACCCTACCATTACACATTAGCGTAAGTGCGTATAACCCGAAATTGTAGTAAGACGCAGTGCTAATAATAATAATAATAATATTTGTTAGGTCCCTCATTTACTGTTCTCATTCATAATAGCCAGAGAAGAAGAGTCTACCTGCTAATCCGCCCCCTCCCCACCCTCTCTGCCCTTCCCTAAACTCAACCCAGGACTTTCCAGTCCACCGCTGACAAATACAGGTTTTTTGGTTCTCAGCGGGACGGACCGTTAGCAACCGCTCTCACCTTGTTCTCAGCGACACAAACGCTATCTTACAGATTTTTCTCAACATTAGCTCTGTCCAAACAACGTTAACGACGGAGCGGTTTCTTTGTTCTATTAGTTCCAGCCATCAGCATCTTTCCCCCAGGAAGTAACAGAACAACTGTCAATATGTCCAATATGCTCTCATGAGTGTTTGACAGCGGTACACCTTGTTCTTAGCGCCGCATCTCGCTCACTAACCGACCGGGCTGTACGCATATTAACTAATTACGATAATGGGCTAGGAATGAGGGAAATATACTAGCATTTGCATGAATAGAGAGATTGGTAAATAGTTGAGGTAAAGTCACAATCATTATTTCTGACCGGGATTGAACCTCGATCTCCCCATTTTTGTAGTCCAGTCAATTGCAATAAGAACGCCTTGGATTATGCAGCCCCCAAAACGGTAGTAGACTGATTTTTTTCATCTAATATGTTTTATGTATATCATAATACAACCTTTTTTGGTTTTGTTCATTTTGGTCTGATATGAAAATGGTCAAACAAACAAGTTCACGTTTCTGTGAGATTGATAGTGAGTACTCATCTTAAGACAGGTGTGTGCTGACTGTGAGATTGACAGTGAGTACTCATCTTAAGACAGGTGTGTGCTGACTGTGAGATTGACAGTGAGTACTCATCTTAAGACAGGTGTGTGCTGACTGTGAGATTGACAGTGAGTACTCATCTTAAGACAGGTGTGTGCTGACTGTGAGATTGACAGTGAGTACTCATCTTAAGACAGGTGTGTGCTGACTGTGAGATTGACAGTGAGTACTATCTTAAGACAGTGTTTAATGCTGAGTTATTAATGACGTGGATTGCAGATGTGTGTACTTCCCTTGCAATCCAATGTTTAGTATCTGTCAACAGTTTCGTCTGACCAACACGTGACATCCTGTGTATTTGCTGTATATTGTTTATAACACTTATATGAATTTAGGTTTAGAAAGTGCACGTTAACTGCCCCAAATAAATAAAATGTCTTTATATATGTGTGCTCTGTCTCTTAGTGTCTGTCTGGGATATCTTCATAATTATAATGTTGGAATGATATGGTGAAGATAGATTAAGAAAAATCTCAAGACAAATATATCCGTGCACTCATACGGGTTTAAACCCCAGCCTCTCATTACCGATGCACCAGATAAGAGCTACGTCTCTATACATGTCTGGATACTGATCCAAGTGGCCCGGGTTTGACTTGAGACATGGCTGAAAAGATCTATCACTAGTAAAACTGGTGATTTCCTTTTTAATAATGAATTACTGGCAGGAGGGCTGGTTGTTGTGTCGTGTCTGTTCTGTTACAACCAGTCGGTTTAGAAAGTGAACGTTGATACATAACATTATAATATTACCAATAAATTTAGGTTGAATTTATTTTCATATTCTAAGTTTAATCCCAAGCTAAACATCCCCTTCTTTAAATACTTTTGAGATATAATTATTTTGGACACATCCGCAGTGTATAAACTTTTATAGCTCCTGGAATGATTGTTGGAAGAAATTGCTCCAAGTTAAAATACCTGATGGAGGAGAAGGTTCACCCCTCTCTTCTATTACCGCAAATATTGTCCGAGCTATCAGCTAAAACAAACCAGCTACTATCTCTTTTCAAGCCTTGCACTTGAAATGCTGTTGGGTCGTGAAGTCCTGTAACCATGGCAACCAAACCACCCAAGCTGTGATCTCGAGTGAAATAACCCACACCCGGCAAAGAAAACACTGTTGAACGTTGGGTGGACCTCTTGGACAGAAGAGTTTCGTGACTCTTTACCAGTTCTGTATCCCTGTTCACAATGAGATGGAAACAAAACAGGAACACACTATTTACCCTAGAAGATCTTACCTTGACCGATTGCACTATGACCCTATCTTATAAGCTACACCATAGTGGAACCAAGCCAGGTAGGCTGTTACCTTTTACGGTAGATGGAGGTGTTAAGCCAAATATTAAAATGTCTCTCGAAAAAATAATTATTATTTTTATTTCACCCAAATTACTATATGAAGGACGAGCTGATGGAATGCTATTTATTAAATCAGTAATTCTGAGATATTAAGATTTTCGAAATTAAAGACTCAATTATAATAATAAACTTAGGTAATTTTACTTTTGCCATGATTTGGTACCAACTTTGAACTTTCAGGGGAAACCAATTTCTTTAGAAACGGACATATCTGACAGCTAGAAACAGTTACTAGATCTACTTTTACCTATTCATACGTCAAGTCATGTGATCTTCTCCTGTAACTTTTTATAGAGCTACCAATAACTTTAAAACAACATTAATAATTTAGTGAAATGTTATTTATATATTTACTGCAAATATATGTTTATATATTATTAAAGGTCCTCCAAATGTTCATGTATACTCTGTTCACGGTGGGAATTACTCCCTGAAATGTCTTTTTTCCTACCAATATCCTACTATATAATAGACTTCTAATAGGGAAAAAGGCCTTTCAGAAAACAATTCCTACGCTGAACAGACTTTACGTAAAAAGGTTGAGAACCATTAAATAAAAAGTATTATCGTTGTTGTGACATAGCACGCTATTGGCCGAAAGGAGTCTCTGTGTGCAGTTATAACATAAGCCTTGTTCTCTTCACCGGATTCCTTCCTTCCTTGTTTGTTCTTGATGCTCCTTTCGCTCCTGACCGACATTACTCCTGACCATTCCCCGTGCCAGTAGCTGTCTACATGTCCTTAGTCCGTTAGAGATTCATTCCACAGTAACAAATTGCTCTTTACACAGTCCTTAGCACTTCGCACAAGTTGGATCAACCTTTACATTCTTAAGGCTTGTCGCAACGGATAACCACAAGAGGTATACAAACAAGTGAATACCGATATGTGGATAGAGATGTAAGTATCAATGGCAGTAAGGGAAGTTGTCACTATCTTCTAAAAGTACCGATATGTGGATAGAGATGTAAGTATCAATGGCAGTAAGGGAAGTTGTCACTATCTTCTAAAAGTATTGATATGTGGATAGAGATGTAAGTATCAATGGCAGTAAGGGAAGTTGTCACTATCTTCTAAAAGTACCGATATGTGGATAGAGATGTAAGTATCAATGGCAGTAAGGGAAGTTGTCACTATCTTCTAAAAGTACCGATATGTGGATAGAGATGTAAGTATCAATGGCAGTAAGGAAGTTGTCACTATCTTCTAAAAGTACCGATATGTGATAGAAATGTAAGTATCAATGGCAGTAAGGGAAGTTGTCACTATCTTCTAAAAGTACCGATATGTGGATAGAGATGTAAGTATCAATGGCAGTAAGGGAAGTTGTCACTATCTTCTAAAAGTACCGATATGTGGATAGAGATGTAAGTATCAATGGCAGTAAGGGAAGTTGTCACTATCTTCTAAAAGTACCGATATGTGGATAGAGATGTAAGTATCAATGGCAGTAAGGGAAGTTGTCACTATCTTCTAAAAGTACCGATATGTGGATAGAGATGTAAGTATCAATGGCAGTAAGGGAAGTTGTCACTATCTTCTAAAAGTACCGATATGTGGATAGAGATGTAAGTATCAATGGCAGTAAGGGAAGTTGTCACTATCTTCTAAAAGTACCGATATGTGATAGAAATGTAAGTATCAATGGCAGTAAGGGAAGTTGTCACTATCTTCTAAAAGTACCGATATGTGGATAGAGATGTAAGTATCAATGGCAGTAAGGGAAGTTGTCACTATCTTCTAAAAGTACCGATATGTGGATAGAGATGTAAGTATCAATGGCAGTAAGGGAAGTTGTCACTATCTTCTAAAAGTACCGATATGTGATAGAAATGTAAGTATCAATGGCAGTAAGGGAAGTTGTCACTATCTTCTAAAAGTACCGAATCGTATTCTCATGTATCTGCCTTCAAAATCAAATAATAGAAAACTAATATTTAGGACTGATCGTGTTTCTCTACTTTGCTGAAATTGTTTTATGATATCCGCAGTACTACACCTCTCATTGGCTGACACAATGTCACGTGACTAAGGTACGCAATCAGTCAGAGTAAGGAACATAAGGTCATGGAGTTCACGGAGTGTGTCTCCCTTCAGTCAGTGGAGGACCGTGTTCGAGCCCCGTTCCTTGGCATTTCTCAGGTTCTAGAAATAGTAATGTTAGTCTGAGAGCTTGACGAACTCATCAGAGCAACATCCACATCAATGGACACGTGGACTAGGTGTCAGGCTCATCAAGTATGGCTTGTTGGTGATGGGAAGGTCGGGGTTTGAATCCTTATCAATTGTACCTCAGGTGTTTATTTTTATTTCCAAATGATTACCCACTTTTTAAACGCAAATGTGTCTGCATTTCCTCTATATGGCACCTTTCTTATGCCTACCTTATTATAGTTAGAAATTGTTTAGCAGGTATGTGTGGTAATACCTGGTAAGGAAAATATTAAACCTGGGAAACCTTTGGTTGGAACGAAATATTTCTATGAGATGAGTTAAAATTGAGAAAAAATTTATTTTGAAACTTTGGATACTAATTAAATATTTCTGCCCAAAATAACAACAAAAGAAGAGCGATATAAAATGTTTTTAATTAGTACATATAGACATGTTTGTGTGATGGAGTTCCTCCAACTGCTTTTGTTCTGTTCATGTTCATGTTCATGTTCTGTTCATGTTCATGTTCATGTTCATGTTCATGTTCATGTTTCGACTCTTACATAGAATCAAAGCAAAACACATTTTGATGGTGAACGTGCTGAATATATTTTTTGTGACTGTTCTCCCCAAGATTCTATTAAATGGGACCTATAAAAGATAATCACATTTCCAACCTCTCTGGTGAGAACAAGAGAAGGTTTGAACGTGGTCCCTGAGGGTCGCATTAACCTTCTCTCTCCTTGTCCTTCTTGACCAATAACTAAATGTTATTTCTTCCAGGAACATGTGCTGGGAATTGCGAGAGGGAGAAAAGAGGGTTGGGCGGCAGCGGAGCGGTATGAACAGCTCTGGAACGAAACATGTGTTTATTGTACATTGTATTGTACATTACAGAACATGATTAGTTGAGGTGCAAGTGAGTGACAGCTATAAACGATAATCTATGATGGGTCTTTAATGACACAACTATTAAGAGTTGAAACTCAGAGCAGGCTCATTGCTAGAGAATAGACAATCGTAACATTTGGGCAAATGTGTGTATCCTGGCGAGAAAGGAGTCGATACCATGCTCCCACTCCTAGGCACCCCCCCCCCTCCCTCGAGCAGGTTTAATAAGCGCGTCTCTTATTGTGGGGGGGGGGGGGGGAAGACCTGTACATAAACAATGGCTCCAGGACAAAGCTGTGCGGGATGCATACACCCGGTGGGGTTCTGGAAAAGTTTTACTCTCAAGATGAAAAGATCTTTCCTACATATACTAAACAGTAGAACTTAAGAGATCTAAGAGATCGCTATAAATATACGTTTGAAATTATATTAAATGTTTTATATATAAATAAAATAGAATTTGTATGTGTTAACGCTATAAATCCAAAACTGAGAAACGAATGAAGTTGAAACTTGGCGTACGTGATTATAGAAGGCCGTGGTTTGCACCGTGGACGTATACTTTATATGTTTGGCTTAATAAAGTATTAGTTGGCTGCATACATAGCTTTGGTCCAAGATGAAACTGCAGAAAAAATGTCAATCTTAAAACCAAATAGAAAGTCTAGTTTGGTCGGACTGGCGTTTCTTGGTGTCATTGGCGGTAAATACCTTCTTACATGAAGTTATGATCATCGTCATGACTTCTCACCATAATCGATCGTTTTTACAACGGTCAGGTTAATAGTGTCGAATACAAACATGTTCACCTCCTCCACAACACGCTATAGTCCTCACACACCTCTACTGCTGCTGATAGACATAAACACAGTGATTGCTTGTGACTATATAAATGTTTCGAGAACATTCTGTCACATGAGCTTGGTATGTGTCGAGATATTTCCCTCGTTCAAATGGAGGCGCGGTCAGATGAGGGGTTTGTTTGTTTGTTGTGACAGGAAATATCTCGTTAACTAAAAATGGATATTATTATGGTCTTTAGATATTTTATACCCATTTTAAATCTGGGAAACAAACTGGAAGGATTATATTTTCCAGCGGATGATTAAAATAACTTAGTATTCAACTATTAGTTATGTTTGTTAGCTATATACCAACATTTTATGACAGTAAAATTCCATGTTTAGTAATTTTTTTACTGTTTAAATTAAATTAATCTTATAAACGGTTGTACCATTTGATTACCTCTTTAAAAAATGCACGTTAAATATTTGTATAACACAACAATAATGCCGTTACTTTTTTTGGTTTGAAATACATTTGTAATAGCAGCCCTCTCCCTCTTTATTTTGATTTAGTTGGGTGATTTACCCAGAAACATTTAGGAGCACAAGAACATGAATTGAAATACTAACTTAACCTAGAACAGCACGCTTATTGCACGTTTCTTCCCTCGGAGGTAAAACATTTCAAACCAAACACTGCGATGTAGGACATTCTTTTGTATTTTATTCTTGATAAAAAGTGGAATTTAGACCAATGAAAACGTTTACCAGATTTTAAAAAATAGAACACACTTTAAAATGATTGTTTTAAAATGAGAAGGCAACAACTCTCGTCCCGATTTGACTGTTTTCATAAGCCGTCCTTTTAAATGTTTCCTGGTTCTGTGTAATATTGTATTTAATACCCGGTTAATCAGGAGTGTCAGGACTTCACACAGCCGAGATTAGCTAACAGGGACTTTCACACAGCCAATTAGCTAACAGGGACCTCACACAGACGAGATTAGCTAACAGGGACCTCACACAGCCGAGATTAGCTAACAGGGACTTCACACAGCCGAGATTAGCTAACAGGGACTTTCACACAGCCGAGATTAGCTAACAGGGACCTCACACAGCCAAGATTAGCTAACAGGGACTTCACACAGCCGAGATTAGCTAACAGGGACCTCACACAGCCGAGATTAGCTAACAGGGACTTCACACAGCCGAGATTAGCTAACAGGGACTTCACACAGCCGAGATTAGCTAACAGGACTTTCACACAGCCGAATTAGCTAACAGGGACCTCACACAGCCGAGATTAGCTAACAGGGACTTCACACAGCCGAGATTAGCTAACAGGACCTCACACAGCCGAGATTAGCTAACAGGGACTTCACACAGCCGAGATTAGCTAACAGGGACCTTCACACAGCCGAGATTAGCTAACAGGGACTTCACACAGCGAGATTAGCTAACAGGGACCTCACACAGCCGAGATTAGCTAACAGGGACTTCACACAGCCGAGATTAGCTAACAGGGACCTCACACAGCCGAGATTAGCTAACAGGGACCTCACACAGCCGAGATTAGCTAACAGGACTTTCACACAGCCGAGATTAGCTAACAGGGACCTCACACAGCCGAGATTAGCTAACAGGGACTTCACACAGCCGAGATTAGCTAACAGGACTTCACACAGCCGAGATTAGCTAACAGGGACTTCACACAGCCGAGATTAGCTAACAGGGACTTCACACAGCCGAGATTAGCTAACAGGGACTTCACACAGCCGAGATTAGCTAACAGGGACCTCACACAGCCGAGATTAGCTAACAGGGACTTTCACACAGCCGAGATTAGCTAACAGGGACTTCACACAGCCGAGATTAGCTAACAGGGACCTCACACAGCCGAGATTAGCTAACAGGGACCTCACACAGCCGAGATTAGCTAACAGGGACTCACACAGCCGAGATTGCTAACAGGGACTTCACACAGCAAGATTAGCTAACAGGGACCTCACACAGCCGAGATTAGCTAACAGGGACCTCACACAGCCGAGATTAGCTAACAGGGACTCACACAGCCGAGATTAGCTAACAGGAACTTTCACACAGCCAATATAGCTAACAGGGGCAAGACAGCAGAACATACATAACAGAGGTTCTATATATGTTCTGATTGGATCAGGACTAACCCAACTACATGTTGTAAATATTCTCTTTCGTACCACACAGAATGAACCTGGTACTTACAAGCCTGTGGCTAATCCCTGTACCACTGAGACACAGAGAAGCTCCAGGTCTATTTTCATGGGGACAGACTATCCACGTATAAATAGTAGTTATGTGATAGGGATTGGCAAGATAGCCATTAGAGAGTATAGTCGTCACTCGGAATATGGCAATGTTCGTGACGTGTGGGCCGTCGGACTATATTGCTGGAACCCCATGGTGTTAGGATCTATTCCCGTACGTTGCAGTTCGGGGTAAGGAAAGTCGAGAATAAATGGAGGTGCATTGTACCTTGTTTCACGATATGGGGACAACGCCCGGCCACCACGTTCACCAAACTTAAAGATACAGACCTCTTCTTGTGGAGCATGTTAGGGGTCATGTCCACGTGACTAGCCCAAGAACATGGGATTGTGGAGGAGGTTGAGACATTGCGCAAGGTCGTGTCAAGTTGAGGAGTGCATGCAACAATGTATTGCAGATAATAATCTTTGTTTGACAAAAATTCAAGTGATTGAGAAAAATTGTCATCGTTTTTTGTTATTTTAAAGTTTAATTTGAAGAATTTATAGTTTAAACAGTAAATATAGAGTGTTATTAAATATGTCAACACTTTCTACCCCAACCTGTATAGTAAGAATTTAATTATTATACATTAATTTATTTAACATTATAATTATAATAAAAATAAAAGTATTCAATGCCTAGTAATATATTTAGTATGGATAATATGACTAACAGTATCAGGCCTTGTTTAGGGTAATCACGCTTTTCTTTACTTCAAACAAACAAACAAACAAAACAATATTGGTTTTGTTTCTAGGGAGGTAGATATCGCTCAATGCTCATGACAGACACTCTCTTCGCTGTCCAGAGAGAGAGAGGGAGGTAGATATCACTCAATTCTCATAACAGACACTCTCTCACTGTCCAGAGAGTGAGAGGGAGGTAGATGTCACTCAATACTCATGACAGACAATCTCTTCGCTGTCCAGAGAGGGAGAAGGGAGGTAGATATCGCTCAATGCTCATGTCACTGTCCAGAGGGAGAGGCGAGGTAGATATCACTCAATGCTCATGATAGACACTCTCTTCACTGTCCAGAGAGAGAGGGGAGGTAGATATCGCTCAATGCTCATGACAAACACTCTCTTCACTGTCCAGAGAGAGAGGGGAGGTAGATATCGCTCAATGCTCATGATAGACACTCTCTTCACTGTCCAGAGAGAGAGAGGGAGGTAGATGTCACTCAATACTCATGACAGACACTCTCTTCACTGTCCAGAGAGAGAGAGGGGAGGTAGATATCGCTCAATGCTCATGTCACTGTCCAGAGGGAGAGGCGAGGTAGATATCACTCAATGCTCATGATAGACACTCTCTTCACTGTCCAGAGAGAGAGGGGAGGTAGATATCGCTCAATGCTCATGACAAACACTCTCTTCACTGTCCAGAGAGAGAGGGGAGGTAGATATCGCTCAATGCTCATGATAGACACTCTCTTCACTGTCCAGAGAGAGAGAGGGAGGTAGATGTCACTCAATACTCATGACAGACACTCTCTTCACTGTCCAGAGAGAGAGAGGGAGGTAGATATCGCTCAATGCTCATGTCACTGTCCAGAGGAGAGGCGAGGTAGATATCACTCAATGCTCATGATAGACATCTCTCCTGTCCAGAGAGAGAGGGGAGGTAGATATCGCTCAATGCTCATGACAAACACTCTCTTCACTGTCCAGAGAGAGAGGGGAGGTAGATATCGCTCAATGCTCATGATAGACACTCTCTTCACTGTCCAGAGGGAGAGGGGAGGTAGATATCACTCAATGCTCATGACAGACACTCTCTTCACTGTCCAGAGAGAGAGAGGGAGGTAGATATCACTCAATGCTCATGACAGACACTCTCTTCACTGTCCAGAGAGGGAGAAGGGAGGTAGATATCGCTCAATGCTCATGACAGACACTCTCTTCACTGTCCAGAGAGAGAGGGGAGGTAGATATCGCTCAATGCTCATGACAGACACTCTTCACTGTCCAGAGAGAGAGAAGGGAGGTAGATATCACTCAATGCTCATGACAGACACTCTTCACTGTCCAGAGAGGGAGAAGGGAGGTAGATATCGCTCAATGCTCATGACAGACACTCTCTTCACTGTCCAGAGAGAGAGGGGAGGTAGATATCGCTCAATGCTCATGACAGACACTCTTCACTGTCCAGAGAGAGAGAAGGGAGGTAGATATCACTCAATGCTCATGACAGACACTCTTCACTGTCCAGAGAGGGAAAAGGGAGGTAGATATCGCTCAATGCTCATGACAGACACTCTCTTCACTGTCCAGAGAGAGAGGGGAGGTAGATATCGCTCAATGCTCATGACAGACACTCTTCACTGTCCAGAGAGGAGAAGGGAGGTAATATCGCTCAATGCTCATGACAGACACTCTCTTCACTGTCCAGAGAGAGAGGGGAGGTAGATATCGCTCAATGCTCATGACAGACACTCTTCACTGTCCAGAGAGAGAGGGGAGGTAGATATCGCTCAATGCTCATGACAGACACTCTCTTCACTGTCCAGAGAGAGAAGGGAGGTAGATATCACTCAATGCTCATGACAGACACTCTTCACTGTCCAGAGAGGGAGAAGGGAGGTAGATATCGCTCAATGCTCATGACAGACACTCTCTTCACTGTCCAGAGAGAGAGGGAGGTAGATATCGCTCAATGCTCATGACAGACACTCTCTTCACTGTCCAGAGAGAGAGGGGAGGTAGATATCGCTCAATGCTCATGACAGACACTCTTCACTGTCCAGAGAGAGAGAGGCGATGTGTTCTATTAGAACCGCAATAGCTCTACAAAGGTTTCTATAAACCAACAAATCATTTACTATTTATTTATCATTCAAGTAAATATATATTTATCACACATTCCATTATCACCTGATCGTTTAACATAGTTTATTAAATCATCCAATTATGTTGAAGTCTTCTAATGAATTAAACCAACTAGTGACTTGAACCACATTAATTAATTTGTAATTATTAATCATACAATTTTCTGCTAAGAAAAACAGTATCATGAATTTACAAAATATTGTTGAATTACGAATAAGATACATTTCAACCATTAATTTAATACCAATGTATTTAAAATACACATTTATTACAAGTTTTATTTCTACTCTAGGAGTATTACATTGTTTAATTTATTACAAATAAACGTTATTTATGGTTTATATTGTATACCCAAAAAACGAAAAGGTTGTAGTTTGTTGTTGCCCTACATCTCATGAATATATGATAAACAGTGAAATATTTATACGAACAAAATTAAAACAATAAACCCTAGTTTTGTAATTCAAGCTATGGCACGCAACTACCTCAGAGTTTTCAATTATTTCGCCTCGATATATTCTTTCACACAAAAAGAATTCTCACACAATTTGCATGCAAAGCAAAGCGAAAATAAAAATAATAATGAGTTTGAAAATCCACCAGAGCGGATAGAAAAACTCAACCTACTTCTTTTTATCCTCTAATTGTGTGATGTGGCCGGGTTTTGGGAAAGGAATGTAAAATAACCAAAGAGGGGTCTGTAGCATGGCATAGTTTTACTACCCCAGGCAAGAGCCATGTACAACCCTCCCCTCAGTTACCCACAGGCAAGAGCCATTGTACAACCCTCTCCTCAGTTACCCACAGCACGTCCAGACAAGCGTCACAAGCAGCAATCTGCTCTGTTGAACATCTCTTGACCAGGAAGGGAGGAAGAGATGGCTGGGATGCGAACCCTTACCTCCATGATACTGTGAAACCATTCTAATGTTTATCTGCGTGCCTGTCAGTGTGGGTTGTTTCAGTTTATATGTTCATACGCATACACTCTCTAAATGGTTTACTTTTTGGGTAAGTCTTAGTGAGGGTGGTGTATACGCGCATCAGCCTGGACAGAGGAGTGGGAAATATCCCCTAATACCCTCAAACGAAATTTGAATCTTGAGCTTATCAATATTGACTTATTCCCTTGTTAAACCCAGTTACTTCATAGCACAGTAACACAAATACAAACTATGTGTGTTAGCACCGGTGAAATGTCTCCTGGAAATTACACACAATATAAATTTGTAAATACACCCCATTATTCAATAAGAAACTGATGTTAATTTAGTTTAATCAAATGTTACATATGCATGTGTGTCGATATGTATACAAAACTATCGATATTTACTATCGATACAAGTCATGGGGTCCATATCAGAACTTCATGGATAGTATCGATACATACAAAACCTTCCACACTACAGAAAACTAATATCGTGTTGGTTTTAATTAGTATGTCTAACAACCGGGTTATTTATTTCTCGCTCCATCTTACTACCCGTCCGATACATTCTATTTTTAATCGAGCTAACGGGGATGGAGGGAGGAGAGTAAATGTGGAATAAAAGTGGGAAACATTTGTTTTTAAATCCCCTTAGTACATTCGGCTGAGATTTGAACCCCGACCTCCTCGTTGCTATAAAACCATACCACGTTAGCCTGGCATTTAGTCAGCGTGTCCACCGATGCGATCAACATGTCATTAATGTACCTAGTTGAAGATATAAGTGTTAGTGTTTTATAAGTGAAGTGAGGACAAGGGTTATGTAGGCTAACTCCCTCTGGGGGAGGATTATTTCATCTCTCACCTGGGTTCGTATCGGCTTCAGAGGCAGTTGAATGTGGGCCCGCAACTCGTGAAAACGCAATGACTTATGGGTCCAATACAGCCGCCATGAAAATAGTACATAGGAATTATGATGTTGTTAACATCTCGTGTAGGCGGCCGATTGACGGGGACTGTGTTACATTGTGAGGGTAATTTACTATTGGACAATGTTCTTGGAGCATTAAACACGTGCCAGAACGTAGTATCGTCATTATGTCGAGTCATTAGGTCTAGTCATTATGTCTAGTCATAGACTCATACAGTAGCACTCCACTCATACGGTAGGCCACTCCACTCCATACAGTAGGCCACTCCATTCCACTCCCTACAGTAGGCCACTCCACTCCATACAGTAGGCATCCACTCCATACAGTAGGCCACTCCACTCCATACAGTAGGCACCATCCATACTAGGCACTCCACTCCATACAGTAAGCCACTCCACCGGAAGACGCTGTAGCCTGTACTGATGATTGACGAGTCCTGCTATCAGCGATGTACAAGACTAAGCAAGGCAGTCAAGTGGGGACTTTATTCAATACACAGGCTCGTACCACCTCACTCACTTCACAGGGTGTTTGGCTCGGGGAAGATTGGAACGCTCGAGGGTATGGCTACGTGCAATAACGTACTATTTCTCAGTCCGCTTGCTACTCGACAAAATAACGCTTAGGGCGGGTGAGGGGGGAACGCCTGCTTAGCTCCGGATCTATACCAGTGTTGTATTACCAAGTGTTGATATTACCGAGAGTATAATACTCAACTAAACGTATTTACTGAAGAAATGTTTTGTTTACCTTGTCCAAAATACAACCCTTAGCTCGACCCTCTTCTAACCACCCTAACACAGGGTTTTAAATTACTCCTATGCAATTTTAAAACTATGTAATTTATGCATTAATGTTATATTATATTCACCTTGGGGAATTTAACGTGCACTTTCTGAACGGACTAACTTAATCAGTACACGACTCACAGACTAACTTAACTATAGAATGCACACATCACCCAATCCGTTAATTCAACACTGTTAAAGGTAATAATTCAATAGTGCATGTTTCAGCCCTGTTGAGGAGCGAACCTGGACCTTTAGTACAGTAGTGAGCGCTCCCCTCACCACTCCTTAGCCCGGTTATACAGCTCAGGCTAGGTGTAGCTTAGTGGTATGGTACCTCGGAGTAGTCATTATTGACCTCACTGAAACTATCTATCATATTTAAAAAAAATTAAAATATTAATTATTATTGTTAAATGAATACAAAATTCAACCTCGCTGTCGGCGAGTGAAAAGAACCACTCACAGTACACCCAATTGGGATTTTAACCCCTGTCTCCCTGTCATCGACAGTCCTGTCAAACACGAGAGTGAAGCGATGGACACTTTTCAGACCAGTGTGTCACTTAAGAGCCGGCTGAATGTTGAGCTAGTTTAGTGTGTCACTTAAGAGCTGGATGAATGTTGAGCTAGTTTAGTGTGTCACTTAAGAGCCGGATGAATGTTGAGCTAGTTTAGTGTGTCACTTAAGAGCCGGATGAATGTTGAGCTAGTTTAGTGTGTCACTTAAGAGGCGGATGACTGTTGAGCTAGTTTAGTGTGTCACTTAAGAGCCGGCTGAATGTTGAGCTAGTTTAGTGTGTCACTTAAGAGCTGGCTGAATTTGAGCTAGTTTAGTGTGTCACTTAAGAGCTGGATGAATGTTGAGCTAGTTTAGTGTGTCACTTAAGAGCCGGATGAATGTTGAGCTAGTTTAGTGTGTCACTTAAGAGCGGATGAATTTTGAGCTAGTTTAGTGTGTCATTTAAGAGCCGGCTGAATGTTGAGCTAGTTTAGTGTGTCACTTAAGAGGCGGATGAATGTTGAGCTAGTTTAGTGTGTCACTTAAGAGCCGGATGAATGTTGAGCTAGTTTAGTGTGTCACTTAAGAGCCGGATGAATTTTGAGCTAGTTTAGTGTGTCACTTAAGAGCCGGCTGAATGTTGAGCTAGTTTAGTGTGCTAACTATTTTTTACGTTTTTAATGAGTATTTAAAAATCAAAACTTGTTGAATATTATTAAATGTAATAACTAGCTAAAATAAAACTGTAAATATTTTAAGTGTGTTTGAATTTTAAGGAAGGAAAATTCATCAAATGATCAAAAGGGGTGTTAAGGCGATAATAATGTCAATAGCTTGAATAAAAACCATGTAAGTAGCACCCTTAGAGAGAAAGAAGATAACAAATTTATATAAATGCTAAAATCAAAAACTGACATAATCTTTTCCATTTTAGTTTAAAACATTATTTTGTATTTTGCTAGCCATGATGTCTTTATAACTTGTCTTAGAAATCATAAAAGACCATTTACATCCGTTTGACTTCACAGAGTGTATTGTGGCATGTGGATACAGCTCATGGTTGTCGAATGCCACCCCTCCCTCCAAGGTGGACCTAATTATCGGTTAATTGACCGTGAGACGGGCTCTTAACACAACTGAAGTGTAATTTGAGTTGAACATTGTGTTTGTTGTTTTAACCGACTATCCCCCCCCCCCTAGTGAAATGAGCGCTCCTAATTACAGCCCTGTTTATAAAGCCAGCTCAGCGAGTATCCACAACAGTTGTCAGATATTGCGATGCGACCAATCATATTTTACACAAGAATAGTTACAACGGGCTATCAAATGTTTGGTGAATATTTTAACAAGAGTGATTTATAAATATAAACATGACACAGTGAAGCAAGTGGTGCGCATTAATCAAATGATTGATTGACTCCCAGAGAACTGTTTGGTCTCTCCGCCACGAGGGTTGCATTGATTGGCCACATCGAGTTGGTCAGAAAGCTATTGTGAGTGTTCAGTCTGTCCGTGACAGTAATTAGACAGTAAACACTGTCCCCTGAGAGAGAGAGGAGAGCTGCTATTGTTGTGCAAGGTCATTCAAGGCCACGACTCTTGTGCCACTTTACAATTCTTTCCGCAAGTTTTATCGTGTACCCCCTCCACAGTCCTGGGTCATTTGCACCTGCGAGTTCCCCCAGAGTATTATTCACGGATCATTAAACCACCAAAAATATTGTGCTCAATGTGGTCAACCACCATAGATTTGTCCGGCTGATTGTAAACAGACGTACTAGTGGTCATACAGTCCAAGGTGTCAATCTCGTGATAGACTTTACTACGGTGATGGGAAGGTTGAGGTTCGAATCTTGGTCGAGTGTACAAAGGGTGGCCTGTCCTGTGGTTTTCAATGCAGGTGCATTTCTTCTGAGCTACCTCCCCCCATCTCATAGGCTGAGTTTATATTCATGCATAGCTCATTGCAAATAGTAAATAGTGCGTAGCGCACAGCGCACAGTGCACAATTCATAATAAACAAACAGTTCTTAATAAACCTAGTGTTTGGAGTCTTAATTAAATCGATTGTATTTTATTCCCAATAGCTTGTCTAGCCTCTTTGCACACCGGAAGTTGGTGAAATATTCCACTCATCTTTAATTACTCTCTTAATTGACGGGCTCCGCCACTATCTGGCTCATCCTTTTTATATGCCACAGAAGAAATTAATTAGAAATAAAAATCCCAATGGGAAATTAAGCTTTCCTCTTCATTAATTCAGACTTAGTTATAATTATTTATGCCTTCAATTTTTCCCTCTATACCTAGCCGGCCATGTTGAATGCTAAATATCTTTAAATATCCCCCTATAATAATTAAATGTGCTTATTTTATAACCATACTGAGCAAAACATTTAACTTCTTTTGTCATAAAACACTATTTAAATATAAGATTGGAGATACCCTCTCTTCCCTTTATGGTTCACGATGTATAAATGGAATACCTTCAAATAAGTTGTAGCACACTACAAATAAATAAGGTCTTAAGATAAGAAGGTTAATAGAGGAAACCTTGAATACCTCTCCGCCATTCACATAAATATTCAGTTAGCTCAGAAGCGTAGTAAGGCATGGTGCAGTAAAATATCAAGTCTATAAATTGTTTAATTAGGTATATATATTTTTAAAGGTACAGTTTTTAAATATATTTTATAAATGTGTGGTATAATCAATTAGTATATGGTTAATAATCATAAATCAAAATATTTGTTCAATAATTCACAAGCGAGAACACACAAATGATTACAAACAGTAAATTACAATCGAGTGTCAAGTATATTTGATCATGCATGACTGAATAGTATTATTGTTCTCTATGTAAATAACTTCATAACGCTTGGTCGTTGTGTGGATTTTAATGCCGTGGAACCGTGGATCAAGCAAAGACTACAAATTTAAAATGAAATATGATGAATCGCATTCTAGATATTACGACTACACACATGTTCCATAAATCTTTTGAAAGCAGGATAATATCAATATTAAACCAATAGTTCTGTGAACAGTAGACCTCCCTCCATGTTTCTATCATTTCTACAGTCTTACTAGTAAAGTGGACTTACGACTTCTATGGTTTTCGATGACAGCTAGCAGAAGCTAGCAGATGGTATCAGTCGCGCCAACATTGTCTAAAATAAACTTTTGTCACCATATTTGGAAATAATAATTATTTGCTAATTACTACTATTATTATTACTAAAAATATTATCAATCACCATTAACAATACTTCCCCAAAGATTACAGTATAATTTTACTTTCCATAATCAAATTAAAGAAAAAAAAGTCTAGTAATTTCATTTTAGTTTTTCTTTTAACTCTTGTGGTAATAACAGGTTAAATAGAGCGTGAAATTTTACATTTAATGGTATTATATTCAGTTATTAATATTTTTATAGCTGCCCTCGTATATCTTTAACATAAACAAATGGTTTGTAATAATAAAGAAGAAAGAACATTCAAAATGTTTGTGAAATAATATAAAGTTTAAATCTTGTAAACAAAGAGTATTAATACCTTTGCCGCGTAACGGACAACGGTCCTCTTTTTTCTACGTCATCAACCGGCACCTTTTATTCAGTGGCCATATTTATTTTCAGCTTAACAAGGCCACTTTTAACGTTCTCTTGCTTTTAAAAATTAATTTGAATTAAACAGCAAAAGAAAACTTCAATATTAAGCAACTAACAAAACGGTTATTCTTATAACCAAAATCCAACAATTTTAAAATGCAGTATAACATTGAATTATCGTATAAAATAAATTTAATAAAACCATGTGCGTGAATCAACAAGTTGAAGAACAAAATATTTTATAGTTGAGTATTATTGATTTGTATTTAGGCGTGTCTTTTCTACCCGTTAATAATTTTATTACAAATTTGAATAGTACAGTGTCTTTTTTAAATACTAATTCGGCTATTTATTAATCTGTGTGTTCTTTTGTGAATATTATTTTGGTGTGTGAGCGTATTATCCTCGGGGAAATAAACGGTTTTTTGGTGATCTTTGAATAATTACTTATCTAATATAACATTAAAGTGTGTGATAAAATAAAAAAACGAGTGTTTCTCAGTAAATATTCGAAAATTTAAGTCTATCAAGACTATAAAATAAATCTTTTAACCCCAAGATTGTGTTGTGTTGCCCTCTAGGCTAAAGATCGTGTTTTAAAATTTTTATGTTCCGAAAATATATGTGAAGTGAAATAAAAATACTTGCGAGTCTTTCTCCAGTATTGATTAAATAAATACCAGGTAAGAC
Organism: Timema cristinae; assembly: GCA_039000515.1. Classification (NCBI taxonomy): domain Eukaryota; kingdom Metazoa; phylum Arthropoda; class Insecta; order Phasmatodea; family Timematidae; genus Timema; species Timema cristinae. Next base: position 80,279,858 of record JBCFYV010000003.1, read on the forward strand.
TTCAAGTTATAAGTTATTGATTTTTATTAGAGACTTTGTTACAACTGTTTAAGAGGAGTGAATCTAAAATAGATATTCGTTAATTAGGATAGCTTTTGATTTGGCATTGTCATTTATTTTATAGGCCTAAACATATTTTATAAAATATTGATTGATACTGACTTTGTAACAACTGTTTAAGAGGAGTGAATCTGAAATAGATTTTTGTTAATTAGGATAGCTTTTGATTTGTCATTGTCATTTATTTTATAGGCCTAAACATATTTTCTAGGATATTGATTTTTGTTTATTAAATTATTTAAAGTCATTATAAATAGGCCTACATATTAAAACAATATAAGTTCTTGCGAACCCCGTTGGAAAACACTTGACTGAACCAAGATAAGGATTATATTTTATAAATAACATAATAATTATTAATTCTTCAAAAACGTTGTAACAAGAACATTTTCTTAACTTTATTAACCACTTCTTTGGGAGATGCTAACCCACAAATTCACTTTTATAGCATAATTACAACACTGTAGATCTTTAAGTTTTTTTTTTCACTAATTTGTTGTATCAAAGTTTTGTTACTAAATTTTAATGTTTTATGTGAATTTTAGACTTGTCGTAAACCCATATTTTTATTCTATTTACGTTAATATAAATTTATTGAAAATTTTTATATATGACATTTTGTAGCTCATTAAAAGCAAAATAAAATCAATCTTTTGGATATTAAAAGTCAATCAATCCATATACCAAGTTTTAACTTTATTACCACTCCTTACTTTAAATTACTTTAGAATGTTTTCTGATATCTATCATCATCATCATCATCATCATCATCATTATTATTATTATTATTATTAGCACAGCGTCTTACTACCCTTTCGGGCTCTACGCACTTACGCTAATGTTTAAAGGAAGGGTGATTGTGAAATGAAATGGAGGACCTACAGTTTAACATGGGATCCGAACCACGGTGGAGGCCTGGCATTCCACCAATTCACAAGTTTTGATTAATACACATCTTGTCAGAGGTCAAGAAAGGGTTTGGCAATCAAATAAATTTGTGCTGCGACCGAGGAATGAACCCCGGACTCCCAGTACAGAAGTCTGACACCTTAACCCTATAGCATCAGGTCACCAACATGTTGTAATACTCTTAAAAATTTTTGATGGTTTTTTTTCTATGTGTAGTATGAGATATTCAGATTTTTCACATTTATAATGTTAATAATATTAATACTAACCAAAAAAATTGGATTTTTTTTATCATTTTCTAAATAATTTTTTATAAGAAAATTGGATTTTTTTTTATCATTTTCTGGATAATTTTTTATAAGAAAATTGGATTTTTTTAAATAAAACTTATTTATTTATTACAATAAAAACTTATATGGGATTAAATTCTATTTAGAAAAAAATTATATTCTTGAAAAAATTAATAATTAATATTAGGCCATCTACATATATATAGAAATATATAGAAAATAAAAGTCATATAAGTTTCTTGTTGAGACCTAAAATTTGACTGTCAGAAGTGACAGCTGCTAAACACATGTTTTTGCAGATCATATGGTTCGGCGGAGGGATACATAATTTGGTCTAGTTACTTTTCAGAGCTGTCAGATATCAGCTGTGAGCTGTCAGTCAGCACCAAAGAAGTGCTGTGGGACCTATAGTTCTGTGAACAGTAGACCTCCCTCCATGTTATTATCGTTACTACAGTCTTACTAGTAGTTCTGTGAACAGTAGACCTCTCTCCATGTTATTATCGTTACTATAGTCTTACTAGTAGTTCTGTGAACAGTAGACCTCTCTCCATGTTATTATCGTTACTACAGTCTTACTAGTAGTTCTGTGAACAGTAGACCTCTCTCCATGTTATTATCGTTACTATAGTCTTACTAGTAGTTCTGTGAACAGTAGACCTCCCTCCATGTTATTATCGTTACTATAGTCTTACTAGTAGTTCTGTGAACAGTAGACCTCCCTCCATGTTATTATCGTTACTATAGTCTTACTAGTAGTTCTGTGAACAGTAGACCTCCCTCCATGTTATTATCGTTACTATAGTCTTACTAGTAGTTCTGTGAACAGTAGACCTCCCTCCATGTTATTATCGTTACTATAGTCTTACTAGTAGTTCTGTGAACAGTAGACCTCCATGTTATTATCGTTACTACAGTCTTACTAGTAGTTCTGTGAGCAGTTGACCTCCCTCCATTTTATTATCGTTACTACAGTCTTACTAGTAGTTCTGTGAACAGTAGACCTCCCTCCATGTTATTATCATTACTACAGTCTTACTAGTAGTTCTGTGAACAGTAGACCTCCCTCCATGTTATTATCGTTACTACAGTCTTACTAGTAGTTCTGTGAACAGTAGACCTCTCTCCATGTTATTATCGTTACTATAGTCTTACTAGTAGTTCTGTGAACAGTAGACCTCTCTCCATGTTATTATCGTTACTACAGTCTTACTAGTAGTTCTGTGAACAGTAGACCTCTCTCCATGTTATTATCGTTACTATAGTCTTACTAGTAGTTCTGTGAACAGTAGACCTCCCTCCATGTTATTATCGTTACTATAGTCTTACTAGTAGTTCTGTGAACAGTAGACCTCCCTCCATGTTATTATCGTTACTATAGTCTTACTAGTAGTTCTGTGAACAGTAGACCTCCCTCCATGTTATTATCGTTACTATAGTCTTACTAGTAGTTCTGTGAACAGTAGACCTCCCTCCATGTTATTATCGTTACTATAGTCTTACTAGTAGTTCTGTGAACAGTAGACCTCCCTCCATGTTATTATCGTTACTATAGTCTTACTAGTAGTTCTGTGAACAGTAGACCTCCCTCCATGTTATTATCGTTACTATAGTCTTACTAGTAGTTCTGTGAACAGTAGACCTCCCTCCATGTTATTATCGTGACTTCTTACTAGTAGTTCTGTGAACAGTAGACCTCCCTCCATGTTATTATCGTTACTATAGTCTTACTAGTAGTTCTGTGAACAGTAGACCTCCCTCCATGTTATTATCGTTACTACAGTCTTACTAGTAGTTCTGTGAACAGTAGACCTCCCTCCATGTTATTATCGTTACTACAGTCTTACTAGTAGTTCTGTGAACAGTAGACCTCCCTCCATGTTATTATCGTTACTACAGTCTTACTAGTAGTTCTGTGAACAGTAGACCTCTCTCCATGTTATTATCGTTACTACAGTCTTACTAGTAGTTCTGTGAACAGTAGACCTCCCTCCATGTTATTATCGTTACTACAGTCTTACTAGTAGTTCTGTGAACAGTAGACCTCCCTCCATGTTATTATCGTTACTACAGTCTTACTAGTAGTTCTGTGAACAGTAGACCTCTCTCCATGTTATTATCGTTACTACAGTCTTACTAGTAGTTCTGTGAACAGTAGACCTCCCTCCATGTTATTATCGTTACTACAGTCTTACTAGTAGTTCTGTGAACAGTAGACCTCCCTCCATGTTATTATCGTTACTACAGTCTCACTAGTAGTTCTGTGAACAGTAGACCTCCCTCCATGTTATTATCATTACTACAGTCTTACTAGTAGTTCTGTGAACAGTAGACCTCCCTCCATGTTATTATCGTTACTACAGTCTTACTAGTAGTTCTGTGAACAGTAGACCTCCCTCCATGTTATTATCGTTACTACAGTCTTACTAGTAGTTCTGTGAACAGTAGACCTCTCTCCATGTTATTATCGTTACTATAGTCTTACTAGTAGTTCTGTGAACAGTAGACCTCTCTCCATGTTATTATCGTTACTACAGTCTCACTAGTAGTTCTGTGAACAGTAGACCTCCCTCCATGTTATTATCATTACTACAGTCTTACTAGTAGTTCTGTGAACAGTAGACCTCCCTCCATGTTATTATCATTACTACAGTCTTACTAGTAGTTCTGTGAACAGTAGACCTCCCTCCATGTTATTATCGTTACTACAGTCTTACTAGTAGTTCTGTGAACAGTAGACCTCCCTCCATGTTATTATCGTTACTACAGTCTTACTAGTAGTTCTGTGAACAGTAGACCTCTCTCCATGTTATTATCGTTACTATAGTCTTACTAGTAGTTCTGTGAACAGTAGACCTCTCTCCATGTTATTATCGTTACTACAGTCTTACTAGTAGTTCTGTGAACAGTAGACCTCCCTCCATGTTATTATCGTTACTATAGTCTTACTAGTAGTTCTGTGAACAGTAGACCTCTCTCCATGTTATTATCGTTACTACAGTCTTACTAGTAGTTCTGTGAACAGTAGACCTCCCTCCATGTTATTATCGTTACTACAGTCTTACTAGTAGTTCTGTGAACAGTAGACCTCTCTCCATGTTATTATCGTTACTATAGTCTTACTAGTAGTTCTGTGAACAGTAGACCTCTCTCCATGTTATTATCGTTACTATAGTCTTACTAGTAGTTCTGTGAACAGTAGACCTCCCTCCATGTTATTATCGTTACTATAGTCTTACTAGTAGTTCTGTGAACAGTAGACCTCTCTCCATGTTATTATCGTTACTACAGTCTTACTAGTAGTTCTGTGAACAGTAGACCTCTCTCCATGTTATTATCGTTACTATAGTCTTACTAGTAGTTCTGTGAACAGTAGACCTCCCTCCATGTTATTATCGTTACTACAGTCTTACTAGTAGTTCTGTGAACAGTAGACCTCCCTCCATGTTATTATCGTTACTACAGTCTTACTAGTAGTTCTGTGAACAGTAGACCTCTCTCCATGTTATTATCGTTACTATAGTCTTACTAGTAGTTCTGTGAACAGTAGACCTCCCTCCATGTTATTATCGTTACTACAGTCTTACTAGTAGTTCTGTGAACAGTAGACCTCTCTCCATGTTATTATCGTTACTATAGTCTTACTAGTAGTTCTGTGAACAGTAGACCTCTCTCCATGTTATTATCGTTACTACAGTCTCACTAGTAGTTCTGTGAACAGTAGACCTCCCTCCATGTTATTATCATTACTACAGTCTTACTAGTAGTTCTGTGAACAGTAGACCTCCCTCCATGTTATTATCATTACTACAGTCTTACTAGTAGTTCTGTGAACAGTAGACCTCCCTCCATGTTATTATCGTTACTACAGTCTTACTAGTAGTTCTGTGAACAGTAGACCTCCCTCCATGTTATTATCGTTACTACAGTCTTACTAGTAGTTCTGTGAACAGTAGACCTCTCTCCATGTTATTATCGTTACTATAGTCTTACTAGTAGTTCTGTGAACAGTAGACCTCTCTCCATGTTATTATCGTTACTACAGTCTTACTAGTAGTTCTGTGAACAGTAGACCTCCCTCCATGTTATTATCGTTACTATAGTCTTACTAGTAGTTCTGTGAACAGTAGACCTCTCTCCATGTTATTATCGTTACTACAGTCTTACTAGTAGTTCTGTGAACAGTAGACCTCCCTCCATGTTATTATCGTTACTACAGTCTTACTAGTAGTTCTGTGAACAGTAGACCTCTCTCCATGTTATTATCGTTACTATAGTCTTACTAGTAGTTCTGTGAACAGTAGACCTCTCTCCATGTTATTATCGTTACTATAGTCTTACTAGTAGTTCTGTGAACAGTAGACCTCCCTCCATGTTATTATCGTTACTATAGTCTTACTAGTAGTTCTGTGAACAGTAGACCTCTCTCCATGTTATTATCGTTACTACAGTCTTACTAGTAGTTCTGTGAACAGTAGACCTCTCTCCATGTTATTATCGTTACTATAGTCTTACTAGTAGTTCTGTGAACAGTAGACCTCCCTCCATGTTATTATCGTTACTACAGTCTTACTAGTAGTTCTGTGAACAGTAGACCTCCCTCCATGTTATTATCGTTACTACAGTCTTACTAGTAGTTCTGTGAACAGTAGACCTCTCTCCATGTTATTATCGTTACTATAGTCTTACTAGTAGTTCTGTGAACAGTAGACCTCCCTCCATGTTATTATCGTTACTACAGTCTTACTAGTAGTTCTGTGAACAGTAGACCTCTCTCCATGTTATTATCGTTACTATAGTCTTACTAGTAGTTCTGTGAACAGTAGACCTCCCTCCATGTTATTATCGTTACTACAGTCTTACTAGTAGTTCTGTGAACAGTAGACCTCCCTCCATGTTATTATCGTTACTACAGTCTTACTAGTAGTTCTGTGAACAGTAGACCTCTCTCCATGTTATTATCGTTACTATAGTCTTACTAGTAGTTCTGTGAACAGTAGACCTCCCTCCATGTTATTATCGTTACTACAGTCTTACTAGTAGTTCTGTGAACAGTAGACCTCCCTCCATGTTATTATCGTTACTACAGTCTTACTAGTAGTTCTGTGAACAGTAGACCTCTCTCCATGTTATTATCGTTACTACAGTCTTACTAGTAGTTCTGTGAACAGTAGACCTCCCTCCATGTTATTATCGTTACTACAGTCTTACTAGTAGTTCTGTGAACAGTAGACCTCTCTCCATGTTATTATCGTTACTATAGTCTTACTAGTAGTTCTGTGAACAGTAGACCTCCCTCCATGTTATTATCGTTACTACAGTCTTACTAGTAGTTCTGTGAACAGTAGACCTCCCTCCATGTTATTATCGTTACTACAGTCTTACTAGTAGTTCTGTGAACAGTAGACCTCTCTCCATGTTATTATCGTTACTACAGTCTTACTAGTAGTTCTGTGAACAGTAGACCTCCCTCCATGTTATTATCGTTACTACAGTCTTACTAGTAGTTCTGTGAACAGTAGACCTCCCTCCATGTTATTATCGTTACTACAGTCTTACTAGTAGTTCTGTGAACAGTAGACCTCTCTCCATGTTTCTATCATTACTACAGTCTTACTAGTAGTTCTGTGAACAGTAGACCTCCCTCCATGTTATTATCGTTACTACAGTCTTACTAGTAGTTCTGTGAACAGTAGACCTCTCTCCATGTTATTATCGTTACTACAGTCTTACTAGTAGTTCTGTGAACAGTAGACCTCTCTCCATGTTATTATCGTTACTACAGTCTTACTAGTAGTTCTGTGAACAGTAGACCTCTCTCCATGTTATTATCGTTACTACAGTCTTACTAGTAGTTCTGTGAACAGTAGACCTAATGGTTTTAAAGATTAGCAATGTTATAGTTAATTGTGGTATACTCGCATTTGCGTGGAATTAAGAGTGGGAAAATATTTAGTAAAACCCCATTCAATACATCCTACTGATACTCGAACCTCGATTTTCCCACTATTGGCAGTTTAGTCTACTAGTAGGTTAGAGCCTTAGACCACGTGACCACCGAAGTGGCTAAGATAAATTGTAAAATGAAAAAAAAAATTGTCCCGCTGTTACACCCTCTCATTCCTTTACCTCATATCAATAGGCCACTAACGAAAACACTACAAGGATAAGAGGGAGTAAGCTAACATAATAATAATAAAGAGAAATTAGCATCAGCAAGAGTTAATTGTAAAGAGTAATTTAATTCATTCAAAAATAACAGACGGTAATTTAAGTGACCTTAACTTATCTTGTAGAACGAAGAAAAACATAGTTGATTACATTATTGGTAAAAGATTAATTCAATTAGACTAGGTTAGCTTTATATCAATAAAGCTATGAAAACAATTAATAACCATATCTATTCATGAAATATAAAAAGCTAGAAGCTAGAAGTCTAAACTGTTACAAAAGCGTCTGAACATCTACAGAAATTACGAAAACATATAATTTTCTAATGTAAAGTTATGTCTTTATATTCCATACTTTTACTTTAAATATCACGAGAGTACCTTCAAGTACTACAATATACATTTATACTACAAACAATACGTTAACTAACACGAGAGTTTCACTCCTCAAACCTAATGTAAACTCACGCGGGACTACTTGAATCGGCATCAATCAACTACTGCACAAAGTATAACAATTGATATTAAGTTAAAGAACATTAGAAGTTTGCCAAATTTCAAATATATGCGAAGAATAGCCAAATTTACGTTACACAAAATATTGGAATGTATTTATATGATTTTAAATATACCACAACAAAAGCTAGAATAATACGGATAGTCTAAATATCCAGTTTATTAACAACAAACATTGAGAATTTACTAACATCTTTAAGAAACAAGCCCTTAAGTGGTGACACGAAACTGAAGTTACTTTTAGACATAAAATAGCATTTAATTAATGCCCATATCTAATAAACAAATATCAGCCTATCTCGACTATAACAATAATAAATTAAATAGTTAAAGTTCCAATATTCAAACTTTTAAAAAGAACAAAAAATATTTACAGAGTATTATAACTTTCCTTCACCGAGTCCAGATTTTTGGAAGTCGTCTTCTGATGATATAAAATAATATACGCATTCCATCTATCATGGCGTCGATTTCAAAAGTACATTATAAATAAATATTACAGATGTCCATCCTCGATGGTGCCGAGTTCAACTAGTCTGCTTACATCTTCCGCACTTTCGTATTTTATAGTGGTCTAAGGACGTAGGTATGATATGGGGGAATAGTTCAAACTAAGCCGGGTAACGTCGCAGCGTGGAGAGGCATGCCATCATGAGCAAGTACGACATCGTGCTTGTAGGTCGCTGATTGGTCATCCCGCTTCGTATAGACGATACTCGGGTTTGTTGTCAAAAACCTTTTTAACTGCTTGGCTGCTGACGTCAGAGATCAGGTGATGATGGCACAAACCATCCTAAAGAGGGCACGTATATGAACAGTTTACACTGTAGAGGGTTGATAGTGAATTATATTGAATGATATTGTTTGTATATCACTTGAAGTACATGGAACTACAATAGTGAAGAATACTAATGTAGGCGATTTGAATAAATGTGACGTTTCTTGGAGTGGGTAGTACGAATCGGACGATAGTCTATGCAGCATCAGTTTGGGGTGGGGCTTTGATTGTAAAATACAACTCTTGTATTGTTACACCGCTGCCATATTGAAGGGAAAAACCAAATCTAAAGGCGATGTAAGCATACATTACTCGATTTAGTTCAGAAAATGTCATCGCCAGATTTAGCTAAAATGGGTCTAAGCATTGGGTGGTTATCGCGTGACAAACATCCGGACAGACATATATAATGCCAAATGTTCAAGTTAAAACAGAACCTCACTACTCTCAGTCAATAGTTGGCTAGGCTTCCTAATACTTTGTAAAATATATAAATCATACAGTATCAATATTAGCTCAGGCACGTTTCATTCAATGTCTCCTGCACGTGACTCAGTGGGTATTGCTGTACCTGCATTAGCCTGGAGAGAGGATGTAATACAACATTTTCGGAAGACCCTTCTCTAATGCACGTTGTCTGGGAAGAATTAAAATCTCAGCCTCACATAAAAGAGTCAGTAGTGCTGACCGTGCTGCTAGCCACTTGCTGGTATGGATCACTGTTGTGTAGCATGCCACACCACTAATAAACTGGGCTCTTATGCTTTGGATGAGTCTTGCGACAGAGCAATATGAGGGGAGAAGCTGGAATAGCTGGAATATCTGGAATGGCTGGAGCTCAAATACAGACCTGACCCACCCTGATGGCCACGCGGACTGGACGCCAGGTTCACCTAGTTCAGTTAGCTGGTGATGGAAGATTGGGGCTCAATTCATGGTATTGTTTACTAAGGGGGATTTTAAAAATATTTTCTCAGATACGTTCATGAAAATGTGGGTATATTTCTTGCAAATACCACCCCTCTCACCACTGGACCATTAGATGCGGATATACCCTTTGTATGGATGTACTACATACCTGGGTATCTTAGTGGGATGGTTGTCAACATACCTGCTCAGAAACCTACTACATACCTGGGTATCCTAGTGGGATGGTTGTCAACATACCTGCTCAGAAACCTACTACATACCTGGGTATCTTAGTGGGATGGTTGACAACATACCTGATCAGAAACCTACTACATACCTGGGTATCCTAGTGGGATGGTTGCCAACATACCTGCTCAGCAACCTACTACATACCTGGGTATACTAGTGGGATGGTTGACAACATACCTGCTCAGAAACCTACTACATACCTGGGTATCCTAGTGGGATGGTTGACAACATACCTGATCAGCAACCTACTACATACCTGGGTATCCTAGTGGGATGGTTGACAACATACCTGCTCAGAAACCTACTACATACCTGGGTATCTTAGTGGGATGGTTGACAACATACCTGATCAGCAACCTACTACATACCTGGGTATCTTAGTGGGATGGTTGACAACATACCTGCTCAGAAACCTACTACATACCTGGGTATCTTAGTGGAATGGTTGACAACATACCTGATCAGCAACCTACTTACCTGGTATACTAGTGGATGGTTGACAACATACCTGCTCAGAAACCTACTACATACTGGTATCTTAGTGGGATGGTTGACAACATACCTGCTCAGAAACCTACTACATACCTGGGTATCTTAGTGGGATGGTTGACAACATACCTGATCAGCAACCTACTACATACCTGGGTATCCTAGTGGGATGGTTGACAACATACCTGCTCAGAAACCTACTACATACCTGGGTATCTTAGTGGGATGGTTGACAACATACCTGCTCAGCAACCTACTACATACCTGGGTATACTAGTGGGATGGTTGACAACATACCTGCTTCAGAAACCTACTACATACCTGGGTATCTTAGTGGGATGGTTGACAACATACCTGATCAGCAACCTACTACATACCTGGGTATCTTAGTGGGATGGTTGACAACATACCTGCTCAGAAACCTACTACATACCTGGGTATCCTAGTGGGATGGTTGACAACATACCTGCTCAGCAACCTACTACATACCTGGGTATCTTAGTGGGATGGTTGACAACATACCTGCTCAGAAACCTACTACATACCTGGGTATCTTAGTGGGATGGTTGACAACATACCTGATCAGCAACCTACTACTTACCTGGGTATACTAGTGGGATGGTTGACAACATACCTGCTCAGAAACCTACTACATACCTGGGTATCTTAGTGGGATGGTTGACAACATACCTGCTCAGAAACCTACTACATACCTGGGTATCTTAGTGGGATGGTTGACAACATACCTGATCAGCAACCTACTACATACCTGGGTATCTAGTGGGATGGTTGACAACATACCTGCTCAGAAACCTACTACATACCTGGGTATCTTAGTGGGATGGTTGACAACATACCTGCTCAGCAACCTACTACATACCTGGGTATACTAGTGGGATGGTTGACAACATACCTGCTCAGAAACCTACTACATATCTGGGTATCTTAGTGGGATGGTTGACAACATACCTGATCAGCAACCTACTACATACCTGGGTATCTTAGTGGAATGGTTGTACAACATACCTGATCAGCAACCTACTACATACCTGGGTATCTAGTGGGATGGTTGACAACATACCTGATCAGCAACCTACTACATACCTGGGTATCTTAGTGGGATGGTTGACAACATACCTGATCAGTAACCTACTACATACCTGGGTATCCTAGTGGGATGGTTGTCAACATACCTGCTCAGCAACCTACTACATACCTGGGTATCCTAGTGGGATGTGTAATTGCTCAACATTACCTGATCTAGGCAATACCTACAATACTACTACCTGGGTATCCTAGTGGGATGGTTGAAAACATAACTGTTCAGCAACTTTCTAGTCCTGACATTTTATGAATTGGGAATACTATATACCTTCTAGTCTACGATTCTCTAGCTTTATTACCGACAAGGTCTGAAGAGGTATAGTTTGGAAAGTTGTTTCTATGGTAAATTAACGACCCACGATTAAGTGAGTATAAAACCCCGGATGTCTGCACAGCAGTTAGAGAGATTGTGTGTCCCAAGGGAGGAACGAGGTCTCCTTAGTGGTTTTGTATGTTCCCTCAAACCACTCAGCCACGGAGATGAGCCTATTTATTCGAGAGAGCTATTTCCACGGTGCAATGCCATCTTGTGGAGGGGGGGTAATCTCCTCTGAGGAGCAGAGAGCGCTCAGGAGCAAATGTACGCGAGAGTCTTAGCTCGGGACTGGAGAAACCTGACCCTAAGCCGGGGTCGACCGCGACCTTACATCCCCACAGTTTATTGACCATCAGTTCTAGGAGGAGCTTAAGTTGAGCCCGCGTGGTTAGCCAGGACAACATCCCTCCCCCGCCTTGCTCCACCGGTTCACAGAGTCCGACCCTATCATCTGTTTCCACAAAGTTCTAACGACTCGCACAGACGATCCTCATTTCTATTTGCGAGTTTATGTTCGTTCATGAGTCTCTTGACGTCAACCAGAGTAACTATCGTCGTTGAGGTTTCAGATGTCAGTCAATGGATTGACAGTGTTTTGAGGCGTCGTTTATCATCTTATCTCCATGCAAATACGGGTACATTTAATATAAAATTATACCTCCCACATCACTAGTAATACATGCGTGTAGACCAAATGAGACTAGGACGGGGCGAAAATAAAACAGTTATACCAAACGTCATCCTGACCAATAATTTCCCGTCTGTGAATCGGTTGAGTAACTACCTCCATATTTTGTTGTCCTTCCACTGTGCTTCCTCCTTTATTAACATCCATTGTCTACTTCTCACCCACACAATTGCTTCTATCTGCTTCTCCCTTCTTCTTCTTGGGCTCTCTCTTTAAAAAGTACTAATTATAATAACTATATGCACAATGGAGTGAAGGTAAGTTGGACAGGTAAACATTGTCCTTCTCGTGTTGATATCAGACATTGTAATATACTTGTCCTTCTCGTGTTGATATCAGACATTGTAATACACTTGTCCTTCTTTTGTTGATATCAGACATTGTAATACACTTGTCCTTCTTTTGTTGATATCAGACATTGTAATACACTTGTCCTTCTTTTGTTGATATCAGACATTGTAATACACTTGTCCTTCTCTTGTTGATATCAGATATTGTATTATACTTGTCCTTCTTTTGTTGATATCAGATATTGAAATATACTTGTCCTTCTCGTGTTGATATCAGACATTGTAATACACTTGTCCTTCTCGTGTTGATATCAGACATTGTAATATACTTGTCCTTCTCGTGTTGATATCAGACATTGTAATACACTTGTCCTTCTTTTGTTGATATCAGACATTGTAATACACTTGTCCTTCTTTTGTTGATATCAGACATTGTAATACACTTGTCCTTCTTTTGTTGATATCAGACATTGTAATACACTTGTCCTTCTCTTGTTGATATCAGATATTGTATTATACTTGTCCTTCTTTTGTTGATATCAGATATTGAAATATACTTGTCCTTCTCGTGTTGATATCAGACATTGTAATACACTTGTCCTTCTCGTGTTGATATCAGACATTGTAATATACTTGTCCTTCTCTTGTTGATATCAGACATTGTAATATACTTGTCCTTCTCGTGTTGATATCAGACATTGTAATATACTTGTCCTTCTCTTGTTGATATCAGACATTGTAATACACTTGTCCTTCTCTTGTTGATATCAGACATTGTAATATACTTGTCCTTCTCTTGTTGATATCAGACATTGTAATACACTTGTCCTTCTCTTGTTGATATCAGACATTGTAATATACTTGTCCTTCTTTTGTTGATATCAGACATTGTAATATACTTGTCCTTCTCGTGTTGATATCAGACATTGTAATACACTTGTCCTTCTCTTGTTGATATCAGACATTGTAATACACTTGTCCTTCTCTGGTTGATATCAGACATTGTAATACACTTGTCCTTCTTTTGTTGATATCAGACATTGTAATATACTTGTCCTTCTTTTGTTGATATCAGACATTGTAATATACTTGTCCTTCTCTTGTTGATATCAGACATTGTAATATACTTGTCCTTCTTTTGTTGATATCAGACATTGTAATACACTTGTCCTTCTTTTGTTGATATCAGACATTGTAATACACTTGTCCTTCTCTGGTTGATATCAGACATTGAAATATACTTGTCCTTCTCGTGTTGATATCAGACATTGTAATACACTTGTCCTTCTTTTGTTGATATCAGACATTGTAATACACTTGTCCTTCTTTTGTTGATATCAGACATTGTAATATACTTGTCCTTCTCTTGTTGATATCAGACATTGTAATACACTTGTCCTTCTTTTGTTGATATCAGACATTGTAATATACTTGTCCTTCTCGTGTTGATATCAGACATTGTAATATACTTGTCCTTCTCTTGTTGATATCAGACATTGTAATACACTTGTCCTTCTCTTGTTGATATCAGACATTGTAATATACTTGTCCTTCTCTTGTTGATATCAGACATTGTAATACACTTGTCCTTCTCTTGTTGATATCAGACATTGTAATATACTTGTCCTTCTTTTGTTGATATCAGACATTGTAATATACTTGTCCTTCTCGTGTTGATATCAGACATTGTAATACACTTGTCCTTCTCTTGTTGATATCAGACATTGTAATACACTTGTCCTTCTCTGGTTGATATCAGACATTGTAATACACTTGTCCTTCTTTTGTTGATATCAGACATTGTAATATACTTGTCCTTCTTTTGTTGATATCAGACATTGTAATATACTTGTCCTTCTCTTGTTGATATCAGACATTGTAATATACTTGTCCTTCTTTTGTTGATATCAGACATTGTAATACACTTGTCCTTCTTTTGTTGATATCAGACATTGTAATACACTTGTCCTTCTCTGGTTGATATCAGACATTGAAATATACTTGTCCTTCTCGTGTTGATATCAGACATTGTAATACACTTGTCCTTCTCTTGTTGATATCAGACATTGTAATACACTTGTCCTTCTTTTGTTGATATCAGACATTGTAATATACTTGTCCTTCTCTTGTTGATATCAGACATTGTAATACACTTGTCCTTCTTTTGTTGATATCAGACATTGTAATATACTTGTCCTTCTCGTGTTGATATCAGACATTGTAATATACTTGTCCTTCTCTTGTTGATATCAGACATTGTAATACACTTGTCCTTCTCTTGTTGATATCAGACATTGTAATACACTTGTCCTTCTCTGGTTGATATCAGACATTGTAATACACTTGTCCTTCTTTTGTTGATATCAGATATTGTAATATACTTGTCCTTCTTTTGTTGATATCAGACATTGAAATATACTTGTCCTTCTCGTGTTGATATCAGACATTGTAATACACTTGTCCTTCTTTTGTTGATATCAGACATTGTAATACACTTGTCCTTCTTTTGTTGATATCAGACATTGTAATATACTTGTCCTTCTCTTGTTGATATCAGACATTGTAATACACTTGTCCTTCTCTTGTTGATATCAGACATTGTAATACACTTGTCCTTCTCTTGTTGATATCAGACATTGTAATACACTTGTCCTTCTTTTGTTGATATCAGACATTGTAATATACTTGTCCTTCTCTTGTTGATATCAGACATTGTAATATACTTGTTTTTCTCATGTGATCACAATAAATCATCTAGCCTAATTAAGTCATTTAATCACGTGTTTTGGCGTTTTGAGTAAATAGGACGTCGATATAGAGCAATATTAACATGGCTTGAACAGCGCATGCGCTCAGAGGGACGATAGAACCTATTGGCTCAGTTAAATGGAGACAGTAAATGAGCAATTAATGTCAATGATGTATTTACATATCTGTTTTTGGTTTATTGTTAAGATATCTGGTGGGTGGTTTTGTTTTACGAAACCCAAAGCCTGCATAAATTGAATACTTTACTACTTAACCTAGAGTCTCACGTCTAAGAATCCATGTTCAGCTCTAGCTTTTGGACAGGAATACTGGCGGCCCAAAGCTGTCGGTTTGGTGCACAACGTCTCTATAACCATTAATGCTAGTCAAATAGCTACACTAATTTGGTGGATATGAGTAAAGTAGAATTTAAACTTAATGTGTCAGCATTTTCTTACAAAAAAGTGGAAACCATTTATGAAGATTACACTCGGAGTACCCAATTAACCAGGATTAGAAACCCGGTCTCCCCGTCACTAGCAGTCCAATCTATTGCTAGTGTGATGCATTAGTCGTGTGATCATTAAAACTTATTTAATTAAATAGCTTCTAAGACAGTAAAAAAATATTTTAACCATATCTGTAAATTATAATAATTTTAATGTAAGAACTTTTTAATAAGACCAAAAATTAATAACAATGTAATATATTTATGAACTGGAATGTATCAATTTTAGATAGCGGCGTTTTCGTTTCTGACAAGATGGAGTTCTCTGGGACTGTTAAATGAACCTGAGATGTTTCCATTATTTAATTTGCCGTAAATGAAACCTAATGTAGAACACAGCGTAGCTTGATTGTTTTCAATTGTTCTAGCAGTTATTTTTACTCGTTAAAATGTTGTAATTAATATCTCTAAGGTTAGACGAAAAGTTAATCAACCCCCACCCACATAGGTTGGATGGTTTTAACCCTGATTAAATATCTAATTACGTTTTGTTTAGTTGGCGAGGCTTCCTGGTAGTGTTTATACAAGAGAAATAATTATAATGCACAAACTTTATAAGAGACGGAAACTATCTAAATCAGTAGTTTTCTTGACTAGATTTAGCACCCTTAAATAAATAAGTGAAACATAATTCTGAACATTACATAAAGTTTATAATTATAGTTTGCATGCTGCAGAGAAAGTGCCAACTAAACACCTTTTCTGGTGTCAAAAATATCCTTTGCTATGATCTGTGCGTGGAGATAAATATCTGTAAAGTAGATTTAAAATGTAATTGGGATGCTAAAGTGTACAAATAATACAGAGAGAACGAATACAAAGTTTGTTCACGGTAGGAATGGTTTTCTTAAAGGCCTTTTTCCTTACCAGAAGTATATTAATATAGTAGGATAGTGGTAGGAAAAAGGACCTTTCAAAGAGTAATTCCTACCGTGAAAGGAGTAAAGCATTTCTCTCGTCTTATTGGCGTGTAATGAGAGTTATTACACACGACATGTTACACCATACAGCTAGGGTAATTTTGTCAGTCTTCCTGATTTCATGCGTGATTATAAGATAATTTTGTTTTGAAATGTTACTTTACTGCTTCACATCCCTTTCAGTTTGTGACTACTTGAACATCACGTGAGCAACTAACCTTAAGAAAGTTTGGGAGTTGGTGATGAAGTTTGCAATGAAAGGACTAAACACAAACATCCAAATAAAATAAGGAAGGAATTTATGTTAAGTAAAATAATAATCCTAACTATCTTCTATCTGCTGGTCTTATTATATCACACAGCTAGCCTTTGCTTTGATATAGCATAGCACGCAAACAAATGTTATATAGCATAGCACGCAAACAAATGTTTTAAAACCTTTCTAAACATCATTTCAAACCACAGTTTACAAACTTGATCACGATCATATTTTCTCAATGCAATACCAACTTTAGATTTATTCGTAGTGATGGTCACGTGAATTACATGTCAGGCTCATCTAGTCTGGTTTATCAGTGTAACGGAGGTCTAGGTTCGAATCTCAACCGGGAATATGGTTCACAGCTCTTTGTTCATACAAATGAGGGCACATTTCCTCTAGGTTCAAACTTGCTAATTTCCTCTGAAAGAATGTACAACCGGAACTGGTAGCAAAACTCGGTGGTAAAAATAGAAAACAGACTTGGACTCTAGACTCGCGGATAGTCAGCAACGCAAGGTCATGCCAGTACATTCAAGGTCATTAAACCTAAACCTAAAAACCTATAATTGCGGCACAGCTGTAAGCTGAGTTCGCCACACCCAGGATCAGTTGTGTAACAGCCCCAGGATCAGTTGTGTAGCAGCCCAGATCAGTTGTGTAAGAGCCCCAGGATCAGTTGTGTACAGCCCCAGATCAGTTGTGTAACAGCCCCAGGATCAGTTGTGTAACAGCCCCAGGATCAGTTGTGTAACAGCCCCAGGATCAGTTGTGTAACAGCCCCAGGATCAGTTGTGTAGACAGCCCCAGGATCAGTTGTGTAACAGCCCCAGGATCAGTTGTGTACAGCCAGATCAGTTGTGTAACAGCCCAGGATCAGTTGTGTAACAGCCCAGATCAGTTGTGTAGCAGCCCAGGATCAGTTGTGTAGCAGCCCCAGGATCAGTGTGTAGCAGCCCCAGGATCAGTTGTGTAAACCCTGGACAGCCCCAGGATCAGTTGTGTAGCAGCCCCAGGACGTGGTTTAATGGGGCTTGGACACCCTGAGTCGATCTTTGACCTCTCCCAGGGTCGTCCATTCAACAAGTGGCTGTTGGGAACTTAGCATGGACATATTCATATTACAGCGAGCGAGCAGCCTCCAACTATCACGCTCAATGGGAGACATGTTGGTAAGCAGAACAGGTCGAGCTACTTCTGGGGGGGGGGGTTGCACTTACAAACTATCAACCACACAAAACACACCTAAAAGTCTGCATTCATTTTGAAGAAAATGATAATAAGAATAGTTTTAAAATGGGTTTTGTGTTTTTATTTAATTCATTTTACGGAGAGAAATGAATGTTATTATACAACCTTACATATTTTCTAATATAAACAATATTAAAATATCAGTAATCACTAGAATAACCATTTAAAAATGTTCCTTAATAATACACACATAATATTTTGATAATCATATGAAGCACCATTTAAAAATATATGTTAAAAAAAAGCCGTAAAGCCGTTTAAAAAAATAGCTATTCAGTAAATTGCCCCTATTTTCAAGGATTAGAACTAAAATCGGAATGTGTCTTTAAATTATGTCCGTATTAAATCTAAATATCAAACATGAACGAATTCAATCTAAACTCTTGCGGCAATCCCGGTACAAGCTAACATTTTTGATTTTATAATCTTGAGGTCGAAAATGCTTACGATCACAATACTTTCTCTTTATATGAGAAAGTAAAAATACTGTACGTTAAAGATAAATGTGTGACGCCCACAACCAGGACGGAAGCGTGTGTAAAGAACAACCATGGGATCACAAGAGAAAACATAGTTTTATTTAAATTTGGTTAATCACAAAGGTAGTGTAGATACATAGCATAGTCAAAAGAAAGGCATAGAGAGCCTGCGATTAGTCTGACAAAACTTTGACTTTAGCCATCACAAATATACATAATGTTTACAGCCCTCACAGGGGAAATTATTGGAGTGAAAATTCTGACATCTAAATTTAAACTGGCCGCCGAAAGGCGCATATAACTCCAAAAACCAAGATGGCTGACATTTAGTTATGAATACCAATGACGTTAAACAAAATATATAAAATATAGAACCCATAAAATTAACTTTTGATACCTAAAAATATATATAATATAGTGGTTAAATATCTTACAAATAGACCCCAACAATAGCCGTTAAATCCTAATCCTGAGTAACAACGCATAATCTAATAATACAATATAGAATAAAATTCATAGAATGACTTTCGTAAACCACCGTTGCACCCATACATCTTAGTGTGAAAACCTCATCAGAAACAAATGAATATATAATAAACTCGTGGCTAAAGCGAGCATTGTATATTCTCAAATACCCTGTGAAACCCAAGAAAATACCAAGGCAACCGCTTAGTTACTCTAAGTTACTCTAAGTTAAGATAAGGGCGCGCCACCAGTACAAAAGAAGTACTGAAGTCAATCAAGACTTCCCCTTGAAAACTAACATAATAAACTCGCCGTTCACCGGCGTTAGACCCCATTTATAAATCATAACATTAAAAAGCCCAAACAGTAATTTTGAATAAGTATCCCCCCATTTAAACCAGAACTGAATTTTGAAGAATATCCCAAACATTAGTTTTATACCGGCGCCCTCACCTTGTGTAAGCCAGTGGTACAATGAGTGCTGCTCTAAACAACACCAGCTATTTTATATTACACACAGTCCACACATGTTCTCAGAAGAGGGGGGGAAAGGAGGGTGGATACAACGAGCAAAGGAAGGGAGAAGACTAGCGCTCTGGAAGCGTAGCGGACAGTCCAGTAATTACTCGAAGAAGGGAGAACACTCTAGAAGCGGAAAGGGAAATTGGCTTAGTCAAGTTGAATTATAGTTTGTTGTGAGCCGGGGCCAGGATGACGAGCGAGGCGTCGACCAGCGTCTCGTTTCAGTCTTGTTCATTGAAGCCACGGGAGAGGTTGTTTTGGTGCGTGAGTTAGTGTTCCATCAGACGGAGAGAAGCCACGCCAGCCTTGGCGAGTGTTGGAACTCCATATTACAGGGTGATAGGCGTTAGATGTTTGTTGTTGTTTGGAACATCGTTACAAATGTAATAAGCTACCATTTCTTCTGGAATATTTATTTTGTTAAATGGATGTAAATTCTCAATGTTTTGTTCCCTAAACCGTTCAAATGTTGACTATGTAAATATTAGATATATTTATTGAATTGTTAAATACTTCCTCAGTGCTCTTAATATAATTTTCACTGGCAGTTTAGTGGTTTGATTCACAAATAAACTATCTGAGTATGCTTCCTTATTAAAATTGCGGTTTAATTTTCTATCTTGGGCCAAATGGAAGTACTTTAATTTAAAATTTATAGCCCGTGCTGGATATTTAAGGCATCGTGTCCCAGTATTTGTCTCATAGTGTATTGATAGTTAAAAAAATATTATTTAAAAAATTGTAACAACAAATATTAATATAATCATAGCTTATTTTTGAAGCTAGAGTCAAAATTAAATACCAATTATAGGGAAGTTTATACGATGACGCTTTGATCGCTATTTGCAAGAGATTCTGGAAATACATGTTTTACAATCAAGACTCTCCTCTACGAGCCGAACTTGTTTCGAGAGGGTTTGGTTGGAAATTACTTGTAGTTTTAATAAAAATATATATCACATCCCTTTTATAAAAGATTATTTGGCTATAGCATGGTGGGGAATGTATAGCATGGTGGGGAATATAGAGCGTGGTGGGGAATGTAGAGCGTGGTGGGGAGTGTAGGGCGTGGTGGGGAGTGTAGGGCGTGGTGGGGAGTGTAGGGCGTGGTGGGAATGTAGAGCGTGGTGGGGAATATAGAGCGTGGTGGGAATGTAGAGCGTGGTGGGGAGTGTAGAGCGTGGTGGGAGTGTAGGGCGTGGTGGGGAGTGTAGGGCGTGGTGGGGAATGTAGAGCGTGGTGGGGAGTATAGAGCGTGGTGGGGAATGTTGGGCGTGGTGGGGAATGTAGAGCGTGGTGGGGAGTGTAGGGCGTGGTGGGGAGTGTAGGGCGTGGTGGGAATGTAGATCGTGGTGGGGAGTATAGAGCGTGGTGGGGAATGTTGGGCGTGGTGGGGAATGTAGAGCGTGGTGGGGAGTGTAGGGCGTGGTGGGGAGTGTAGGCGTGGTGGGGAATGTAGATCGTGGTGGGGAATGTTGGGCGTGGTGGGGAATGTGGAGCGTGGTGGGGAATGTAGAGCGTGGTGGGGAATATAGAGCGTGGTGGGGAGTGTAGGGCGTGGTGGGGAGTGTAGGGCGTGGTGGGGAATGTAGAGCGTGGTGGGGAATATAGAGCGTGGTGGGGAATGTAGAGCGTGGTGGGGAGTGTAGAGCGTGGTGGGAGTGTAGGGCGTGGTGGGGAGTGTAGGGCGTGGTGGGGAATGTAGAGCGTGGTGGGGAGTATAGAGCGTGGTGGGGAATGTTGGGCGTGGTGGGGAATGTAGAGCGTGGTGGGGAGTGTAGGGCGTGGTGGGGAGTGTAGGGCGTGGTGGGGAATGTAGATCGTGGTGGGGAGTATAGAGCGTGGTGGGGAATGTTGGGCGTGGTGGGGAGTATAGAGCGTGGTGGGGAGTGTAGGGCGTGGTGGGGAGTGTAGGGCGTGGTGGGGAATGTAGATCGTGGTGGGGAGTATAGAGCGTGGTGGGAATGTTGGGCGTGGTGGGGAGTATAGAGCGTGGTGGGGAGTGTAGGGCGTGGTGGGGAGTGTAGGGCGTGGTGGGGAATGTAGATCGTGGTGGGGAATGTAGGGCGTGGTGGGGAATGTGGAGCGTGGTGGGGAATGTAGGGCGTGGTGGGGAGTGTAGGGCGTGGTGGGGAATGTTGGGCGTGGTGGGGAATGTAGATCGTGGTGGGGAATGTAGATCGTGGTGGGGAATGTAGGGCGTGGTGGGGAATGTGGAGCGTGGTGGGGAATGTGGAGCGTGGTGGGGAATGTGGAGCGTGGTGGGGAATGTAGATCGTGGTGGGAATGTTGGGCGTGGTGGGGAATGTGGAGCGTGGTGGGGAATGTAGAGCAAGGGGAGAACATTCAGATAATAATCCCTCAAGGATAGCCCATATAAGATGTGAGGCAAGGACATTATTTCAAAAAGCCTCAATAACTCACATTTTTCAAACTCTGCGCTCATTCTAATGTTTGATCAGAGCTTGTGTGTATTTGAAAGAGGAATATCTGAGTCGAAACACCTTTCCTCCATTTTACTCTTTACCAGGACGGAAAGGTGGGTTGTGGGTTCTGGGAGGGGCAGCAACACTCAAGCCCAATGTAATCAAATTCCAAGTAAGATGACTTTTTTTATTCGATTTTGGCCAGTGTAAAAAAGAGAAGGGAAGGTTTAGGAAGTGGGTTTCGACCAAAAACCTTTATATGATCAACGTTTTGTGAAAATTGGAAGGGGAGAAAATATAGAGCGTATTTGTCAACTCCAATGAAAGCACCATTGAAATCTGGGTTGGGTAATCTAGAGCCGTTTGATGTTTTCAAAAGATCCCCCTATTTGACGTAATCTTCAATGTCCATGATTTTGAAAGCACTACTACGTGAACCAACCAATAGACTGCGTTATGTATTGAATAGAGGCTTAGATAGCCATGTTCCATCTCAATAATTTCAGTACAAAACCTTTCAATCAGTTGTATAAATATCATATTTAAAAATAAAAAAACCTACGTTCTTTATTTTATATTTTATAACCTTTTATAAATTATTCAAAATAAACTTTCATTGAATATATCTAATTGTTTTAAAGTTAACACATGTTTTCAAACCTCACTTCTACTATCTACATGTAACACATGTTTTCAAACCTCACTTCTACTATTTACATGTACCACATGTTTTCAAACCTCATTTCTACTATCTACATGTAACACATTTTTTAAAACCTCACTTCTATTATCTACATGTACCACATGTTTTCAAACCTCACTTCTACTATTTACATGTACCGCATGTTTTCAAACCTCATTTCTACTATCTACATGTACCACATGTTTTCAAACCTCACTTCTATTATTTACATGTAACACATGTTTTCAAACCTCACTTCTATTATTTACATTTAACACATGTTTTCTAACCTCATTTCTACTATCTACATGTAACACATGTTTTCAAACCTCACTTCTACTATCTACATGTACCACATGTTTTCAAACCTCACTTCTACTATCTACATGTACCACATGTTTTCAAACCTCACTTCTACTATCTACATGTACCACATGTTTTCAAACCTCATTTCTACTATCTACATGTACCACATGTTTTCAAACCTCACTTCTACTATCTACATGTAACACATGTTTTCAAACCTCACTTCTACTATCTACATGTACCACATGTTTTCAAACCTCATTTCTACTATCTACATGTACCACATGTTTTCAAACCTCATTTCTACTATCTACATGTACCACATGTTTTCAAACCTCACTTCTATTATTTACATGTACCACATGTTTTCAAACCTCACTTCTATTATTTACATTTAACACATGTTTTCTAACCTCATTTCTACTATCTACATGTAACACATGTTTTCAAACCTCACTTCTACTATCTACATGTAACACATGTTTTCAAACCTCACTTCTATTATTTACATGTAACAAATGTTTTCAAACCTCACTTCTATTATTTACATTTAACACATGTTTTCCAACCTCATTTCTACTATCTACATGTAACACATGTTTTCAAACCTAATTTCTACTATCTACATGTACCACATGTTTTCAAACCTCACTTCTACTATCTACATGTACCACATGTTTTCAAACCTCACTTCTACTATCTACATGTACCACATGTTTTCAAACCTCACTTCTACTATCTACATGTACCACATGTTTTCAAACCTCATTTCTACTATCTACATGTACCACATGTTTTCAAACCTCACTTCTACTATCTACATGTAACACATGTTTTCAAAGTTCTAGTGAAGCCTGATGAGACTGATAGCTCCAGTCCTCCAGTCACCTGAACCATTCTCGAGATCCTTGCACGTGATATCACTGGGTGATGCATCATGGGTGCAAGTTGACGATAAGACGTTATGTCCCTATCTCACAGCGTGAGTTACCAGTGAGACCATGTCCCTGTCTCACAGTGTGTTACCAGTGAGACCATGTCCATGTCTCACAACGTGTTACCAGTGAGACAATGTCCCTGTCTCACAGCGTGAGTTACCAGTGAGACCATGTCCCTGTCTCACAGTGTGTTACCAGTGAGACCATGTCCATGTCTCACAACGTGTTACCAGTGAGACCATGTCCCTGTCTCACAGTGTCAGTTAACAGTGAGACCATGTTCCTGTCTCACAGTGTGTTACCAGTGAGACCTGAGATGTTGACTGTTAATACAAGCATGTGGATATAATGACAAGAACTGCTACCAGATATTTTCTAATCTTCTAAAATGATGTCTTGAGCCGTTTTGGAACAATTTGTTCAGGCAATAAAGCTAATTGTATATGTTACAGGAAGAGTATATTCTCCAGTAAGAGTCGACTTGGCCTAGGTAAAGTCGACTCTTACTGGTCTTTTTAGTAAAAGTTGATTAAAAGCGAAATGTGTTGAATTTCGATCAACATTTACTAGTCAGTTGACTGTACCTAGCGAAAGTATACTCTTACTGCCTTGAGTTAGTAAAAGTTGACTAACCTAACCTAACCTAACCTAAAAACACACTGAAACTAATTAATCAAACACACACTGAATCCTTGGTCACTGTTGAAAACTACAACAAATGGACGAGTGATCAAAGAAAACAACAGTAAACAAATAGAGCTGGGATATTCAAAACAGTTGCATGTGGAGAGCAACAGCGCGAAATCAACTTTTACTAAACCACAGCAGGCATAGTTAACTCTTCCTAGGAAAAGTTGATCTGTTTATTCTCACTCAACTTTTACTGACACTTTTAGTAAGAGTCGACTTTACCTAGGCCGAGTCAACTCTCCATAATACTCTACTTTTCCTGTAACATATACAAAGAAATTATTTCTCACATTTTATCAAGGCATGTTAAGTTTAATTCCAATTTGTAATGATATCTAAAATATAAATATAGGGGTGGGGGGGGGGTATTTTTAGAAATAATATTTTTAGTATTGGTCATATCTTAAAATATAATTTTTAAACGGTCCCTTTTGTAATTATTTATTAGTATCCTAGTTCATGGTTTATGAAAGTGCGCTATTTTAACTATGAGAAGTTTGGGGAAATATTTACTTCAGTTTATCGTTGCTGTTTCTGATGGGTAAGTTTATATTGGCGTTTTAAAAGCGCGTATCGGAAATATATAAACATTGATTTACATATGTGTTTATCTCATGTAACGCTAGCATTAAATTACCTTAAATTCTCCTTTCCTCTCCTGTCCGCTTTAGTAAGATACTTAGCTCCTGGAATGTGTTGGAGATAGTGAGATATGACTAAATAATGGTTGTAGTATACACAGGTCTATGTTTCTCTGCTACAGAGTGTACATGTTTCTCATGCTATCCTTCCCTCGAATCCCAATCCTTGCAAGTAAAACTCCCTCACTTGTTCATCTAATATTCAGAGGTCCTTTTTTCCTCTATTATTTTCATAGGTAATCCTGGACCTTTTTACGACGGACAAGTCGTACAATTTTAGGTAATGTAGCTTTTTACTGGTAAAAAAACGGTGGTTGGTTGTTAAAATCTGGGCTACGTTCTTGTCTGGGTGATAATACCCCCGTCTGGTGGAGGCTTTATGAGTGCAGACAGCACTGACGCTCCTCAGCGCTCTCTTCCGGGGTAATGTTCACCTTTACAGCCTCCACTTCAAACTCGTGGAGGTTAATTGGTTAGCAAGACTCGGCTACAGGATTAGCAGTACTTGGTTCGATGACTGAGGGAAGAGGGAATATTCACTGATTCTAGCAAGTCCTTGGTAGTGAGATATAACAGAACCTGAGCATGTCCTTGGTAGTGAGATATAACAGAACCTGTGCAAGTCCTTGGTAGTGAGATATAACAGAACCTGAGCAAGTCCTTGGTAGTGAGATATAACAGAACCTGAGCATGTCCTTGGTAGTGAGATATAACAGAACCTGAGCAAGTCCTTGGTAGTGAGATATAACAGAACCTGAGCAAGTCCTTGGTAGTGAGATATAACATAACCTGTGCATGTCCTTGGTAGTGAGATATAACAGAACCTGAGCAAGTCCTTGGTAGTGAGATATAACAGAACCTGTGCATGTCCTTGGTAGTGAGATATAACAGAACCTGAGCATGTCCTTGGTAGTGAGATATAACAGAACCTGAGCATGTCCTTGGTAGTGAGATATAACAGAACTGTGCAAGTCTTGGTAGTGAATATAACATAACCTGAGCATGTCCTTGGTAGTGAATATAACAGAACCTGAGCATGTCCTTGGTAGTGAGATATAACAGAACCTGGCAAGTCCTTGGTAGTGAGATATAACATAACCTGTGCATGTCCTTGGTAGTGAGATATAACAGAACCTGAGCAAGTCCTTGGTAGTGAGATATAACAGAACCTGTGCATGTCCTTGGTAGTGAGATATAACAGATACTGGTGCCAAGGCTGGGAGTGTAACTCTAAATATTGACGTTTTAGGTTAAGATAGTTTACGAGTCATCCTATTAGGCCCGTGTTTGGAGAACATCTGTTTAGCAAATCATAAAATCTACTTTCTAAATACCGACCAACTACAGGCGAAAGAAGTCTTTCCGCCTCTTTGCCCGGAGATGTAGTCCGGCACTATTTCTCAACATATTTTTACCAGATTTGGTTCTTACGAAATTGGTAGGCAACGAAGAAAAAAATGTTATCCATCAAATAATTATCATATCTTAGTTTTATAATATAAAATTGAGTTCCTATTTTAATGAAAGTTAAACTATGATTATATGGTAAATATTTTGATCGTTTTCAAGAAATCGTGTGTTTTCTATTGCTCTTACAATAAGTTTACCAACCCAAGTTATTCCTCCTAACTTCTGTTTCGTTATTCCAGAGAATGTTTGTTTCTGTTTACATCCGTGCTAATTACAGGGAAATATCTACTTCGAACCTTCTGCTCTCGCTTGCATGATGGCTAAGTTTAGATTGAGGGTTTCAAAGCTGTTATCGGAAATACATAAACATTGATTTTAGAAGTTAGCATTAAAAACTATTTTACTCAAAAGAACCTACCAAAGCTATCGATTTTTATCAACTGATTCAGACCAAATATTGAATGAATGTCAGGAATAGAAATGTGCTTTCTTTAAGGGTCCAAAGTTCCTTTCCAAGCCTAAATTGATATATTTTAATAATGGTTAATCTATAAATAAATTATGCTCATTAGAGAGTATTATTTATATGAAACATATTTTTAATACGGACCGAGCCACACATGTTTTATTTAAAAGGACTTTCTTCGAACTACCCCCCTCCCTCACTCCCCTATTTCTTATCATTCTATTTCCAAAGTTTGTTCTGAACAGAGAGAAGCAATCCCTGTTTTATTTCCAACTGAAGTTTTGAAACAAACATTTCTCCCACGGTCGTATCGGGCTGGAAAGTTGAGGATGTATCGCAATCGCTGTCACAAAAATATCCCAGTAAGATATAAAATATGGAAATACATTTATCTCGGCCCTTCGAACCATTTCCTCACCAATATACGATAATATTATCGGTGGGCACACGGACTAAACCTCAAGCTCGTCTAGTCCAATTTTCCGATGATAGAAAGGCTGGGGTTCGAGTACCAGTTGGGTGTTTACTAAATAGTTTTCTTCCTTCTCTCCACACAAATTCGGGTAAATTTCCTTTCGACTACACTGTCCTCATTGTTGCCACATTGGTGCTATTGTTAATTAGTTGTTTGGTCTGTGCACATATTCACATTGCTGGGCTAGAAGTGATAAGTGTTTAATTCTGAGGAAATGTACCCGTATTTGTATAGAGGCAGAGGGAGAAACTATTTAGAAGAAAGCAGCCTCAATACATCTGACCGGGATTCGAGACCTGATTTCCCTCTCGCCAGCAGTCTCTCCCACGGAGAGGATGACGCCTTGGTCCATGTGAGCACATATAAACCCCTTGTGGTGTTGTGTCCTTCCAGGACTCTTCCTCCTCCTTCCAGGACACTCCTCCTCCTTCCAGGACACTCCTCTTCCTTCCAGGACACTCCTCTTCCTTCCAGGACACTCCTCCTTCCAGGACACTCCTCTTCCTTCCAGGACACTCCTCTTCCTTCCAGGACACTCCTCTTCCTTCCAGGACACCTCCTCCAGACACTCCTCTTCCTTCCAGGACACTCCTCTTCCTTACAGACACAAGAATTTTATAATTAATATTTTTAAATGGTACCATGACTCCGATCTATACAGCCAAAATATATCTATTAGTTACGTTTGTAACAGTTTTTGGGGGGCCCCTTAGTTGTAGGGGTCCCCGGGGGGTCGCCCCTTGGATCCTACCTTGTTCATCAATACGTATTTAATATATATTTATATTTAAAAAGTTAAATTATGTAAATGAAAAGTAATTAACAATTTCAAATACAATTTGGTTGTTACAGATAAAATTTAATATCATATTTAAAATAAATTAAATGAAAGCATCTCTTTGTAACCGAAGCAATTAAATAATACATTATTTTAAGCAATCTGGGACCCATGTTGTCACTTGATTTAATAAGTGTATTATTAAATCCTTTGCGTAAGTGTACTATTGACATACATTTCCATTTATTCTCCAACTTACAAACTAACTATTTATCTCGTCTTATTTTGTCGGTCGTATCAAAGCCTTCTCTTGAAAATGTTCCCCACGATGCAGATAAACCTCACGGAGACATTATTATTATCATGATATATATATCACAGGAAGTGTTGTCTAGAAAGCTTAAGAGACACTAGAATTTTAAAACATGGGGGGGGGGGGACTTGGTAATTTATGAACCAGGGAATTATCCGAGATATTTTTAAAAGCAGCCGGTAGATAAATAAATAACCATTAATAACGCCATCAAAGTTGATCTAGGAAAGAGGTACGAGCTTGTATCAGGTATAATATAACCAGCAGGGGTAGTTTTCAACGTCGTGGTAGTTGTGTTGTCAGTTCAGCTATTGGAGGAGGGGGAGGAAGGGTCTGTTTAATTAAAATACACGCTCGGCTTCTCTCGATATTTGAAGGCGTGAATATAGAGAATTTTGACAAGTAGATACGATCTAAATAAGCCAACGCTATCATGTAATCTCACACACACATGTATATACAGTGGCAGGATCATCGTAAGAATACATTATCTGACGGTTCACAAATACATCAAAAATAATTGTATATATTTATACGGCAAGCAATGCTTCACACAGCTACATTTTATGATAGAATCAAAGATGTTGACAATAACGTAATATTTGGACGAATATAGTGGTCTCTATCTCACAGCACATATCTCCTTTTATCTGCTCTAAGGAGTTACAATCCACATATATTTTATTTATTCTATGTTTCTTTGTAACTTTTTTAATTTATAGTTTGTGTCAATTTTGCGGTGGGCCCTAACTTTGTCAATGCTGTACTGTACTGTTGTGAATATTTATAAGGAAACTTTTAGTAACGCGTGGATAGAAAAAATGTAAATAGATTGTGTAAAGCTTAGTTTGGAACATGTTGTAAAATGTAAATAGATTGTGTAGAACTTGATATGAAACATGTTGTAGAGTGGTAGCAGCAAATGACGAGGCCGATATCAAATGGTTTCACTCTAGAAGTGAAAGAAAGTCGCAAACTGTTCTCTCTTTGGGTCTAGAATTACTGAAAACTTTCTAAAATGGATCAATATTTGAGGCTGATATTAATTACTTAACAAACTCCCGTTTGTAAAAGGCAAATTAGTTAATGATATATTAATTATATCTTACCACCCATAAAGGCTGTCTCTAAACGTTTACCCTAATTGGTAGGAATAATAATAAGGTAAAATTCAAAAGTAATGTACCCACATTTGCATAGAGTAAGAGTAAAAACTACCCTCATTACCTGACTTGGATGGATCTAATTTCTTCATAACCTGAAAGACTAAGTATATCCGGTGACAGGGAGATCAGGGTTATATTCCTGGTGACAGGGAGATCAGGGTTATATTCCTGGTGACAGGGAGATCAGGGTTATATTCCTGGTGACAGGGAGATCAGGGTTATATTCCTGGTGACAGGGAGATCAGGGTTATATTCCTGGTGACAGGAGATCAGGGTTATATTCCTGGTGATAGGAGATCAGGGTTATATTCCTGGTGACAGGGAGATCAGGGTTATATTCCTGGTGACAGGGAGATCAGGGTTATATTCCTGGTGACAGGGAGATCAGGGTTATATTCCTGGTGACAGGGAGATCAGGGTTATATTCCTGGTGACAGGGAGATCAGGGTTATATTCCTGGTGACAGGAGATCAGGGTTATATTCCTGGTGACAGGGAGATCAGGGTTATATTCCTGGTGACAGGGAGATCAGGGTTATATTCCTGGTGACAGGGAGATCAGGGTTATATTCCTGGTGATAGGGAACACAATCAATAAAACTGGTCAAAGCGGTAATTAAGTTCGTTCCATTCAAAAAACATCAACTTTATTTTAAAACTTAGGATCTAGTCTACCTTTTTTAAACATTCATAATTAATATTTATTTTAATCAATCACAAACACAGTAAATTGATGGAGGGCTGACTAGAATACATTATTTGTGCCAATTACGTTTTTCCTAAATTCCATCAATGATAAGAAGCCTCTTCAAAGAATATTTTTACTTTCCGAAAACAGTATTTTACATTTCTCTTTGGTCCGTCCGTAGCTGCTAATTTTCTTTGTTACAAGATATAACTCTAATTATTTCAACATGGTTTTTGCTACGTTCCCTTTTCAGTGCCGTGGATAAAACCGGCTTAATTAAAGAAGAAGGATTTTTTTAAGTGTAGAAAATTGGCTTTGTTATAATATGGTTTCCATTTTATAAAACAATTCCCTTGTGAATAAAAATGCATCAGTAAATAACAAGACTGGAGTATGGCGGTCTTTGCAGCTGATTTCCGAGTTAAGAAACAAAAATAACATATATCATTTATACAAATAGACATATATAGGTCTACATATGACATCTAGTCGAGAATATTTTCCAATGTTTCATTTGAGGGAAATGTTACACTTGTAGTTATATTTAAAATGATTTATTTAGATTTATTAATTTCAAAGAACTCATACTTAGGTCAAGATTAACTTTTCTAGGTTTTCTGTTAAAGTGAGTTAAAGGCTTTAATCCTGTCCAGGTTTTCAGTGGACGTCTCTTCCTAAATGGTTTTCAGTGGACGTCTCTTCCTAAATGGTTTTCAGTGGACGTCTCTTCCTAAATGGTTTTCAGTGGACGTCTCTTCCTAAATGGTTTTCAGTGGACGTCTCTTCCTAAATGGTTTTCAGTGGACGTCTCTTCCTAAATGGTTTTCAGTGGACGTCTCTTCCTAAATGGTTTTCAGTGGACGTCTCTTCCTAAATGGTTTTCAGTGGACGTCTCTTCCTAAATGGTCTCCTATTCTCTTTTTATGATATTTTGTGCACAAATTCTACTCTGGTCACTCTTATCATTCGTGTATCTCGGGAGATTGTAAATAACTTGTTTGAGAATGTATCAATTAGTATCATTTTAGTTACAATAAACTTAATATTATACGGCTATAACTACACGGCTATTATTGATTAAAAATTCCCACAGATGAGAAGAGGTATTTATAGGAAATGTATCTGCATTAGTGTTAAGAGAAGATAGGAAATGATGTGTGGCAAACCCTCCTAGCTTGAGCTCCAAGCTGACTTTGTGACCAATACAATGCTTCAACATTGATCTTAGGCCACTTGTCCACCACCCGTTTAAATTACAAGTAATCATCTATCCTAATCCTCGTTGACCAAAGTTTGAACCCATGACTCTCCAATTACAAAAATTGCATAATCGATTTATTAGTTTTCTATAAAAACGTTGGACAAATTTTTAAACTAATGATTACCTTTTAAAACATTGTTCCTGTAGTAGTATTAATTTTGTCAATTTAATAGTTTTATCAATAAAAGTAATAATAATACTGATACTTAGCATCGTGTCTTACTACCCGTCCGGGTTATACGCTCACTAAAAAAAGTGTTTTATCCTTCTGCACAGATATCAAATTTTGTTTTAATCTTTAAAGATTCACCATTTTTGTTAAATAATTAAGAATAAAACTGGCGTCGAGCCAATAACGAAAGTGAGTGTAAAGAATAATTCGCAAGAAACTTATAATAAAGGGCAGAGGAGAAAGGTAGCTGTAAACCAATCGAATGGGAGCACGTTGACCAATCGGTGGCTGAAAAACAGTCGAAAGAAAAACGATGATCCATTATTTTGATAAAACCAAACTACTCCAATTACCTTTCTCTTTTTACTAAATCATTATTTATAATCTATATATGAATGAAAACCCCTCGCCTCGCTGTTTGGGGAGATTGAACACCATGATCCCATAGAAAACTGCATCAAAGATATTTTGTAAGTCTTAATTACTTTCAAAAACAGTCGCACGCAGAGTTTCTCATTTTAAAATCCTTTAATGGTTTTCACAGTTGACAGTTTCAGTTATTTAGTTAACATACACTCCCAGTAAATATATTTATATGTGTATATATATATATTGTGGACCGAACCTCTAAAGCTGTGTTGTGTATTAGCTTGCCTGACATGCCCAGTCTGTAATATTTCACTCAGCCAATGAGAGCTAAGGGGGAGTAGTTCCCTCTTCTCCCGCAGGGCGTGTGATGAGCTCATCAGAATGTCTGGAGAGGAACATTTCACCTCTTCCTGCGCTCGGATGGGTCCCTGTCACCCTCTTGTGGGTGACGGGCCGGAAGTGACGTCAGCTCGCTTGGACCAGGTAATGCCGTTGTAACACCCCCTTACTCAGTTCTTTACCTCGTAGCAATAGGCCACTAACAAAAACACTACAAGGACAAGAGGGAGTCATCTAACATAACAATAATAATAAAGAGAAAATAGAACAAGCAAGAGTTAAATGTAAAGAGTAATTTAATTTTTTAAAAAAACGTAATTTTAGTGACCTTAATCTCTTCAATTATCTAGTAGAACGGATAAAAACATAGTTGAATACATTAATGCTAAAGAAGATTAATGCAATTAGACCAAGTTAGCATTATATCAAAAGCTATTAATAAACAGTAAATCAATATCCATCCAAGATAAATATAAAAAGCTGAAGAGCCTTTATAAATTGTTACAAAGGCGTTGATTATCACAGACATTACAAAAACATTACCTTTCCAAAGTAATTTATATCATAATTTACATACTTTCTTTAAATATCTCGACTTTAAATATTACATTTTACACAAAACGAAAGTACCTCCAAGTACTACAATACATATTTTAACTACAAACATTACATTAAAATATACACGAGAGTTTTAACACTCAAACCTAATGCAAACTCACGCGGGACTACTTGAATCGGCATCGTTCAACTACAAAACAAAGTCTAACAATGATATTAAGTTAATGAAAATAAAGTTTGCCAAATATACGTTAAACAAAATATTGAATTCCAAATAAATGAATTTAAATGTACAACAACAAAAGATAGAATAATACGGAAAGTCCAGATAATTAAGATACATGATTTTTAGTATATTTCAATTAACATTACGTTAATTTAGACCAGCTAACATTAAGAAATTTACTAACATCTTTAAAAAACAAGCCCTTAGTGGCGACATGAAACTGAAGTTACATTTAGTTAGAAAATCGCATTTAAATAATGCCCACATCTAATCAACAAACATCAGCCTATCTCAGCTATAACAAAATTAAATTAAATAGTTAGAGTTCCATAATTCAAACAAAACATACTAACAAAGTATTTTAACTTTCCTTTACAGTGTCCAGAATTTTAGAAGTCGTCTCCCGACGATATAAAATAATCTCCATATTCCATCCATCAGGGCGTCGATTTCAAAAGTGCAATATTTAATAAATCTAACGAGGTCCATCCTCCCCGGTGCCGGTTTCAATATTTGTATAATATCTTCCCAACATCCATATTATATAGTGAGCTAACTGCGTAGGAATTTTACACACACAGACACAGACAAAAGGCATGCTCCGATGCTTCCAGAAGGGGAGCACGAGAGCAAGTTCCAACACGTACCGACCAATTGGTCACACCGTGTGGTTCGCAAAAATTAAAAACGGGTTGTCGCGTTTCGCGAAGTTCTGGAACAAAGAAACAGAAATTACATAATATTAGTAATATTGGGGTAAAAAGGGGGGTAAGAAATTGAGAAACCGACTAAGGGTTTTTTAGAGTTACGTGAGGAGACACTACTCTATAGGGGGCTGGGTGAGAGCCTCCCAAACCACTGTTGACACATCTCACTTATCCGAGCAGGGCTTTGGGACGTCGATGGCACCCACCAGGGTCGATGACGTAGTTCCCAAGCCCCTGGATAAGAGGATTGGTGGCACCGTATGAATTTTGGTAGGAATAGTCCATTTTAAGCCGGGTGACGCCGCAGCGTGGAGGGGCATGCCTCCTCTGGTATGTACGCCAACTTGCTTGTAGATCGCTGATTGGTCACCTCGCTTCGTGTAGACGCTTCTCTGGTTTGTTGACAAAACATATTTTTGACTGACTGGCTGCTGACGTCAAAGAACAGGTGATTGTTTCTCCAACCCGCCCACAGAGGGTAGCCATGTCCGCGTCCTCTTTTCGCCAGGTGTGCAGGAAAAACGCCCATCAGATGCATCTAAGACAGCCGGGTCGGAACATCCGAGTGTTGATAGTGAATTATATTGAATATGTTTATATAATGCTTGAAGTGACATGGAACTACAATAGTGAAGAATACTATTGTAGGTGATTTGAATTAATGTCGACGTTTCTTGGAGTGGGTAGTATGATTCGGACGCTAGTCTATGCAGCATCGGTTTGGGTGGGGCTTAGATTGTACAATACAACCCTTGTATTGTTACACCGTTATTCTTTAACTGGTGGTGCAAGAAGGAGAGAAAGACATAAGTTACTCTCTCTCTAGCTTGTTTATATTTCCGTGTCGATCCACGTGGAACTAGAGAACTATTCTCTCCTAGAGAAACTTAGTTTACAAAGTAGCTCCCACGGATATTTGTCCTGTGTCTGCGATCAAATGTCACTCCAATAAACACTGAGGATTGACTACCAAAAATAACAAATAAATGAAGATATATGCCCCTTTAAATCTTTGAAGTAGATCTACTCCAAATGTAGTGTTGGTTTGAACCTTGTAGTTCCAAGAATGTTTCCGACTGATTTGTGAGAAGTCACATGGGAGCATGTGTCGAGTAACGAGACATGAGGGGTAGGCTTGTTCCTCCTGTTATTAACGATCGTGAGTCCATATCATCAGGTAACATTCAACATCCATCTGAGTGCTCCGGTGACAAACTCCGGGTCTGACGAACCTCCCGGAGCCGTTTAGACAGACACGGGCCTCAATCCCGGAGAGGGCGATTCAGGAGATAGCTTGTAACTCGAGAGAAGATAAGAGACGATAATTCTCCACGAGGGAGCTCTTAGTTAATTAATATACTACATTAGTGCGCGGAGCGTGTCAGCAAAACTCCTGTGACGTCAGTGGAGGAACATTTCTTCACATAAACCACTCATTCACGAAGATGATATGGAATAAATCCATTCCAAAAATACATACATACATACATACATACATACATACACCGAGTCATATATGCTCTGTTATTCTTATAATTCTTAATGTTTCTCTTTTTCACACATTTAGCCATATCTTTCATAGCCTACCCCTTCCTTTGATCCACACACTCTACCTTCATATATTTTCTTCGTCACGTGATCAATACTCATCCTCTGAACATGTCCAAACCACCGTAAGACGCTTCTTTCTCAAGACCTGTTGGAACCCCTTTCAAACCACACTCCTTCAGCACCCATTCGTTACTACTGTCCATACAAGTTTCCCTCCTTCAGCACCCATTCGTTACTACTGTCCATACAAGTTTCCCTCCTTCAGCACCCATTCGTTACTACTGTCCATACAAGTTTCCCTCCTTCAGCACCCATTCGTTACTACTGTCCATACAAGTTTCCCTCCTTCAGCACCCATTCGTTACTACTGTCGATACAAGTTTCCCTCCTTCAGCACCCATTCGTTACTACTGCCCATACAAGTTTCCCTCCTTCAGCACCCATTCGTTACTACTGTCCATACAAGTTTCCCTCCTTCAGCACCCATTCGTTACTACTGTCCATACAAGTTTCCCTCCTTCAGCACCCATTCGTTACTACTGTCGATACAAGTTTCCCTCCTTCAGCACCCATTCGTTACTACTGTCCATACAAGTTTCCCTCCTTCAGCACCCATTCGTTACTACTGTCGATACAAGTTTCCCTCCTTCAGCACCCATTCGTTACTACTGCCCATACAAGTTTCCCTCCTTCAGCACCCATTCGTTACTACTGTCCATACAAGTTTCCCTCCTTCAGCACCCATTCGTTACTACTGTCCATACAAGTTTCCCTCCTTCAGCACCCATTCGTTACTACTGTCCATACAAGTTTCCCTCCTTCAGCACCCATTCGTTACTACTGTCGATACAAGTTTCCCTCCTTCAGCACCCATTCGTTACTACTGCCCATACAAGTTTCCCTCCTTCAGCACCCATTCGTTACTACTGTCGATACAAGTTTCCCTCCTTCAGCACCCATTCGTTACTACTGTCCATACAAGTTTCCCTCCTTCAGCACCCATTCGTTACTACTGTCCATACAAGTTTCCCTCCTTCAGCACCCATTCGTTACTACTGTCCATACAAGTTTCCCACACACATTTCTTAGAGGTCTCTTTCCAACCACATTAACCTTGCTCTTGTGTTTCTCCTGACAAACCCACAGCCATAAAACAATGTTGGCCTTAAGACACTGCCATCTTTGTCTCTTTCGATACTACTTCATTATTTCCAACAGTCCACATACATCTAACTACTCTCCGAGATGCATTCACCCGTCTGTCGATTTCACTATTTTTACAGAACATTTTGCTCAGATAAACAAAATCATTTACTGATTCGTCCTTATCAAACTATAACCTTAGTTTTGGAGACATTTGCTCGAAGATCCATTCTGCCCCTCGCAACATTCAAACTGTTTGAAGGAGTTTGTAAATCACTTTCATTTTCAGCCATTTATACGTCATCCTCTGCATTTAACAGCACTCTTCATTCCCACTGTCCATCTGTACACCAACCTCGTTCTAGCACCAGCTTGTTCTGACAGCCTTTCAATCTCAAACCATTACAGAGTAGTACTAATTACACCAGAAATGGTAAGTAAAATAAACGTCTTACTTTTTAAAGTTAGTAATTACTAAATAAAAATTTAAACAAATTGCTTTTAAACTTCTAATTTTTTGTACGCTTAGTTTTTAAATAACAAAATCATTACCAAAAGTTTCTCAAAAAGATGCTGATAATGAAACTAAAATAAAATTTCTATAATGATAAATTCCGTTCATAATTGTTACAATAATACACTGTACATACAATAAACTTGACCTTGGTTGATTTAAGGAGGCTACGTTTGTAAGATAATTATATATAAATATATATATTTATTTGCTTTGATCAGAATGTTTGTTATAGAACAAATTCCCAAACTATTTTATTATTTTTAAATTCAATATTCAATTTACAAAAGCTACTTTGTTCTATGAATTCTTGCAAACATATTTACATTTTTATATAAAGGCTTGCTAATATTAACATATATATTTTATCGAATGTCCTATGGACCTCATCGAATAAATAGTATGTTTAAGATAAATACGAATATATGTGCGTATGCGTGTGTGCGTGTGCGCGTTTTGTGTGTAAAGGTTAATTAAGGCTTCTTGTGCTATTGCATTTTATCTTTTACTCCCTCTTGACACCTCAGAGAGAAAGTATCGACGTTTCATGACCCCTGAAACAAACAAGATTGTTTTCGTAATGCTGTCTGTAGCTCTGGCTAGAGACGAAACTATTTTACCGATTGGGCTCAAACTCGGTGTCTGGGGTTTTCATAGGGTCCCCTCAGGGTGTTTTTGGAATTAAATATCTAGCCGTAAATTTAATGGTAGTTTACTGAAGGGAAAAAAAAAGAAAAAATTGATTTTCTAAAAATTACTCTAAGGATTTTGGTTAAATTTTATATCTAGACACTGTTTCTCACTATAAACAAGAGGTCAGTTCTCCTTTTCTCATGAAAATTACCTTGAAGGTATTTTACATGGAATACATTTTCCAATTTTCATCATTTCTCTGCAACTATTGGCGAGACGAGATAACTTATCATTGTGAAATTGCAGCACTATTAAAGATAAACAGATTACTTCTTAGCTATAAGCAAATATATTTACTTTTTAATTCAAGTCTTTGAAAATGAATTTGATTCTTATGCTCGTTGGTGGACAAAGATGTTTCTCTTCTGTAAGAGTGTTCCTAGTTCCTAATGGCATAGAGTAAGTAATAGAGAATATTGTTTCATTTATGATCTTTGGACTATTATTTCTACAACAATGTATAGACCTACTATTTCTACAACATTGTAGAGACCTACTATTTCTACAACAATGTATAGACCTTCTATTTCTACAACGATGTAGAGACCTTCTATTTCTACAACAATGTATAGACCTACTATTTCTACAACGATGTAGAGACCTACTATTTCTACAACAATGTATAGACCTTCTATTTCTACAACGATGTAGAGACCTTCTATTTCTACAACAATGTATAGACCTACTATTTCTACAACGATGTAGAGACCTACTATTTCTACAACAATGTATAGACCTACTATTTCTACAACGATGTAGAGACCTTCTATTTCTACAACAATGTATAGACCTACTATTTCTACAACATTGTAGAGACCTACTATTTCTACAACAATGTAGAGACCTACTATTTCTACAACGATGTAGAGACCTACTATTTCTACAACAATGTAGAGACCTACTATTTCTACAACGATGTAGAGACCTACTATTTCTACAACGATGTAGAGACCTACTGTTTCTACAACAACGTAGAGACCTACTATTTCTACAACAATGTATAGACCTACTATTTATACAACAATGTAGAGACCTACTATTTCTACAACGATGTAGAGACCTACTATTTCTACAACAATGTAGAGACCTACTATTTCTACAACGATGTAGAGACCTACTATTTCTACAACAATGTAGAGACCTACTATTTCTACAACAATGTAGAGACCTACTATTTCTACAACGATGTAGAGACCTACTATTTCGTTTCACAAATCTTACGAGTCTTTATTAAATGTCTATTTTTAGTTTAAAGTGGGATATAGTCTGTATCATTTATTTTATAAGGACGGACTGCTCAAGAATGTATTAAATTGAAATTAAATGTTTACACTTGAATAGAAAAACTGTTTTATAAAAAGAATGTATATAATATATAATCTTGTTTCAGTCCCGCCTCATTGACGTATTTTTAAACATAATTTTCTCAAAGAAAACGACAGAAAACCTTTTGAGTAAAACATTATTCATCGCTTCGAGATTCTTAAAGCCAATTAACATCTTTTCCGAATACTTCATCATCGAGAAGGTTTTTTGTTCTTTGACGTAAACACTCTTGTTAAATAGCAGCATTCACGTTTGTCAAATGAAGTGTTCGAAACTGGCGAGTGTTCTAAAGGTGTCAGAAAACGTGTTCCGCTCTTCTTGTTACACCTCCACGTGTTCTGTAGGCCCTAATTACCCTGACGGTGAGTTCACACACAATTAACTACCTTCAGTGTTCCAAACGCAATTACGCCCAAGGAATCAGGTACACACTCTGTCTTGTTTGGCAGGGGTCCGGATTCATACCCCGTTTGACGTGATCGGACAGTTGTAGCTCCACTTTGGTTTCTAATGGGGCAAGGCTCACTCGTTTTATTATATCGCTCATACGTTTCAACACACGAGAAAGGGGGGGGGGGACTATTAGAAAATACAAACATTTCTCTGTAGTCAACAACTATACTATCTATATTTTTTTCAACTGAGACTCACGAAGTTGTGCTCAACATATTTAAAGCTTTTTTTTATTAAAACTTATACTTTTAAGGATCTTCCCCCAAAAATTGAAATCGAGAAAAAATTCAAAGAGGGGAGTTTTTAATTAGTGATTAAACTAAGAATATAAATGTATCTTACCTTAGTTAGTTAATTTCCAAATTACATTTCTAAAATCTACACGTTACCAAATTTGACACATAGCGCGTCAACGAGTCAACTAGTTCTACTTTATGATTGTTATTTCTTACATATAGCATCTATTAAAAGTAGCCATCTAATGTCAAATCACTTGATGTATGAATACATTGAGATTGTTTTAGAATAACATACAACAGTTTATAATGCGTACAATCAGAACATGTAGTAAGACCAGCTGCTTACACAAGTTCATCCTGTGGAAGAGGCACAGTCTTATTATCATGGAGAGGGGGGAGGAACTAACAATCTCCTTGTACACCGTCCTAGAATCGAACTACAGCCTCATCACCGACAATTTATTAATATCATGCTTGACGCCCTAGACTGCTGGGGCACCAGTACGTGAAGGGATTGAGATTATGCTAAATGATAATTATTAGGAAACTTGTATTGTTGTAGAAACTTAAACTAGTATCAATTTTAATTATATTGTTTTATCACAAAACCGTCCTTTTTTATATCTTGCTGCCCCTTTCCCCTCCCTATTTAGTGCAGTCTTTTACCATAAATAAATAGTCAGGAGGTTCACAAAAGAGTTTATTTTATTTATTCAATAAATAACAATACTCGAAGAGAGATAGAGACAAGCCCAGAGTTAGGCGTAGTAAGCAATACAATATGGCCATAACAAACAATACAGAAATAAATTATTTGGGGCACGGCCCCAAGCTCTAAGATGGCCTGCCAAAGAACCCACAATATTAACATTTAAATTGACCTTCGTACAAAAATGTCATGTATAATGATAATAATAGAAACAATAACCTGCGGACTAAAAACTATCATAACTATCATAAGGAAATAGGCGAGTCATCATCGGCGATTCTCCAATACCTAACGTAGATTATAAAGTACCCTAGAAAAAGGTTTATCTTTACAGCCACAACAAGGCAAAAAAATAGGAACAAGATCTATAATTAAAAGACCGATAAAATCGAGTAACCTAACTGCTAATAAAACTAACAAACTACGAGCGCGAGCTCGCGGCCCCAGATTTGACCAACTAAGTACAGATCTTCAAACAATCTAACTTCCCAATAATGACAAGTACTATAATCATTCAACATGATCCTATTAAAGTACCCGACCGGTACATTATAACAAATATCCCGCATATCAAAACAGCGGTGCTATAGGTTTCAAACCCATCCGTGAAGCGGGTAATAGGCGTTAGCCTATACAATAACTACTCTTAAGTCTAACTGCGCACCCATGATCCCTAATAAAAATTCCGCAGTCTCAATTTAGAATAACCAAAGTTAAATCTTAACAGATATCGCCGGAACAGTAATTTAGAATCCATCATAAGCCAAAAAGAATTTTGATATAAATAAACTAAATCCCTTTTCTTTAACATTAAGTGTCTCACCTAGAGAGTGCGGAGAAATGTGTGTGTTGG
The DNA here is from genome assembly GCA_039000515.1 of Timema cristinae. NCBI lineage: Eukaryota > Metazoa > Arthropoda > Insecta > Phasmatodea > Timematidae > Timema > Timema cristinae. The sequence continues at coordinate 80,321,869 of JBCFYV010000003.1, forward strand.
CTATAGAGTCCTGCCATTATATACACATAATTTGAATCGCGTGTTCTCACAGCGCGGGAAGCAAGGCTGGGGGGGAGGGGAGTGCATTGTTCTGGAACACGCTCACACAGTCTGGGTATAATTTAAATTGCGCGCCTTCCAATTGACCGTTGATACCAAAACACTCTTGTCGGAGCGCATGGATCTGAGCCTGTCGATCGTCTCTTGTTTCTCTTTGGGCGAGGCACATCTAGAGGCGGACGTCGATCCACGGTCCTTCCGCTCAGTTGGAAACAAGTCGAGCCGTGATGTGTAGGTAGTGTGGAGCCTCGGTGTAGACCAGCCAAATGGGGACAGAATCGGTGAGCCAAAACAATCCTTTTCCTTTCATGTTGTATCAAAGTTACAATCTCTTGTTTCGTCAGAGCTTCACAATGAATTTAAAACATAGTTTTTGCTGAGCGAATACAATTTTTAATGATGGCGATGTGCATCTTACACATTCTTGAGGCGTTAAATTTTTAAATAAGAAAGTTTAAAACATACATATTTATCATTTAAATGACATTTAGGTTAAATTAATTTTGAGGGTGGAAATAATCCAATCTGTAAGTGTCAAGTATAAAGTTATCGTCCAACAGTTAGGTAGTGTCGGGTATAAAGCTATCATCCAACAGTCAGGTATAAGGTTATCAACCATTAGTCAGGTAGTGTCAGGTATAAGGCTCTCATCCAACACTGCTACATTTAAAGAGCCCCTCAATTGAAGATATAGTTCGTCCCGTCATCAATATACTTTGTTAGGAGCCTTTGAACCGAGCAGGGGGACGTGATGTGATTCTCCCTCCTCAAACTATTCACCCCCTCCCCTAACTCACTCGACCCTAACAAATGTACAGGAAGAAAGGATGGAATTACTGAAAGATCCTTGTCCTGCTCTAAGATATTGTTCTGTTTGGTATGTGGGAGATGGAATTGAACTTTTATTCAATGAACCACTTTGTGTTTCACATTTGTGTCGGCGATTCTCCAAGGAAGGGTTTGGAAATGTATTCATTAAGTCCACAAGCATTGCAATCAATATTATAAGGTTCAGTGAATATTCATTCAGCGTTTCTCCAGTAAATATTTAATAACAAATTAGTATTTTATTCTAAGCACGTAATTTATCATGGGTGTCCTTAGATCTAAATGCCTGAATTTAATGACGCGTTGACCTAGGGGCGTCGCTGTGTATAGAGATGTGACAAAGGGGTCGGTGTGTATAGGAGATGTGGCCAAGGGGTGTCGGTGTGTATAGGAGATGTGGCCAAGGGTGTTGGTGTGTATATGAGACGTGACACAGGGGTGTCGGTGTGTATAGGAGATGTGCAAGGGTGTCGGTGTGTAGAGGAGATGTGACAAAGGGGTGTCGGTGTGTATATGAGACGTGACACAGGGTGTCGGTGTGTATAGGAGATGTGGCCAAGTGGTGTCGTGTGTATAGGAGATGTGCCAAGGGTGTCGCTGTTATAGGAGATGTGACAAGGGTGTCGGTGTGTATATGAGACGTGACACAGGGGTGTCGTGTGTATAGGAGATGTGACCAAGGGGTCGGTGTGTATAGGAGATGTGACACAGGGGTGTCGGTGTGTAGAGGAGATGTGACACAGGGTGTCGGTGTGTATAGGAGATGTGGCCAAGGGTGTCGTGTGTAGAGGAGATGTGACAAAGGGTGTCGGTGTGTAGAGGAGATGTGACACAGGGTGTCGGTGTGTATAGGAGATGTGGCCAAGGGGTGTCGGTGTGTATAGGAGATGTGACACAGGGGTGTCGGTGTGTAGAGGAGATGTGACACAGGGTGTCGGTGTGTATAGGAGATGTGCCAGGGTGTCGGTGTGTAGAGGAGATGTGACAAAGGGGTTAGAGGATTGAGAATCACTGGATGCTTTTGACGGCGGAACTGTTGCTTGTTTGTTTGTGCGGGTTGCTAACTCTCCGGGGAAAGTCGTTCGGCGCATTCCTTAGTGATATCATCCTTCCTGGGGCGGGAAAAGTGACATCAAAGATAATAACCCCCTAATTGTTTTACTAATGTTCTAAACTACTAATTTAAAAATTACCTTTGTAAAGTTTATTTTAAAAGTCTCCCCATTTGTTCTAATCTGAGAACTACTCATATCTAACCAACCATTAAAATATGACGATAAAACCATCAAATATTTGTCGATAGTGTTCTGATGGATTAATCACCGTACAGAGACTTGAACCCTGGTCATCTGACCTTACGTACCAACCACTCTCTATCAGTCAGTGGCAGGTTTATAAAGTTGAAAGGGGGAAGATCACAGATAGCTCAGTGGTCGGAGGTGTCATTTCTCTCTATTTATACTGCATTTGACTTATCTAAGGTAGCTAAAGCCCCCAACTCCCTCTTTCTGGTTTAAAGTGTACCCCCTCCCTCTCTGAGCCCTCCCCACCCTTTGTTTTGGAGAGAGAGCTATGTTCAAAGGAAAGCTCTCTTTACCCTTTCTTTGGGTACTTTGCCCTTTCTTTGGGCACTTTGCCCTTTCTTTGGGCACTTTGACCTTTCTTTGGGCACTTTGCCCTTTCTTTGGGCACTTTGCCGGTTTTTGTTTCTGCACTTTGAAAATAACTCCGCTTTGAAATCTTTCTTTGCCGACTCTAGCGCTAGCTTTAGAAATATCCCTGCATTGACGTGGAGGTACATTGAATAATAAGGGGATCATCTTTCTTACGACCTTGAAATGATATTGGTTTGGATCAATCTAAAATATATAAAAAGTCATGGATGAAGGTAATTTTTCTTTAAAGTAATATATGTAGAGTATCTTTTTATTATTTATCCATGATGAAACACGCGCTTCTCATAAATATTGTGAAAAGGATTTCACCACTAAAATATATTTTTATACCATACTTCCTGTTAAAAGAACAACTGCGCTATTTCCTGTTAAAAGGAACAACTCCGCAGTATTTGGCAAAAGACGCCACTTCTCTATACCAATAAGAAGCTAGCTTTCACAACACCTGTCGCCAGGACTCTTTCTATTAGTTAGTTTTTACACTGTTGACGAGGGGAGAAATATGCAAGGTGTATGTCATATATAAGCCGTTGTGCGTATGTTTAAGCCCCCCCCCCACTCCACCCACGCACAAGTCAGTCAGAGCCACACACTGGCAGTCACAGTCTAACACAGTATAAAATAACTAACATTAATATCACATGTGTGCATTGATATAAAGTATTTAATTGTAGTATGTATAAGTAATTAACAGATGTCATTTAAATAAACCGTGTGTGAATAAACAACCATCAAATGTTCTCTTTCTTTAATTTTATTAATATACCGATTTAATTAGTGCTCGACCACGGAGCTATAGACAACCTAAACATCGTCACAGCATTATTATATCAGAGAATTAATCCAAAGTGTTTCGATCGACGCCCAACGCGACGCGATAAATTCTATAGTGTTACAACCTCTTGATTGTGATATTTTCCACTAGAGTCAAATTGGTAACTATAGAATAGTACTGGCCACACTCCATGACAAAAGATTTAGTTCATATTCTTAATTACGTTTTAATTAGCATCTTAATTAATTTCACTTGATATTTAGACTACGTAATTGTTTGACTCCTCAACCTTTAATAAGCTGTCATTTAAATTATATTTCGTTATCAATAGTACAATATTGAGATTTAACTTGAAATGGTTCTATAGCAGTTTTAGTATCTATCTTAATTTGTCGTTTAGTGTATTAAAACAAATCTAATTGGTAAATGTTGAGATGAGCTATAAACATTATGTATCCAGTTGTAAGAGTCGTTAGAGATTTGTTTCAAGACTGAAAGTTTTACTTTTCTTCCTTCAAATGTTAATTAGCTATCTTTTCCCCAAAACTTTCCTGTGTGGTATTTGAACACTCCCTGTTGAACTAACGTTTACAATTATTAATCCAAAGTTTGCCAGAAATAATTACAGTTAATTGTTTATCGATATTGATGATGTGAGCAGTGTTGTAAGTCCAGCACTTGAATCATTATTTTCTCGTGGCTTTTATTCAAGGCTGAATGGACTTGTGAGCGAGCACAAGTAATAAAAGTGAACCAATAGCGACCCCCTGGGGCAATTCGCCCTCTGAATCGTCCATTACACATGAAATGGAGGTAATTTATTCCCACGGCACCAACTGCCCCTGGATGTAATTGGTGTGTTATTTTCTACAAAGCGTGAACAAAATCGAGCACATTGTTCCGTGGATAATACTTTCTCTGTAGGAGAGAGAAACTTTACTAGTTATCATGAACTGAATTTATATTTAATTTTACAAAGTACCAATCAGTATTCATTTTTAAAGCAACAGGTTGAGCGTAAACGTTAATTGGGGAATATAGCGCAATCCAGATGGGGCATTCAGTAATTCAATTTATTAATACTCGATATTCAAAAACTAGGTCTGAACACGAGAGTGACGCTCAATACAAGGAGTCTATCTCGTGAGTTCCCTCACCTCACCTCACCTCACTCCTATCTCGTGAGTTCCCCTCACCTCACCTCACCTCACTCCTATCTCGTGAGTTCCCCTCACCTCACCTCACTCCTATCTCGTGAGTTCCCCCTCACCTCACCTCACCTCACTCCTATCTCGTGAGTTCCCCTCAGATAGACTGGTCAACAAGCTTGGAAAAGGGAGTAAGTGAGATAGTAGAGGAAGCAAGACTGAGGTGGTATGAGCATGTAATGAGGAGGTTGGAGTACATGAGATAGTAGAGGAAGCAAGACTGAGGTGGTATAAGCATGTAATGAGGAGGTTGGAGTACATGAGATAGTAGAGGAAGCAAGACTGAGGTGGTATGAGCATGTAATGAGGAGGTTGGAGTACATGAGATAGTAGAGGAAGCAAGACTGAGGTGGTATGAGCATGTAATGAGGAGGTTGGAGTACATGAGATAGTAGAGGAAGCAAGACTGAGGTGGTATAAGCATGTAATGAGGAGGTTGGAGTACATGAGATAGTAGAGGAAGCAAGACTGAGGTGGTATGAGCATGTAATGAGGAGGTTGGAGTACATGAGATAGTAGAGGAAGCAAGACTGAGGTGGTATGAGCATGTAATGAGGAGGTTGGAGTACATGAGATAGTAGAGGAAGCAAGGCTGAGATGGTATGAGCATGTAATGAGGAGGTGTGGAGTACATGAGATAGTAGAGGAAGCAAGACTGAGATGGTATGAGCATGTAATGAGGATGTTGGAGTACATGAGATAGTAGAGGAAGCAAGGGAGATGGTATGGGCATGTAATGAGGAGGTTGGAGTACATGAGATAGTAGAGGAAGCAAGGCTGAGATGGTTTGAGCATGTAATGAGGAGGTTGGAGTACATGAGATAGTAGAGGAAGCAAGGCTGAGATGGTTTGAGCATGTAATGAGGAGGTTGGAGTACATGAGATAGTAGAGGAAGCAAGACTGAGATGGTATGAGCATGTAATGAGGATGTTGGAGTACATGAGATAGTAGAGGAAGCAAGGGAGATGGTATGGGCATGTAATGAGGAGGTTGGAGTACATGAGATAGTAGAGGAAGCAAGACTGAGATGGTATGAGCATGTAATGAGGAGGTTGGAGTACATGAGATAGTAGAGGAAGCAAGACTGAGATGGCATGGACATGTAATGAGGAGGTTGGAGTACATGAGATAGTAGAGGAAGCAAGGGAGATGGTATGGACATGTAATGAGGAGGTTGGAGTACATGAGACAGTAGAGGAAGCAAGGAGATGGTATGGACATGTAGTGAGGACGGGAAAAGAGAGGATGGAAATGAAGTGTGTAGAAAAAAAGACCGAATGGGAGGCCAATAAAGAAACGGAAGGAGAATAGAACGTGTGCAAGAAAGAGGAGAAGAATGGAGACAATTAAAGGAGAACGAATGGTGTAAGAATAGAGGAATATAAAGGATTTTACTAAATTGACCTAGTTACAGGCTGGAAACTGTTTTTGATGAGGAAGAGGAAGAGGACTCTCAAAACTTGAAGATAAATCCACTTTGGAATAAAAGAAACAAAACATTTATATGCTATTAAATATTCTTGAGGACTTCCCCAAGCTATGCTTTTGTAATTCAGAAGGTGAAACCAGGGTTTCATATGCTTGTTATGTTTAACCAGGGTTTCATATGCTTGTTATGTTTAACCATGGTTTCATATGCTTGTTATGTTTAACCATGCAGTTAAAATAAAGTTTTAGTTCATAATTACGTATTTGATAAATTTAACCAAATATCTTATATAGGCTAGAGTAAAAGTTTGATCGAACATTTTTATTATTAATTACAAATATGAGATATGCAGTAGTTCTGACAAATAATGTCTTCAATATCATACAAATTAAGGTTATCATTAGCTACTAGACATTGTCAATAGAGATATCTCAACAGTTATCTTATACCTAAATCAAAGTCTATAAAAATCCATTACGTTATATTGCTTTTGTATGTAACTAGTTTTATGTATATTATTATTTTGTTCAGTGTATTCTTAAACATTTTAAGTGTAAGTTTTGGAAAGTCAACAGACCTAACGTCGTCAACAAATCTGTAATATCTTTCTTTATAAAACGCATGATACTACACATGGAATCCCCCGTATTTGATGGTAACGCATCTCGCATCACACATATGTATGAATGTAACATTATATTTAGGCAACTTCAAATATAGATAACATTACTTAAAAAGAATGTGTGTATAAATCACACAAATACACACATTAATTTAGTTTATTACAATAAAAATAATAATATAAATAAAATTATAAGTATATTCTGTGAAAAAGAATAACTACAAACCATCTATAATTGCAGTATTGAAGCCAAACAAGCAAATTTTGTAATTTGAATATATTTTGTAAGGAAGGACACGTTTGAAAGTGTTTGGTAGCTTCATAAGAATATTGTGTGTTTGTTGAGATATTTCAGACGTAAAACATGGAATGGTGTATATATATATATATATCAATGTTTGTTACAGGTTCTATCAGCAATATTGACGGCGCCGAATACAGCTGTAACAAGACGCAGATCCGCAAGGTGATATCTGGGGTTGTGGGGGCGGCATCTAGCGTCACATCTATACAGGTGGCCAACCTGCTCAGACTCTTCAAGATACCTCAGGTAAGGGATCGCTCGCTTTATCATAAAATATTTTTGTGTAAAGTTTAATTATTTCTTCATCCATAAAACTCTGGCTAACCAAAATTTAAATTATGTTTAAAATATCAAATTCCCACTAATCCCAACCTTCCCAAAACTAAATTCTATCATTTCACTTAAATAGCCATAAATACTTTGTATCATTGGTAAATACGGAGCTCCAATAAAATTTTAGACAATTTAATGTATAAATTAACCATAAATTGTATTTTTCTACTCTTTATTTGAAACAAATCTAATACCATTGCATGTCCTGGCTGACGTGAGCACGCTGTTCTAATCTAGATTGGCTCGACATTTTAATAAACCCTTGAATTCATCCCATAACGCTGCCATATTCACGTATTTAAATCAAAACTTTAAACTGTGCGGTGATTTATCAATCTTGTTTGGATCCGATACAAATACTCTTTAATCAATTTGAATTATAAAATTTGTGTGTCCTAATAAAATGTTTATTCTACATCCAATACGTGTTAGAAATAATACTGTTGACGATAATATTTCTTTGCGGTATTTGTACAGGCCATCAATTAAATCCCAACATATTACACCGCACACATGTGAGGTTTTTTCATATGTCGTGTCATATATTGGTGCTATAAATTAAAGAAAGGAAACACAATATATAACATGACAGTCTAATAAATGCTGTAATAGTATCTGTGTCACAGGTTATTCATCATATGTCATATGTCATATGGGAGGAACATGATTCGATTATCATTACAATTTGAAACCCACGTGATGTTAATAAAGTAACTAGAAGGGAGTGTATATGAGAGGAAATCGCACATCTCTGGAATTATTAAACTAGTAAATAAATATATGTTACTTTTTATTAACTGTCCAGGTATTTCAATATGAACACTATTAGGGTTGTGATGAGAAGGGTATTATTTAAAGGAAATACCCCGCATTTTCTTATAGCTATATTGATAAATAATTAAAATCCTAGAGTTCAATAAATAGATGCATCGAAGAATAGGTTGAGCTTAGATGGGTTTTCTTGCATAAACTAACACACACAAGAATTATCAATAAATATGTCATGGTGTTTGTACATAATTTTTTCTTGTTTGATAATAAATAATTATTATTTATATGTATATGTTTTTATAATATTTTGGATACATACATAATGTATTGTATTATGTTTGGGCCGTGTTTTGGTCGAGAGCTCTCAGGCGTCAGTATCTATCGCGCCAATCCCCAAGGGCAGGAAGGCGGGGTTATTGTGAGTAAGAGGGGAATATAATGGATGACGACTATTTGTAGACATCAAGAAGAACTTTCTAGATCTTAATTGAACCGATTTCAATGATCGCCATCAACGTTGTGAAAGATGCTCTCCCATTAGCATGGACTTTCCAGGAGGAGGTATAGAGGGTCCGTGGCAAGTCTAAACTTATCTGACTAGGACTAAACACGTTGTTATATTACATGAAGGTAAGAGAGCTGGCTAGTTTTCTCACCAGGAGATATATAGACTTTATTTACGTCAATATAAACCATGGACCTTACGTTTCGAACATTCGCATAGCTTTTTAGTAATACAAACAAACCACGGATATGGCAGTCTTAACACCCACGTAACAGTGAAATACTTCGGTTAACAGGATAGCCCCCAGGTAACAGTATAGTCCCCAAGTAACATGATAGTCCCCAGGTAACAGGATAGCCCCCAGGTAACAGTATAGTCCGCAAATAACAGTATAGTCCCCAGGTAACAGGGTAGTCCCCAAATAACTGGATAGTCTGAAGGTAACACGATGAACCCCCGGAAGGTGGGCTTATGCTGCTGGCATTCGTGACCTCTGACCCCGGGTCTTGGCTGCACGAGTAGTGACCTTTGACCCCGGGTCTTGGCTGCACGAGTAGTGACCTCTGACCCCGGGTTTTGGCTGCAGGGAGTAGTGAACTCTGACCCCGGGTCTTGGCTGCAGGGAGTAGTGAACTCTGACCCCGGGTCTTGGCTGCAGGGAGTAGTGACCTCTGACCCCGGGTCTTGGCTGCAGGGAGTAGTGACCTCTGACCCCGGGTCTTGGCTGCACGAGTAGTGACCTCTGACCCCGGGTCTTGGCTGCAGGGAGTAGTGAACTCTGACCCCGGGACTTGGCTGCACGGAGTGTGAATCGGGATATTGGTCATCATCTGTCCATGTCTAGTTTGACTGTTCTTTCTTGGACCTGGATCTCAGAGTACTGACATCACTACCTCCAGATAGATGTAGCTAGATGATAACTATGACATCACTACCTCCAGATAGATGTAGCTAGTTGATAACTATGACATCACTACCTCCAGATAGATATAGATAGTTGATAAATATGACATCACTACCTCCAGATAGATGTAGCTAGTTGATAACTATGACATCACTACCTCCAGATAGATTAGATAGTTGATAACTATGACATCACTACCTCCAGATAGATGTAGCTAGCTGATAACTATGACATCACTACCTCCAGATAGATGTAGCTAGTTGATAACTATGACATCACTACCTACAGATAGATGTAGCTAGTTGATAACTATGACTTCACTACCTCCAGATAGATGTAGCAACTGACCATAAGAAGCCCGTGCCCCTGGCCTCTAGCCTACCTGTCAACAGGAAGTATACATCCAGGGGTAGCCTACAGCAAACAAGATGGAGGCCCTACAGATCACTAACCGATATAGGATTGAATTTAACGTGGCTGAGGTATACCTATGAAGGACATCCGAGAGTGAGATGAGTTGTAAAGAAATGAGGAAACGGAGGTATGAAGGAGAGTGCGCTGATTTGGAAACCAAGATATAAAGGAGAGAACTAGGAGTTCGGGGCGGTTGAAAGGGGGAACTTTGAACCGAGAGTACTCAACAAGACGAGCCAAGCTTGGACCCTAGATAGACAGAATGTGGGATGTTTCATGGCGCATGCGCGACTGAGACGTGAACAGGAACTGTCCTAAACACAAGAACCACTCAAAAACATTCGCTTCTTCAATTCTATCTTTCTGAGACTAAGACTGAGACATATCAGTCTGTAATCAGACCACCCTTCATCTCTTCAGACCACAACTGAAAATAATATCAGAAGAGGAAGGAAACGCTGTCCCGAGCTTTTCCTTGTATTAAAGTTTAATAACTTTGCTACATCTTTAAATTAAAGAGGTATTTTTATCTCACTGGATCAATATGTAGATAGATTAGTAGAATAGGGGATAGAAAAGTGTATCCAGGATAAATTAGAAGTGTCTTCGGGAATCTGGAACATTTATCCAACATGGGCTGTGAGGGGTGAGGTTGATTTCTATCTTAGCCATGTTCTCAAGAGTCTTGTGAGTGATTGAAAAAATGTAAAACAAAAGTTGGTTTTGCACAACTTAGACAAGCCTTCCCTGCGCTCTAAGTTCATTAAAAACAACAATGATTGATGGTAAAAACAACAATGATTGATGGTAAAAACAAATACTACATCTTCATGGTCTTTTATTTTTAGAGATATTACCATTTTTATTTTTATTTAGGAAGTTGCAAAACGAGACATATTCATAAAATAAGTTTAAATACATTCACCACGTAGCTGAGTGGTTAGAGGAGACAAGGGATTTCAAAACCTTGGGAAGTACGGAGGAGTTGAGCAGATGCTGTAAGTTATACCCTTTGGGTCGGAGGGTCCTTGTGAAGTGTGGTTGTCTTAGATTGAATTGTGTCCTGAAACAGTCGAATGTATAAAGCACAAGTTAACTTTGACAAATAAATAGATCCAACTATTCTCTATAAAGTGCGAACTAACATAACATTATTTGGGGTTGTTTTTGAGTTTGGAAGGTATCATACCTTTTATTACAAATATTATGCCATTTTAAATTAATATTGAATAGTTATATAAATAAGTTGTACGACACGATCTCACCCGCTTCTTCAAATAGTTTGTTATATAGTCGGAGTCTGGTAGGAATGACAGTAAATGACAGTCACGAACCACTTTCATATATTCATACCTCAAGTCATGTGATTATATCTGTATCTTTTGATAGATATTATCAATACCTATGAAATAACATTAATAATTAAGTAAAATACTATCAATGTTGACCCCAAAAATTAAAATTGTAGTTTATAAAACTGTTCTTCCTACCAGAATCCAGCTATTACTTGGAACAAAAATTTTCAAAAATAGAATTTCAATAAATTACTCTTAATTAAGTTCTATTAGAAACAAACTTGTTCAATTTTTTTTTTAATTTCAAATTTTCAAAAATAGTTTTTGTAAACTACCCCAAAAATATTTTTAATTTGGAACAAAAAAACACATGCTAATTTATAATGAAAAATAATTTCCAAATTCTATTTTAAACTAAATTTTGAAGGGCATTTCCAAAAATGTCCCAATTTCTCAAAATGTTCATAAGTAAATTAACTTTAAATTAATTCATTTTGGAAAATAAACGTAAAATGTTATTATCATACAAAACAAAGTCTAGATACCATGTATATATATCTGTCTGTCTGTCTGTCAGTCTTTATGTCTTTGTGTCACTCTATGCTTAGATGCTAGCCGGTCTTACAATAAGGTCAACTTGAGTTTTTGATTCTCGCCGTAAAATTATAGGTGGTTAATTTACTGATAATTTATTTTTGAAATTTCCAAATCTGGAAAATGTCTTTAAAGATTTTGTTTAAAATAAATGCCATTGAAATTTGTTATCTGAAAAATACTATTTTTAGATAGAAAAATGTATTTAAAGGTAGTTTCATGTTGACAGATTTTTGAAAAATAAACTAAACCGTTTGTTTTTATTGTAGGTTCATTCTATAAGTCATTAAAAACAATGGTTCTTAAACAATTAGCTAAACCAGAGCGGACATCATCTCATCGTATCAATGGTTCCTAAACAATTAGCTAAACCAGAGCGGACATCATCTCATCGTATCAATGGTTCCTAAACAATTAGCTAAACCAGAGCGGACATCATCTCATCGTATCAATGGTTCCTAAACAATTAGCTAAACCAGAGCGGACATCATCTCATCGTATCAATGGTTCCTAAACAATTAGCTAAACCAGAGCGGACATCATCTCATCGTATCAATGGTTCCTAAACAATTAGCTAAACCAGAGCGGACATCATCTCATCGTATCAATGGTTCCTAAACAATTAGCTAAACCAGAGCGGACATCATCTCATCGTATCAATGGTTCCTAAACAATTAGCTAAACCAGAGCGGACATCATCTCATCGTATCAATGGTTCCTAAAGTCCAGTCCGTTTCTATGAAACGCTGACATCAACTGTATCTTACTGTACAAACGCTGACATCAACTGTATCTTACTGGACAAACGTTAATAGCTGAGTTTATTCTTTATTTTATTTAAAACTAATGTGACGAGAAATTGTGAGGAGTAACTTACGAGTTTTACACACGTACTCTTGTTGGGAGGGTTGGTGCCTCCTTACCGAGTGAACACCACAATACATCACACGAGCTCTTTAATAAAGAGGCGATGGGCGCGGAGATCCTTATCTATCTTCAGTGAATTTTAACAAGGAAACAAATGTGGTTGAAGGATAAAGGGGAAGGAAGTTAACATTCTAATTTTCAAAGTTTATATTATGTTACAAGTTTTGGCCGTAAATATTTAGGAAAAATTTAATCAAAATAAATATTTATTTATTTTGTATTAAAATTAGATAAAGTTGAAATTGTTTCACGTGTTTATTTGAATTTTATCAATATAAAAATCTCAGGAAAATTACTCAGTCATAGACGCAATGTCGGATATTATCGTGTTTAGTAACTAGTTAATATCTAAATATAAGGGTATTAGATAGATATCTTTAAAATCAAATATTTCAAAAGATTAGAGCTGAATATTCAATATTCTTAAAATCTGTTAATGTTTATATATCATATCTGAAATAGGTTGTAACCTGTTTGTTTTTTTCACGGCTATATGTTGCCGTACACGTTAGGCCTATTAGCATATTAAGTCTAATGGGGTAAGGTTGAGGAGTGTCTAATTTAGAGGAAGTGTTTCCCCATTTGTGCAGGAGAGAGTGGAGGGCTCGAGACCTGCCGGCTAGGATCGAGGTCCCAGTCTGTCGTTGAACTGCAAACCAAACAGGACGAGACTGAAACGTGGTCCACATGACCACATGTGTGTTTTTTGCTAGAAATGTTTACACGTTACCCTTTCACAAGAATAATATATTCATTGATATGTGTTGCTCTGAGTAAATAAGGCTAATGCCGCACGAACAATTTGTCTCTCTTAGACCTCGGCTACAAAAGTCGAACCGGCGGATGCTAGACGGAGTGATAAAAGCAGCCTAGTCTCGACTACAAAAGTCGAACAGGTGGATGCTAGATGGAGTGATAAAAGCAGCCTAGTCTCGGCTACAAAAGTCGAACATGTGGATGCTAGACGGAGTGATAAAAGCAGCCTAGTCTCGACTACAAAAGTCGAACAGGTGGATGCTAGATGGAGTGATAAAAGCAGCCTAGTCTCGGCTACAAAAGTCGAACAGGTGGATGCTAGATGGAGTGATAAAAGCAGCCTAGTCTCGGCTACAAAAGTCGAACAGGTGGATGCTAGATGGAGTGATAAAAGCAGCCTAGTCTCGGCTACAAAAGTCGAACAGGTGGATGCTAGGCGGAGGGATAAAAGCAGCCTAGTCTCGGCTACAAAAGTCGAACAGGTGTATGCTAGGCGGAGGGATAAAAGCAGCCTAGTCTCGGCTACAAAAGTCGAACAGGTGGATGCTAGATGGAGTGATAAAAGCAGCCTATTCTCGACTACAAAAGTCGAACAGGTGGATGCTAGATGGAGTGATAAAAGCAGCCTGGTCTCGGCTACAAAAGTCGAACAGGTGGATGCTAGATGGAGTGATAAAAGCAGCCTAGTCTCGACTACAAAAGTCGAACAGGTGGATGCTAGATGGAGTGATAAAAGCAGCCTAGTCTCGGCTACAAAAGTCGAACAGGCGGATGCTAGATGGAGTGATAAAAGCAGCCTAGTCTCGGCTACAAAAGTCGAACAGGTGGATGCTAGACGGAGTGATAAAAGCAGCCTAGTCTCGGCTACAAAAGTCGAACAGGTGGATGCTAGATGGAGTGATAAAAGCAGCCTAGTCTCGACTACAAAAGTCGAACAGGTGGATGCTAGACGGAGTAATAAAAGCAGCCTAGTCTCGGCTACAAAAGTCGAACAGGCGGATGCTAGGCGGAGGGATAAAAGCAGCCTAGTCTCGGCTACAAAAGTCTAACAGGCGGATGCTAGACGGAGTGATAAAAGCAGCCTAGTCTCGGCTACAAAAGTCGAACAGGCGGATGCTAGACGGAGTGATAAAAAGCAGCCTAGTCTCGGCTACAAAAGTCGAACAGGCGGATGCTAGACGGAGTGATAAAAGCAGCCTAGTCTCGGCTACAAAAGTCGAACAGGCGGATGCTAGACGGAGTGATAAAAGCAGCCTAGTCTCGGCTACAAAAGTCGAACAGGCGGATGCTAGGCGGAGGGATAAAAGCAGCCTAGTCTCGGCTACAAAAGTCGAACAGGCGGATGCTAGACGGAGTGATAAAAGCAGCCTAGTCTCGGCTACAAAAGTCGAACAGGCGGATGCTAGACGGAGTGATAAAAGCAGCCTAGTCTCGACTACAAAATTCATGAGAGAGTCTACACAGAGAGTTAAACCGCTTGTTGTCCACACTTCAGTCGTGCAAACATCGTTCCTATTAATTACACCAGGAAAAGTGGTGTTCCGTTCCTATTAATTACACCAGGAAAAGTGGTGTTCCGTTCCTATTAATTACACCAGGAAAAGTGGTGTTCCGTTCCTATTAATTACACCAGGAAAAGTGGTGTTCCGTTCCTATTAATTACACCAGGAAAAGTGGTGTTCCGTTCCTATTAATTACACCAGGAAAAGTGGTGTTCCGTTCCTATTAATTACACCAGGAAAAGTGGTGGTTCCGTTCATATTAATTACACCAGGAAAAGTGGTGTTCCGTTATATTCACTATTAATTACACAGGAAAAGTGGTGTTCCGTTCATATTAATTACACCAGGAAAAGTGGTGTTCCGTTCCTATTAATTACACCAGGAAAAGTGGTGTTCCGTTCCTATTAATTACACCAGGAAAAGTGGTGTTCCGTTCCTATTAATTACACCAGGAAAAGTGGTGTTCCGTTCCTATTAATTACACCAGGAAAAGTGTGTTCCGTTCCTATTAATTACACCAGGAAAAGTGGTGTTCCGCTCCAAGCTACTTGGTATGGGAGGCTGTAACCAAGGGCTCTCATGTGGGGAGCGTATTGGAATCCATTTGGCATTCCTAGAGAGAAAATTTCATGAATTTAGTCTTTAGGGAGGGAATTTTATCTCTGGTAGTTTGAATATTGATAATTAAAAATTGTTTATAGCAAATTGCAGCCAAATCCCAAACAAACCATTTTATTTTTCCATAAAACTTAACAAAAAAAGAGATTGCAGAGTGAAAAGAGGGCCAGAGCGTGACCGTGGGTTGGAGGAATGTTGAGGACCAATCCTCGGTTTTTATCACACGTGTGGCAGTTAGAGAGGTGGGCTATGTCACCTGGAAAATGGACCCTAGCGCATTCCAACGCGACATGACCTTGAAGCCGAGTCTGACGTACCTCTGTCGTGCGATACTTGGTTTCCATTTTTCGCACGACAGAGACAGCTTGAATCGTTCGTGTGGCCTCGACCTTACAGCTGTCAAACAAGGATGAACCAAGGATGTAAGAATGTTTCAGGAGGTCCCAAGTGTCGGCAATATGAAGAGCCCCTCATGCTATATAATCCAACCTAACATGAGCTATATAGCCGTGCTGTGAAACCTTGTTGCAGAGGTAACTAACACCAAGTGTTGTTGAAAACAGACCCAGGCTAAGAAATAGGACCGACGAACAACTTACAAAGTTGCTCTCTAGAGCGAGGAGGTAGATATTCGTCAGAGACAGGGGCAATAAGGGACTATGTCCCAGGGACTGAACCGTTCCTGACATCACTAGCTCACGTGGAGAGACATAGTGACATCACTAGCTCACGTGGAGAGACATAGTGACTTCACTAGCTCACGTGGAGAGACATAGTGGCATCACTAGCTCACGTGGAGAGACATAGTGACTTCACTAGCTCACGTGGAGAGACATAGTGACTTCACTAGCTCACGCGGAGAGACATAGTGACATCACTGCCTCACTATTGGGATTGTCTACCGATCTTTCGTCCTTACGTTTACAAATCTTATAACAACACAGTTCTGTTCTATGGACAAGAGGTTTAGTACGTCAGACTGTATCTTCTGTTTGCCAGTTCTCGGTGTCGAGAGTATTCGGTAACATGTATGTGTTGTCATTGGACCCAGGTATAGTTCTGTGGACCTGAACCTGAACCCTATGCCATTGTCCTTATCATCTATAGTGACCGGTTAGTTATTATTAAAGCATCCAGTTCTACCTGCGCCGTAGCAATGAAATAATAATAATAATAATAATAATTAGAAGCTATTGCTGGTGATTAAACCACAAAACGTGCGGGGACATAGCCCCTTTATCCACTCACTCTGTTCCCCTGGCCGGGATTTATGACACCTTAAGACGCCCGCACAGTCGTCAAATTGTTTCCTTTGTGAAGGTCGCGAGGAATCCATGACAATCTCAATCCTACAAACACTGAGCACCAGCTGTGTAGGAACACAGATGTATAGCTAGTAACCTTGCATTGGTGGCCACGCGGCACTAAACGTCGAGTCTGTATAGTTTGATTTGCTGGTGGTGGGTAGTTCGGGCCGCGCGCGTAGAACCCGAACAGGAGCTAAGGAGCACTTGAAAAGCCCACTCTAGTCAAATGAAACCTTGACACCCGTTTGGAGTAGAGAGAGGCCCACTATACGATACATTACATTGAACTTATGTTATAAGGTCCTTTTATACGTGCGTCAATTGTCGCGTGTCCTGAGACTGTTGTTAACATGCGACATATGTCGTGCGGCAGGGAGAGAGAAGGGGGACTGTAAAACATAGGTCAGGACTGTATATTTCTATCACTAGTGATATATCCGTGTGTAAATGAGGTCAGGACTATATCTCTTTCTATCACTAGTGATATATCCGTGTGTTAATGAGGCCAGGCATCAAATAAAATGCCTCTTGGATCACAGAGTGTAATTTCGCTCGCTTCGTTTTGTATATTACGACGACACATTTTTCATACCGCAACGATATATATGACGCACATCAGATCACTCCGCCTCTCGCGTATTTATAGAGCAAGCGTAACAGCGTGGGGCCCTGTCACGAGACGACTGGCGCATGGATACAAGGGTAAGACCAGGGAGTAGTTTCTCTACAGTTGAGGGTTATGCTAGGATGGAGACACTATCTACTATCTACTATCTACTATCTGTTATATCAGTATTTAACGTTCACTTCCTGAACCCACTGACTATAGTAGCATACGGTTTATTAACCAGCCTAAATCTATAAAAGAACAACATCCAGCCCCCCAGCCGTTAATTCATCACTCTGAAAGGGCAAAATCACATTTCACCAATGATACTTTTCCGGCCATGCCAAGAATCGAACCAGGACACTTGACTCAATATCCAGACACGTTACCGACTGGGCTAAGGTGTCGGTCTATTATCAACTAAGATTAGACAGGATAATTTAACTCTTTTATAAAATTGTTAAATATTTATTTGCTTTTTAACTTAATCGCATACTGATTTCTAAATGAAATCTTTAAAATAATCTATTACAATTAATAATTTGTCTTGTTTATATTTCAGTTAAATAGAAATATATCTGGATAAATGGAAAGCTGAGATATTTTAATCTTGCGTTAGTAAATTTAAATTTATGTCTATATACTTGTGTGTTTTAGTGCTACCAGATTCAAACCAGGGTCCCCTCCATCTGTACATACAAACAAATAATAATAGTTTTGTCATTGTTTCTAATGGGAATATTTATTGTTGGTTTGTTAGAACCCCGCAAGCTGTTAAGGAGGTATAACTGCCACATTTGTGTGAAAAACCAGCCTCAGTAAGCCCAGTTGGGATTCTAACCCAGATCTATCCCTCATCGGCAATCTAGTCTATTGTGAACGTGACTCCCTAGACCATTCAACCACATTAGTTGGTGTAAATAATTTTTATTTTCGTTTTATCTCACTCTCGTGTTGCCGCCATGATGGAGTTATTTCATATTAGTGTATTATTAAAGATAAACAAATGAACTAAATGCTTTATTCTAATACAATGTTGTGATGTTAGCTGCAGCCTTTGAGACAACTTTCTCCAAGTCAAAATACAGACTTTGTGGTAAAGCCAAGAGCGAGCTCGGATGTTTGTGGTTTAGTGGAAATATACTGCTCAAGACTACTGTGCGTTATTTCCTTAACAACCATATAGTTTTAGTTTTAGTTTTATTATTAGATAAAATGTGTGAAAATGTGACATTAACGACTTTTGAAACATATTATCGGAGCTATGAGACCAGGCCTGATGAAAAGTGCTCTAAATGTAACCTTCCTCTTACAGCCCTTTCACAATATCAGCAGGTGTTTCCCTGACCGGTCCAGTTTGGTTCCCCTGGGGACTGGAGTCTCGCGAGAATATCGTGTTGAGTAGTGGCAAGAATTAATATTGACATCAAACTGTTGGTTTTTGTCCGTTGAGAGTCGAAAGTGAAAATCATCGCTTATCATTTTTTAAAGGTACTTTGCCTGCAATTAAAGATTTTAATGAGGACGAGACCATGTGCTTTCAAATGGGAGTGTTACAATTAATGAAAGGTATTAGAAACAAAAGACTAAATCCATCTTTTCCTTCTTCTTCCCTAACCAACATTTCACCACATCTGTTCATGCCTCAGCAGACAGCCCCCCCCCCCTCCACCCAAATCTCCCATTTAGCAGTTTCCTCGGACCGAGACATTCACTCCATTCCTTCCTCAAAACCCCATCAGCCCCTTCAACAGTTGTCCTCAGCAACTCAAAGCTACCAGTATCTTTCCTCTCCTCTCCTCAACAGTTTCTCAGCAACTCAAAGGCTACAGTATCTTCCTCTCCCTCCTCCTCAACAGTTGTCCTCAGCAACTCAAAGACATATCTTTCCTCTCTCCCTCCTTCAACAGTTGTCCTCAGCAACTCAAAGCTACAGTATCTGTCCCTCCCTCCTCCTCAACAGTGTCCTCAGCAACTCAAAGTTACAGTACTGTCCTCTCCCTCTCCTCAACAGTTGTCCTGCACTCAAAGTACCAGTATCTTTCATCTCCCCTCTCAACAGTTGTCCTCAGCAACTCAAAGCTACCAGTATCTTTCATCTCCCTCCTCCTCAACAGTTGTCCTCAGCAACTCAAAGCTACCAGTATCTTTCCTCTCCCTCCTCCTCAACAGTTGTCCTCAGCAACTCAAAGCTACCAGTATCTGTCCTCTCCCTCCTCCTCAACAGTTGTCCTCAGCAACTCAAAGCTACCAGTATCTTTCATCTCCCTCCTCCTCAACAGTTGTCCTCAGCAACTCAAAGCTACCAGTATCTTTCCTCCTCCTCCTCCTCAACAGTTGTCCTCAGAACTCAAAGCTACCAGTATCTTTCATCTCCCTCCTCCTCAACAGTTGTCCTCAGCAACTCAAAGCTACCAGTATATTTCCTCTCCCTCCTCTTCATCCGTCACCTCCTCAACGGAATCTCAAATTACCTCATTTTACTTGTATTAAATGCTTTTCTTTTCATTTTCCGTATTTATATTATTTGCATATTTTTGTAATATTTTTTATTAACTAGACTAAAACCTTTAACAGAAACCGATACCAGTATAAAAGAGTGTTCAATAAACTAGTTCTTCCAAAATAACTTAATACATGTTAATACTCAGTTAAATGATGAATATTAAGCTAATGTTTGTGAGATTAAAATAATAATATATTTGGAAGAATAAACAGATACAGTATCTAAATATTATTTTTATTTTCCTTACCTGAAGTTACCGCAATCAGTTCCTTAGCTTGGATGCAGCTCCTAATGTTTGTGTTCTGACGCTGAGGAGAGGCTGTAATATCGTGTAGTTCTTCCAAAATGAAATGATATTCGCAACACAAAATGTAAAAAACTTTTTCTATCACTCTTGAGTCTTCATAAAGAGCAGCAAAGACACGTGCTCATCACGCTTTTGAAGAGGTGTACAAAATTATCCTGTTTTGTCTTTTGAAGCAACGGTGTACAAAATTATCTGTTTGTCTTTGAAGCAAGGGTGAACAAACATTATCTGTTTTGTCTTTGAAGCAACGTGAACAAACATTACCTTTTTGTCTTTTGAAGCAACGGTGTACAAACATTCTGTTTTGTCTTTTGAAGCAACGGTGTACAACATGTCTGTTGTCTTTTGAAGCAACGGGTGAACAAACTATCCTGTTTGTCTTTGAAGCAACGGTGTCAAACATTATCCTGTTTGTCTTTGAAGCAACGGGTGTACAAACATTATCCTGTTTTGTTTTTGAAGCAGGGTGTACAAACATTGTCTTTTGTCTTTTGAAGCAACGGGTGTACAAACATTGTCCTGTTTTGTCTTTTGAAGCAACGGGTGTACAAACATTATCCTGTTTTGTCTTTTGAAGCAACGGGTGTAAAACTTGTCTGTTTGTCTTTTGAAGCAACGGGTGTACAAACATTATCTGTTTTGTCTTTGAAGCACGGGTGTACAAACATTGTCTGTTTTGTCTTTTGAAGCAACGGGTGTACAAACATTATCTGTTTTGTCTTTGAGCAAGGTGTACAACTGTCTTTTTGTCTTTTGAAGCAGGTGTACAACATTGTCTGTTTTGTCTTTTTTATTACGTCTCTACGAAAGTACCACAAGGCAATAAGAATACCTCAAGCCAGGTTCGAACCCAGACCGAGAGTTGTCAGAGCTTGGGAAGAAAACACAGGTTAAAACCGAACCTGATGAAAACCTGACACAAACCTGGTGCTACTTTGTTCTCCGGGTTCTAAACTGGTCCGGCGAAACTTGACAGTGTGAAAGCACTGTTACAATCACAATCATTTTTACGGGCTCACCATAGAAAATATTAGAATATTCGAGAACTAGCTATTGACGTGCCAAAGGGTGGTTGTAGGTGAGGTATGAAGGGGAGTATAATTTAGACAGACTTGATAAGTAGTTCCAGAAAATGACACAGACAATAGGGTTTTAAGCTGTGTGGCCTGACGTAGCTTGATACTTTCTGGATGGCTGAGGTGACCGTCTTAAGAGCGTTCATACATTCACCAAATAGCGTTATATATAATATTCTGTGAACATTTCAACTTGGTTACCTCCACTGAAAACAGACACCGACATTCCTATAAGAAAATGTATAAAAACAAGTACTTTTTATTATTTAGAAGGTAAAACCAATATTTTATAAAATGCAGTTCCTTAAGAAATTTAATTTTATAAATTTTGATATAAGTAGCAAAAAAAAAAGATAACGGATTAGATTGTATCAATGCGCCATGTTTTTAAAATAAGGGTTCACACATTTCTTGTTTCCTCTACCACATGGGTAAGGAGGGGGAAGGTTATCTGAGGTAAATCTGTGCTCAAGACCAGATGTCACCGCGTGTAAACTATTTACGTCAAGCGCACGTATACATCCAAGTTGAAAATATATGCAGTATAAAACCCTTCTTTTTATGTTTTTTCTAGACGTGATAGTATTTTTTTGATAAAAAATATTACGGTGGAGATTGATTGAAATATACGTTATTATTTTATTTTGTATCTCATGACCTATTTTGTTTTAAAATGAACGTGATTTGATTCCCAGAACATGGCTGGAATATTTCACAGATGTTCCTACAAAGTAATGCTCATTATAATGTCCTACGGGAGCGTAGAGTTCATTCAGCGAGAGGCTATTGTTGTTTTGTGTTACATGAAGCTAGTATTCAATATTGTATTAACTATATTGCATGGCCGCGTTGATACAAGTATCATTGGTTGGAGTCTTATCTCACGGCTGTATAGTAGAGTCACCATTGTAAGAGTCTTATCTCACGGCTGTATAGTAGAGTTACCATTGTAAGGGACATTTCTAAAACCCCGGGGAGAGATGTTCAAACACCCCCAACCCCGTTTCTACACCTATGTGTTAGTGTTTTAGTGTGTTCGTGAGTTAGTGTGTTAGTGTGTGGGAATGTGATAATGGGAAGAGATTCATATATTTAAGCGTGGAGAGAGTATTGGAAAAGCACAGTGCTAAATTATGTGTAAAAGCACGGAGATGAGCCCAGGAAGGAGACATAGTTGACAAGTGAGTCTATTGCGAGTCTAAAGTCTATTGCGCGGGGGGGAAGGAGGTATGTTTCCACGCACAACTGGAAGGACTTACAATCTATGTTTTAAAACTGAGTGATTTGAAGAGAGCTCGGTTCGTATCGAGATGCGAGTGAAAATAAACCTGTTATTCTTGTTTCGGTATTCTGTGTTGGATCTCTGGCGGGAATAATAACGTCCCTTTCTCTTCTTTATTATCCTTTCATTACTTAGGATAAACAGGATGTATCCCTGTGGATATTCCTGTTCTTGCAAGCTCCACGAGTGGATACGTTAGAGCTATCCCGGGCCAACAACAAAATATCGAGCGTAACGACATTTTCTAATCTTTCGCCGGTTTGTCAAACATCCCCATCCATTATTTCCCTCGTTGCATTATGGAGGTGTAAGAGGGTACTTTATCTCTGCATGTCCATTATAGTCACAAGGAACCCCCCCCCCTTACCATCATGCCACGCGCGTAATCCGTGGGACATTATTCATAACTACACTTTCACACAAGTTCTTTATCCTCACCAAGTTCTGACAGATAAAAAACAACGCGTCATTTAGATTATTTTATAATTCACGGTTAAAAACTAAATTGTGGAAAATGGCGTCATGGTTGTTGCCATAACGGTGAAACCAACCTGTTCGTAATGTTTTAGTGCTAAGCAATAAATAATCCATTATAATGATTTAAATGTCAATTGGTCGACGTTTAATTAATTGAGTATTTCACTTTCCGGGTAACACCAATTAATTGTCAAAGGTAATTAAAGCTCGGTTGACTTAGAAACGATGGAATGTAAAATGTGATTTCCATTTTATGAGTTTATGTTACTATTACTGTCCACTCAAATGCGCCTCGCAAAGGTCGAGTGGTCAGGCAGACCGACTAAAGAAGTTTGGGAACCTTGATCGATCACAATCTGAGCTTAAAACTAGTTCGTTTTTTAATAGTTTCACTTCATTACACCCTATCCCTATCCTGAGCTTGTTATATCCAGTCCCCCTCATCACACCCTATCCCTATCCTGAGCTTGTTCTATCCAGTCCCCCTCATCACACCCTATCCCTATCCTGAGCTAGTTCTATCCAGTCCCCCTCATCACACCCTATCCCTATCCTGAGCTAGCTATTGTTTCCAGTCAGACCTGAACGCTGTGTTTGTTTATTCCCTTAACGCTACAAGTTCTGTTCAACGTAACCTGAGAGATTTTACTCCTCCAACAATATCTGGCAGTGAGTATAAGGTATGTAATGCAGTACTATGTAACCTCCTCCACTCTCCATTATCTTCAATTCTTTTTTTAATCAAATATCTTCCTAAGTAACTTGTTTTCAATCACCTAATAATTTTTTTGGTCGTGTAAGATAAGAGACCACGTTTCACACCCAAAGAGATCAGCCGATAAAATTGTTTCGTATATTCTGAGTTTTACATTCTTTGACAGCAGGTGAGATGTCAACAACTGATTGACAGAGTAAAACCAATCATTTGGTGATCATACTATTTTCCAAATTTGCAATCTATCGCTAGTTAAAATTGTTCCAAAATATTAAATTTCATGAACCATTTGCATTTGAAATGGTATGTTGTTGATGGTAATCTCGAAGCTATCTTGTCCACCTCCGAGCCAGGTTAATGTTGACCACACCTAGTAAATGTCAGCCTTGCTCTCTCGGGATCTCTTCACTCTCCTCCTGGTCCAAACTCCTAATTAAGGAGGTGTATAAAACCCCTCCTGCCATCTTGTAAACTCCAGCACAGCTACCAAGCAAACTGTTGCAAAGTTCCCTATTGTGAAGTCTTACGGCTCCTGCGCCCTCTGGCTATGCAACTTCATTTACACGTATTGCGCTATTCACTGTGCATAATACACACCGGCCTCAAACATCTCTGACAAGTTTCGTGTGTGGGGACTTGGAGGCAAGGGCAGTGTTCCTGGTTTGTAAACAACCCTATATTAGTGTGTAATCCCCCCAAAGGCGGTAAACACAGGCACAGGTGGAAATACTCTCAGTTTACTTGAAACTTGAAGTTACACAAAGATACGAGATGTGTGGGTCCATATGGAGCATGAGTATAGGGAGATCTAGGTACTGTGAGAGAGGTGCGAGTTGACCCCATCAAGGAGATGTAGGTACTGTGAGAGAGGTGCGAGTTGACCCCATCAAGGAGATCTAGGTACTGTCACAGAGGTGCGAGTTGACTCCATCAAGGAGATGTAGGTACTGTCACAGAGGTGCGAGTTGACTCCATCAAGGAGATGTAGGTACTGTGAGCGAGGTGCGAGTTGACCCCATCAAGGAGATCTAGGTACTGTCACAGAGGTGCGAGTTGACTCCATCAAGGAGATGTAGGTACTGTCACAGAGGTGCGAGTTGACCCCATCAAGGAGATGTAGGTACTGTGAGAGAGGTGCGAGTTGACTCCATCAAGGAGATGTAGGTACTGTGAGAGAGGTGCGAGTTGACCACTGATCCCTCCAGGACCAATAGCGCCATCTAGCTGCCACAAGTTTCCTATTTTACGAGATAGTCCCGTAATCCACGTATTTATTCCATTAAAAATAGACAGAGGGTGGCAAAAAATCATAATTTAATAATCAACATGATCGATAGCATAGAGATTAAAGTTTATCTCGTTAAAATAAACAATGGTGCCAAAATTACCTTACCAAATAGTCCTATCCAATATATTCTGTCTCCGCCACTGGGGGTGTATTTATGGTGGTGCCTGATGTGGGGAACAAACTACTAATGTGACGGTTTCACGCCAGGGGCGGCACCTGGTGTCCGTGTCGGGGAGTGATCATAAACAACGTCCACCCGGTCCACTGATTCATGGCTATGACAAGTAGTCTACATTCACTTACAAATAAACTGGTTTGGACGGAGAGCAGTCTAGACTGTGATCCCCCATCTCGCAGCAAGATCAGGCTATAGAGACCCTCAGTGTTAGGATTGTGATCCTCATCTCGCAGCAAGATCAGGCTATAGAGACCCTCAGTGTTAGGATTGTGATCCCCCATCTGGCAACAAGATCAGGCTATAGAGACCCTCAGTGTTAGGACTGTGATCCCCATCTCGCAGCAAGATCAGGCTATAGAGACCATCAGTGTTAGGATTGTGATCCCTCATCTCGCAGCAAGATCAGGCTATAGAGACCATCAGTGTTAGGATTGTGATCCCCCACCTCGCAGCAAGATCTGGCTATAGAGACCCTCAGTGTTAGGATTGTGATCCCCCACCTCGCAGCAAGATCTGGCTATAGAGACCCTCAGTGTTAGGATTGTGATCCCCCACCTCGCAGCAAGATCAGGCTATAGAGACCCTCAGTGTTAGGATTGTGATCCTCATCTCGCAGCAAGATCAGGCTATAGAGACCCTCAGTGTTAGGATTGTGATCCCCCATCTGGCAACAAGATCAGGCTATAGAGACCCTCAGTGTTAGGACTGTGATCCCCCATCTCGCAGCAAGATCAGGCTATAGAGACCCTCAGTGTTAGGATTGTGATCCCCCATCTCGCAGCAAGATCAGGCTATAGAGACCCTCAGTGTTAGGATTGTGATCCCCCATCTCACAGCAATATCAGGCTATAGAGACCATCAGTGTTAGGATTGTGATCCCCCACCTCGCAGCAAGATCTGGCTATAGAGACCCTCAGTGTTAGGATTGTGATCCCCCACCTCGCAGCAAGATCAGGCTATAGAGACCCTCAGTGTTAGGATTGTGATCCTCATCTCGCAGCAAGATCAGGCTATAGAGACCCTCAGTGTTAGGATTGTGATCCCCCATCTCGCAGCAAGATCTGGCTATAGAGACCCTCAGTGTTAGGATTGTGATCCCCCACCTCGCAGCAAGATCAGGCTATAGAGACCCTCAGTGTTAGGATTGTGATCCCCCACCTCGCAGCAAGATCAGGCTATAGAGACCCTCAGTGTTAGGATTGTGATCCCCCATCTCACAGCAAGATCAGGCTATAGAGACCCTCAGTGTTAGGACTGTGATCCCCCATCTCGCAGCAAGATCAGGCTATAGAGACCCTCAGTGTTAGGATTGTGATCCCCCATCTCGCAGCAAGATCAGGCTATAGAGACCCTCAGTGTTAGGATTGTGATCCCCCATCTCGCAGCAAGATCAGGCTATAGAGACCCTCAGTGTTAGGATTGTGATCCCCCATCTCACAGCAAGATCAGGCTATAGAGACCATCAGTGTTAGGATTGTGATCCCCCACCTCGCAGCAATATCTGGCTATAGAGACCCTCAGTGTTAGGATTGTGATCCCCCACCTCGCAGCAAGATCTGGCTATAGAGACCCTCAGTGTTAGGATTGTGATCCCCATCTCACAGCAAGATCTGGCTATAGAGACCCTCAGTGTTAGGATTGTGATCCTCATCTCGCAGCAAGATCAGGCTATAGAGACCCTCAGTGTTAGGATTGTGATCCCCCACCTCGCAGCAAGATCAGGCTATAGAGACCCTCAGTGTTAGGACTGTGATCCCCCATCTCACAGCAAGATCAGGCTATAGAGACCCTCAGTGTTAGGATTGTTCTATCACATCTAGGAGAACGAATACATTGAGACAGCTCTGGCTACTCGTGGAACAGTCAAAACAGGTAAATGTTTTCCACTTTATTTCCGGGAAAATACTGGTACATTTACGCTGTAATGCTACTTCCTTCATCCATAACTAATTTGTGTGTGTGTATAGATACCTGAATGGCAGTATTTCTGTGTGCATGCACCGTTTATTTCTACCTATTAGGGCTGTCCGCATATCCCCGCTAATAGTGTGGGGATGAGTGATTTGTAATTTATATCAAACGCACCCACATCTGCGGGGAAGTAGAGTGGGAAACCATTTAGTAAGCCCTCCCTTAATACAGCCGACAGGGATTAGAATGCCGAAATCCTCTCCGTTGGCAATACAATGACACCTTAGACTATGTGACTACTAGAGTGAGTCGTAGGAGAAAAGGCATTGGGATGTAGGGATGTAGGGACTAAGGGGATGTTCTGTCCTAACTGGGACATTCAAGTCTCTAATGAAGTGATGGTTGGAATCCTTACTGCAGGCAGGACTAAGGTGTTATGATCAAAAATTACCGAACACTGTTAGCTTCTACCAACTGCAGTCCTCTTTGTGAGTTAGTTGTGCTCAAATCACAGATCTGATGAAATGGCCGAACACTGTTAGCTTCTACCAACTGCAGTCCTCTTTGTGAATTAGTTGTGCTCAAATCACAGATCTGATGAAATGGCCGAACACTGTTAGCTTCTACCAACTGCAGTCCTCTTTGTGAATTAGTTGTGCTCAAATCACAGATCTGATGAAATGGCCGAACACTGTTAGCTTCTACCAACTGCAGTCCTCTTTGTGAATTAGTTGTGCTCAAATCACAGATCTGATGAAATGGCCGAACACTGTTAGCTTCTACCAACTGCAGTCCTCTTTGTGAATTAGTTGTGCTCAAATCACAGATCTGATGAAATGGCCGAACACTGTTAGCTTCTACCAACTGCAGTCCTCTTTGTGAATTAGTTGTGCTCAAATCACAGATCTGATGAAATGGCCGAACACTGTTAGCTTCTACCAACTGCAGTCCTCTTTGTGAATTAGTTGTGCTCAAATCACAGATCTGATGAAATGGCCGAACACTGTTAGCTTCTACCAACTGCAGTCCTCTTTGTGAATTAGTTGTGCTCAAATCACAGATCTGATGAAATGGCCGAACACTGTTAGCTTCTACCAACTGCAGTCCTCTTTGTGAATTAGTTGTGCTCAAATCACAGATCTGATGAAATGGCCGAACACTGTTAGCTTCTACCAACTGCAGTCCTCTTTGTGAATTAGTTGTGCTCAAATCACAGATCTGATGAAATGGCCGAACACTGTTAGCTTCTACCAACTGCAGTCCTCTTTGTGAATTAGTTGTGCTCAAATCACAGATCTGATGAAATGGCCGAACACTGTTAGCTTCTACCAACTGCGGTCCTCTTTGTGAATTAGTTGTGCTCAAATCACAGATCTGATGAAATGGCCGAACACTGTTAGCTTCTACCAACTGCAGTCCTCTTTGTGAATTAGTTGTGCTCAAATCACAGATCTGATGAAATGGCCGAACACTGTTAGCTTCTACCAACTGCATTCCTCTTTGTGAATTAGTTGTGCTCAAATCACAGATCTGATGAAATGGCCGAACACTGTTAGCTTCTACCAACTGCAGTCCTCTTTGTGAATTAGTTGTGCTCAAATCACAGATCTGATGAAATGGCCGAACACTGTAGCTCTACAACTGCATCCTCTTGTGAATAGTGTGCTCAAATCACAGATCTGATGAATGCCGAACATGTTAGCTTCTACCAACTGCAGTCCTCTTTGTGAATTAGTTGTGCTCAAATCACAGATCTGATGAAATGGCCGAACACTGTTAGCTTCTACCAACTGCAGTCCTCTTTGTGAATTAGTTGTGCTCAAATCACAGATCTGATGAAATGGCCGAACACTGTTAGCTTCTACCAACTGCAGTCCTCTTTGTGAATTAGTTGTGCTCAAATCACAGATCTGATGAAATGGCCGAACACTGTTAGCTTCTACCAACTGCAGTCCTCTTTGTGAATTAGTTGTGCTCAAATCACAGATCTGATGAAATGGCCGAACACTGTTAGCTTCTACCAACTGCAGTCCTCTTTGTGAATTAGTTGTGCTCAAATCACAGATCTGATGAAATGGCCGAACACTGTTAGCTTCTACCAACTGCAGTCCTCTTTGTGAATTAGTTGTGCTCAAATCACAGATCTGATGAAATGGCCGAACACTGTTAGCTTCTACCAACTGCAGTCCTCTTTGTGAATTAGTTGTGCTCAAATCACAGATCTGATGAAATGGCCGAACACTGTTAGCTTCTACCAACTGCAGTCCTCTTTGTGAATTAGTTGTGCTCAAATCACAGATCTGATGAAATGGCCGAACACTGTTAGCTTCTACCAACTGCAGTCCTCTTTGTGAATTAGTTGTGCTCAAATCACAGATCTGATGAAATGGCCGAACACTGTTAGCTTCTACCAACTGCAGTCCTCTTTGTGAATTAGTTGTGCTCAAATCACAGATCTGATGAAATGTCTGTTATCCCGGCGCTGTTTACTGAATGTACACAAGCTGAAAAACACATTTCTGGAAAATTAAATTCTAAAAAAAAAAAAGCTATTATGTAATCAAAAATAGCAAGGTGAAGATAAAACCTTGCTTTAGCTGGTTGATCAACCGAAATAAAAAGCCACTCGTGTTTCCAAAAGTTTCCAAAAGTGATTATTTTAAACTCGTTAAGTTAACGTAGCGTAATCCCACTATTTGTTAAAACATTACAGCCCGCCATTTCAATTAATTTGAATGTTTGTGTGTCATCACTTGATTCTAATAGTGAAAATTAATTACACTCAAGTGTTGGATTCATCAAGGGGAAGGGTGGAAGGTGGATCTTGTCGCAATTATTTAAATGTTTTCGGTTCATTGGAAATATCATTCTGCTATCAAATCAAAGGTTTCAAATAACCATTATCGCACCATTTTGTTTGTCATACTTGGATTCATTAACGTGACAGACAACAGAGCTTTGTTCTGAAAGAGTTTAGCTCTCGGGATTGACAGGAGTAGCCTCCATGTCAATATTACGTCCTCATGTTGAGTGTATTCATGTCGTCATGAGTGACATGCCCCTGGGGGGAGGGTTGGCAGTACAAATCTCTCTTTCACAGTAGCAAGCCGTTCCTAGGCCGCACCACACAACCATGGAACTCTAATATCCTTTCTTTGTATCCATGTACCGAACTCTTCATTTAACTTGACCGTTCTACCTTGACTGATTACACTATGGCCCTATCTTTATAGCTATAACTAACTACACGATCAAATATCAATATTGAAATATGAATAAATATATGTCTGAATAGTTTACTTTTATATTAAAGGTCATAGCTCCAAAGACTAAACAAATTATTTGTGGTTAGAATGCGTCCAAAGGGGAAGATAAAATAATTGATAGATTCATTAAAAGTGTTTATTTTACTCGTGGACACAGACTCCCGTCTTGTGTAAAACACCGGTTGACTTCATACGCCATATAGCAGGTTGGTGGATGTCACTTTGATTTGTTTTATTACATTTCATGCTACTGTCACTGTTTATATCTCTCTCCGAGGACACTAAATCCATGATGGCATCCTATGTCTGAAATAGTAATATTGCTAACCAACTTTTGTTGTGCCTTAAAAAGAAATAATTCTTTAAAACATATAAAAGGTAAATTATTTCCAACTCACCTTTTTATCCACATATAATCCAAACTTTGCTTTATTTGGTGGGACGGAGTTGATGCCAAAATATAATTCATTACGTTTTAAGAGTATTTCTCGGGTTTCAGAGTTTTTTGACTAATGTAAAAATATCGTTATTCACGTTTAGAGATCTTCCTAACCTTTTATTAAATAGCTGTGTAAATATTTACCAAACACATATAAATAATGAATATATCTACCTAAATAACGAGAGATACACATATTCACACTGATGGAGTAAGGGCGGAGAAAGAACTCTGAGGAAATATATCGATTATAACTGAACTCTTTCCACTTGACATCTCTAGCCGGGACTCCAACCAGGACTCAGCTGTCGGTCCCAGTAAATACTAAAGATCATGGCCCCGTGAGAGATAGTCCCCTTGTTTGTTATTGAAAAGTTCCGTGGCGTGTTAATGGCCCGCGACCCCATGGTTGGTCGCATATCCCCGTAACACAGTGTTAGAAAGAAAATAATTAGTTTACCTAAAGTTTTGTCTGTGAATAACTCCGGTGGTGTAACTCCTTATTGTAGCACCACCGGAGTTACATTTTGGAACTATATCAAGCACGTTGTTACAGCAGCTACGTCATATTTTGGAACTATATTAAGGGCACCGCCTACTTGAAGGTAAATACTCCCCCAGTGCTGTATTTTTTGTGGTTATGGTATTTCTGAAGCTTCTAAAACACTAAAATAGCTCTGAATTAACTTTAAAAAGTTCCGTTGTGACTTTATTAAAATGCCTTTATTTATTGTAGCAAGGCTGGATCTATATTACTCTCAATTTACTTTGATCTCAGATAACGTGGAAAATTGTTGAAAATATGATAATTTCTGATAAATATGAGACTTATAATGCAGGTATTTTATTCCCATAAGGAGGAAGGGGAGGGGGATGTTGATACCTTTAACCTTCACTTTGGCTTGAACCATAATTTGTTCCTCTAAGTTCAATCTTCCTTACCACTAACACATTAGTGTAATTTGTGAAAAGACGTATAACCTGAACAGGTAGTAAGACGCGGTAATATATATATAGTCAAGCAAATAGAAAAGAGTTGATCACACCTGTGGTCACGAGGTAAAGATGTCAGTCTCGTTTAAAATTGACGGACGGAGAGGTTGGGATTCCAAAGAGCGCAGGGTGGACGTACTGAAATGATTTGTTCAGTCTCCGTCGTTGAAAATGCGGGTATATTTTCTGTAAGCTCTCCCCTCCACGGTCCTCCCATTAGTGTGAGTGTGTGAGTGTCGGTAGAGCACTGATGTACGTGACGTGGCACGGTCCTCCCATTAGTGTGAGTGTGTGAGTGTCGGTAGAGCACTGATGTACGTGACGTGGCACGGTCCTCCCATTAGTGTGAGTGTCGGTAGAGCACTGATGCACGTGACTCTCGTATGTAAGAGAGCTATAAGCCACTCGGGCTCATCTCACAAGCGTGGCAAGGGTTAATTAACATGAAAGTTTTATTAGGTTCTGCCTTGAAGGAACATAGCAAGCTCATCACTTATAAGCCCTGATCTTCAACAAATAAGCTACCTAAGAGTTCCGTAATCGAATCCTTGTTGGGGTATTAAAGTGTATATTTATCAGGAAGAACTTAAGGAATTATGGAGTCAGAAATAAATTCTTGAGTTTTAGTGCCTTAATATAATAAATAAAACCTATTTTGGTTTTAGGGTTTGGTATTTTTTAAAGGCTTATTTGAATAATAAATGTTTCTAAAAGAGAGGTCAACTATCTTCGGGTGGTCCAACACTTTAGCTCAGTCTGTAGCACGTCTCTCTGCTCAGGTCCCGGGTTCGACTCCTTGTGTGACTGAAAAATGTTTCATTGGTTAAATTGAGGTTTCCCCTTTAACATTTATGAAATAATAACTGAGAGCTGGATATCGTATCTCTTCTAAATTAAGTTAGTTTGTACGTCATTGCTGATATAATTCGTTGTTTAAAAAGTGCACGTTACCTCAAATAAAAACTATTCATTGAAAATGAGCATTTTACCAATTCAGCGCAAGATAAACATTTTATCAGTAAAACTGAATCTGGATGTATCGAGTGTCCACGTGATCTACTGAATATCCGTTTAATGACGGTCACAGTTTATATTAAATTGTTATTCTGGGTTTGTGCTTCAGGTAAACTCATATGTCTAGGTTAGTAATCATCACGAACAAAGAAGAAAATTAAAATTAAAATGTTGGTTCAATTGTTTTATTATTGCGTGCACAAATACAAACCGCAGTACAAAAACATATTTAACACACCAAAATCATATTATTTCTAGTTCTATTGCAACATCTTGGCCATACTTCTTGGAGAAATTATAAATCTATTTTGTCAGAAAGACGAATTTTAATAAACAGTGAAATGAGATGGTATTATTGACAGGTCTATCTACCTCTATGAGATAGAGCCAGTACACTGGTATTATTAGCAGGTCTACCTTTATGAGATAGAGCCAGTACAGTGGTATTATTGGCAGGTCTATCTACCACTATGAGATAGAGCCAGTACAGTGGTATTATTGGCAGGTCTATCTATCTCTATGAGATAGAGCCAGTACACTGGTATTATTGGCAGGTCTATCTACCTCTATGAGATAGAGCCAGTACAGTGGTATTATTGGCAGGTCTACCTCTATGAGATAGAGCCAGTACACTGGTATTATTGGCAGGTCTACCTCTATGAGATAGAGCCAGTACAGTGGTATTATTGGCAGGTCTATCTACCTCTATGAGATAGAGCCAGTACACTGGTATTATTGGCAGGTCTACCTCTATGAGATAGAGCCAGTACAGTGGTATTATTGGCAGGTCTATCTACCTTTATGAGATAGAGCCAGTACACTGGTATTATTAGCAGGTCTATCTACCTCTATGAGATAGAGCCAGTACAGTGGTATTATTGGCAGGTCTATCTACCTTTATGAGATAGAGCCAGTACAGTGGTATTATTGGCAGGTCTATCTACCTCTATGAGATAGAGCCAGTACAGTGGTATTATTGGCAGGTCTACCTCTATGAGATAGAGCCAGTACACTGGTATTATTGGCAGGTCTACCTCTATGAGATAGAGCCAGTACATGGGGTATTATTGGCAGGTCTATCTACCTCTATGAGATAGAGCCAGTACACTGGTATTATTGGCAGGTCTACCTCTATGAGATAGAGCCAGTACAGTGGTATTATTGGCAGGTCTACCTCTATGAGATAGAGCCAGTACAGTGGTATTATTGGCAGGTCTATCTATCTCTATGAGATAGAACCAGTGATTCAGCCTCTCTAACATTACAATCCTCCCATTCCTATCTCCCTTGCTTCTTATGTTATGTCGGGAAATAAAGGAGCCTCTTACACTCCATTCTTTCTTTTTAATCTTGAGAATTATATGAGAGAAAAGGCCGTAAGCATTCTTGGAATTTCTTCAGTGTTTTGTCTCTTTGAGAAAGTATCGGGGGATTGTGCTCTGAGGTTCAGTAGACTCGTGTGTGAGTGTGTGTATCTCTGATCCCCCCCCTCCCCATATCCTACCCCTCGCCCGAGTTCACGTATATATAAGTGATGACTGCGCGGGTTGCATACACACACAAACAAGCAGTCCAATCTAGATAAGACAGTGATAATATTAATAAAAATGTTTCCACTGCTACTTAACCTAATATATACGAGAGTCTATGCATTGTGACGGAGTCGAATAACGGGGGAGACTATTTATTAAAAACACTCCTTTAAGCCCAGCCGGGATTTCAGCCTTAATCTTTCCAATACCAGACTAAATGAGCTTGACTAATTAATTTCATAGCCATGGGTTCGGTAATTGGTTGATTAATTACATCGAGATTGCTTACTATTGCAACTATTGTAATTGAACATGCATGCCTATGTGAGGTATGTAGATCAGTCTCTGTGTGTGCGATTGGTCAAATGGGGCCAGACTGAGAGAGAACAGTTTTAACAAGATACCTGTAGATATCCACAATGGATGGATACATAATTTTGCGCGTCCGGGCCACATCGTTCGTAGGCCAGTTGGTGTAAAGATTAGCCCGTACTAATGTACTAATGTACGCGTTGTCCAGGGGACGCCCGAATGTACTAATAATACTCGTACATCCTTTCCGTGGCCTGATGAGAAGAGGGAGATGGTGAGTATGAGAGTGATGATGAGTATGAGAGTGATGGTGAGTATGAGGGTGATGGTGAGTATGAGAGTGATGTGAGTATAAGAGTGAGGAAACACTTGGATCTAACCAACTAACCCAGGTGAACTTTGTAGTAACTACCCTTTCGGGAAAATTTCCAAAATACAGCTGGGAATCGAGTCCCGGACTCCTAGACTCGTAGCCAGGTGTACTTGACCACTACACCATGGGGTTGGTTTCCCAGAGGGGGTGGTAAGACGTGATGCAACAAACAATTTAGCTCGCTTGCCTTATCTAGGAATATTCACGCAACGCCACTGACACAGATATATGTCTCCGTTTCAATATATCCGTAAGGTGGTTGTTTCATTTCGGAGAGTACAGAACTCTGAGTTTCGAGTTTCACGATGTCTTGTTCTCGGTAGAAGAGAAAATGATTTTGACCACATTTGGGGGTCTTTAAAAAGAGTATTTAAAATAAAGTCATTAAATTTCTCGAATCGCTTGATTTTACTTTCTCTCTACCCTCGGAAAGAGAGTTATCATGATCGTCAAACAAGTCGTTCTCTTGACCCTTCGGGGAGAGAGAGGTATCGTGATCGTCAAACAAGTCGTTCTCTCGACCCTTCGGAGAGAGAGGTATCGTGATCGTCAAACAAGTCGTTCTCTCGACCCTTCGAGAGAGAGGTATCGTGATCGTCAAACAAGTCGTTCTCTCGACCCTTCGGAGAGAGAGGTATCGTGATCGTCAAACAAGTCGTTCTCTCGACCCTTCGGAGAGAGAGGTATCGTGATCGTCAAACAAGTCGTTCTCTCGACCCTTCGGAGAGAGAGGTATCGTGATCGTCAAACAAGTCGTTCTCTCGACCCTTCGGAGAGAGAGGTATCGTGATCGTCAAACAAGTCGTTCTCTCGACCCTTCGGGAGAGAGGTATCGTGATCGTCAAACAAGTCGTTCTCTCGACCCTTCGGGGAGAGAGAGGTATCGTGATCGTCAAACAAGTCGTTCTCTCGACCCTTCGGAGAGAGAGGTATCGTGATCGTCAAACAAGTCGTTCTCTCGACCCTTCGGGGAGAGAGAGGTATCGTGATCGTCAAACAAGTCGTTCTCTTGATCCTTCGGGGAGAGAGAGGTATCGTGATCGTCAAAAAAGTCGTTCTCTCGACCCTTCGGAGAGAGAGGTATCGTGATCGTCAAAAAAGTCGAACTCGAAATGTTAAGTGTCGATGTTGCATGACCCCCTGAAACCGAAAAAGTTGTTTTCGCTATGTGGCCTGCCTGTCCATCTGTCTGTCTGTCCGTCTGTCTGTCTGTTTGTCTGTCTGTCCGCTTGTCTGTTTGTCTGTCTGTATGTCCGCCTGTCTGTTTGTCTGTATGTCCATCTGTCTGCATATTGACCTAGAT
Source organism: Timema cristinae (assembly GCA_039000515.1). Lineage (NCBI taxonomy): Eukaryota > Metazoa > Arthropoda > Insecta > Phasmatodea > Timematidae > Timema > Timema cristinae. The sequence continues at coordinate 80,358,277 of JBCFYV010000003.1, forward strand.
TCTAAACTATTTTACCGATCAGACTAAAACTTGGTATCTAGAGTCTTAATGAGGTCCCCACACGAGGTTTTCGGAATATGATTGCAATACTAAAATTAAAGGCAGTGAGAGATCAAATCGATTTTTTATCTAACCTTGTTTAACACTAAAAACAAAATGGAGACTAGTTTTTCCATTTAAGTGGTAATTGTACAATATATCATACCTGGCTGGAACAGTGCTATATATCATACCTGGCTGGGACAGTGCTATATATCATACCTGGCTGGGACAGTGCTATATATCATACCTGGCTGGAACAGTGCTATATATCATACCAGGCTGGGACAGTGCTATATATCATACCTGGCTGGGACAGTGCTATATATCATACCTAGCTGGAACAGTGCAGTATATCATACCTGGCTGGAACAGTGCTATATATCATACCTGGCTGGGACAGTGCTATATATCATACCTGGCTGGAACAGTGCAGTATATCATACCTGGCTGGAACAGTGCTTTATATCATACCTGGCTGGGACAGTGCTATATATCATACCTAGCTGGGACAGTGCTATATATCATACCTGGCTGGAACAGTGCTATATATCATACCTGGCTGGGACAGTGCTATATATCATACCTGGCTGGAACAGTGCAGTATATCATACCTGGCTGGAACAGTGCTTTATATCATACCTGGCTGGAACAGTGCTATATATCATACCTGGCTGGAACAGTGCTATATGTTTTTTCCCAGATTAATATAGCAGTTATTTAGCGTTATTGGAGTAAGTGTAACTGAAGAGGAAGTTACCGTCTCGTGACCACAATCGCGTGGCCCTGATCTCTAGGACGTACACCTACCTATTACTATGTTTAATGGGGGAAACCACTGATCGCACAAATATGTGCTAACAATAAATGTGTCACTTTTAAAAGGTTCTCGTCCCAAATTGTGTATTTATACATCGTTTCTCAAAATAAGAACCATGCCGTGATTTATGATGGCTCATGAAAATTCCCGAGGGCTGTTTTATATTACATGGTAATGTTTAACATTTAAATACCCCAAACAATATTTCGTTATTCAAAATACAATGATGTCTATAGCGAGACATTACCAGGGCAGTAGTTGTTATTGTATTTATCAAACTAAGGCTCCTCTACAACTCTATTGTATCTATCGCTATTGTAAATGTTACCCGCACTTCCTCCACAGTATATGCTATTGTAAATATTACCCACACTTCCTCCACAGTATTTGCTATTGTAAATATTACCCACACTTCCTCCACAGTATTTGCTATTGTAAATATTACTCCGTATTACCTGCACTTCGTAAAATGTATCACACACACATGAACAGCAACCTCCAAACCATGCAGTAGATTATATAATGTATGTGTGTGTTTTACAGTATTTTATGAAACAGACAAAAAGTAAATAGCTAAAACCGGGAAACGTGGACAGTGTCTCAAATGTGTATTAAAACTACCCCACAACATCCCTTTAATCTCACTAAGGGTAGGTTATAACCACGAGAGGAATAGTAACTAATAAAAGTAATTATTAATCCATAAATTTCCTCGATTGATAAGCCAGGCTAGTTTGGTAGTCTCTCTTTCGTCTGGCATCGTCAGGTCTTACCCCTGCGCACTAGGCAAGAAAACATTTGTAATAGACGTGGAGTACAAGAGTGTGAAACTGCTTGCTTAGTGAACTCCTAAGATTCCGTACTCTTCCTGAGTCTTACCTCCTTATAAAGGGCTAGCCATAATATAAACTAACAAGGCCAAGAGGTTCTGTCTGTCTGTCTCTCTTTCTGTTGAGAGAGGCACATGAACCTGCTTGTATTACAACTCACTTGTCCACCTGATCTTCTCCAGCTCCATATTTGAAACCTCCCCAAGTATTTCTTCCTGAGAGTCCGAGTTTCTGCTCCGAGTGTAGCATTTATTCAGTTTATTCCTCAGTTCCGTTAAAACACATCAATATATCATCTTGAAAATTTAAACTGGATATTCAATGGGAGGATTGACAATTTAATATCCTTTATAAAATAAATGTTCTGTACATTTTAAAACGTTCCTAAATGTTCAGAACGTATTTAGCTATCAAAGTCTGAGATAAAATAGCCCAATTAGGTCGAGTGTTCACTAATCCAGATATAAGTGTCGATAGAAGTGTCCACGGAGAGTAAGTTGTGCTCTCTGTCTGATGTGTTTTGAACGTGGCTCAATTTGGCGAGTAGAGCCATCTCTCCCACACAGTGTGGCGAGCCACCTCAGAGAACAGCCAATCACCCGACTGACGGAGTATCCCAAATCCAGGATGACCTCTGCTCTGTGGCGGGATAATGCGGCCCAGAAGCGCACAGCCACGGTTGATGGAGTAGCGGATCAGTATTAACACCCGTGTGTTCGAGCCTTGTTGTGAACTAATGATTGACGGGGTTATTAATGGAGAGGATTATATTTTCCTAACAGAAGGAACTCTGCAGCTTTCATTGCTGCGGTCAGTATTCAACGTTGCATATCAATAGATAACACGAGTGGTCTGACTGTAAGGCCGGGTGCACATAGGACTGACTGTAAGGCCGGGTGCACGTAGGACTGACTGTAAGGCCGGGTGCACGTAGGACTGACTGTAAGGCCGGGTGCACGTAGGACTGACTGTAAGGCCGGGTGCACATAGGACTGACTGTAAGACCGGGTGCACGTAGGACTTACTGTAAGGCCGGGTGCACGTAGGACTGACTGTAAGGCCGGGTGCACATAGGACTGACTGTAAGGCCGGGTGCACATAGGACTGACTGTAAGGCCGGGTGCACGTAGGACTGACTGTAAGGCCGGGTGCACATAGGACTGACTGTAAGGCCGGGTGCACATAGGACTGACTGTAAGGCCGGGTGCACATAGGACTGACTGTAAGGCCGGGTGCACGTAGGACTTACTATAAGGCCGGGTGCACATAGGACTGACTGTAAGGCCGGGTTCACATAAGACTTACTGTAAGACCGGGTGCACGTAGGACTTACTGTAAGGCCGGGTGCACGTAGGACTGACTGTAAGGCCGGGTGCACATAGGACTGACTGTAAGGCCGGGTGCACATAGGACTGACTGTAAGGCCGGGTGCACGTAGGACTTACTATAAGGTCGGGTGCACATAGGACTGACTGTAAGGCCGGGTTCACATAAGACTTACTGTAAGACCGGGTGCACGTAGGACTTACTGTAAGGCCGGGTGCACGTAGGACTGACTGTAAGGCCGGGTGCACATAGGACTTGAACTGTCAGCCTGATGATAAGCGACGATACGACACACACATGAGGAACAAGGATCCTTCTGTCGCATCCTTGTTTGAAGGAATGTTCTTACATCATCACGTCCTTGTCTGAAGGAATATTCACCCAAACTCATCCACAACCAACTCCCAGCCTATGAGTGATAATACAAGGTTGACAGTCTCGTCACCAGGCGCGCCACTAGCTCCCAGCCTATGAGTGGTAATACAAGGTTGACAGTCTCGTCACCAGGTGCGCCACTAACTCCCAGCCTATGAGTGGTAATACAAGGTTGACAGTCTCGTCACCAGGCGCGCCACTAACTCCCAGCCTATCAGTGGTAATACAAGGTTGACAGTCTCGTCACCAGGCGCGCCACTAGCTCCCAGCCTATGAGGTGTAATACAAGGTTGACAGTCTCGTCACCAGGCGCGCCACTAACTCCCAGCCTATCAGTGGTAATACAAGGTTGACAGTCTCGTCACCAGGCGCGCCACTAGCTCCCAGCCTATGAGGTGTAATACAAGGTTGACAGTCTCGTCACCAGGTGCGCCACTAACTCCCAGCCTATCAGTGGTAATACAAGGTTGACAGTCTCGTCACCAGGCGCGCCACTAGCTCCCAGCCTATGAGGTGTAATACAAGGTTGACAGTCTCGTCACCAGGCGCGCCACTAACTCCCAGCCTATCAGTGGTAATACAAGGTTGACAGTCTCGTCACCAGGCGAGCCACCAGTCTCACGAAGTTGTGCCGGTCTTACCCGAGTGTCGCCGACCACAAAACCCGGACACGTATTTCCTCCTAACACCTCATTTGGAGGGAAATCCAATTTCCTCGCCCGTCCCCAGCCCCGTGTCCGGGTCTCCGCTGCTTGGGAGCGCAAGAAAATAAGAAATTGATGTAAATACGAGGAGTTTCTGGCCTCCCTCACTTCCATCTTTATTCTTGTTTCCTGCAACAATGATGACTTACACCTTACAAGAAGAATATATTGACTGGGGGGTGGGGTCTGTAAGCGAAATTCAGAACCAATCCTAAACTTGTTTCGAATATTTTTTATAAACAACTCCCGATCGATATTCAGGGCGATTGATCCCTGTAGAGGGCGCTAATGACACTAAAATACCACGTGGCACACTACACATATTGGTGTTGTAATAACTTTGCCAAAAATTGTATTTGACCATTTTATACAATAGTTGATTTAATATTTTAGTGTAATTGAGGAGTATTACACTTTTTAACGTAAGTACTTTCCTTTTTTTACTAAATAAAGTTGTAATAGCTAGTGTTACATAATTATGGTATATTGCTCTTCTTAGCATCCGTTCTTGCTATACTCACCCTATGATAGGTTGAGGAAGGTGCAATTAGTACGAAATGTACCCATATTTTCTTAGAGGGAGATTGTAAAACTAAGAGAAATAACCCCTCAATACACGTGTCTGGACTCGAACCTCTACCTCGCCACTACCGGCAAACCAGTCTATATCAGCTCACCATTCAGCTCACCAGTAAGATGTTCTGTACTGCCAACAAACCAGTCTATATCAGCTCACCACTCAGCTCACCAGTAAGATGTTCTGTACTGCCAACAAACCAGTCTATATAAGCTCACCATTCAGCTCACCAGTAAGATGTTCTGTACTGCCAACAAACCAGTCTATATCAGCTCACCACTCAGCTCACCAGTAAGATGTTCTGTACTACCAACAAACCAGTCTATATCGGCTCACCATTCAGCTCAGAATCTCGACGACCCTGCCAAGACTCGATCCTTGTGTCGCGGGGATTACATTCTTCTCCCCCGCCTCCCCTTGCAGTTCGTCTCTAGGGTGACTGCGGTGGAGAGAGGGGAGGTATCCACCCCCACAACTCTCTATTGTCTGTTAATGGGGTTCGTATCCCGGCCTGATATCAATTACAGGTCAATCTCCTCAATCAGATGCTCGCGGTTAGATCCGTGCAATGATGGGTTTCTTCTCAGGACCGCCTCACACCAAAACCGACACAAGTACAACATTCAATTACTGCTCTTTTATTACTTTCAAACCAGACCAAGACGTAGCTTGAGACTACTCTTAAAAATATTTAGAAATAACATATTCTTTGTATTTACACTATGCTCTTATTTTCTGTGCTGTTGCAATAATAATATCACAGTAAAGTCTCTATATTTCAAGTAATGGCGACTCTACTGTAAATCCAATAGTACTTTGATTATTTTGTTTTATCAGGATTAGATCATTTTAAATTCGTACCAAAGGAATGTATAATCAATTATATAACACGTTTTATAAAATGTGTTTATTCCCATTAACAATTTATTTTATAGTCAAACACTAAACCTTGATTTACAACCAGCTGTGATAATACTCATATTACAAGGTAGTTGTGATAGTACCCACCTTACCAGGTAGTTGTGATAGTACCCACCTTACCAGGTAGTTGTGATAGTACCCACCTTACCAGGTAGTTGTGATAGTACCCACCTTACCAGGTAGTTGTGATAGTACCCACCTTGCCAGGTAGTTGTGATAGTACCCACCTTACCAGGTAGTTGTGATAGTACCCACATTACCAGGTAGTTGTGATAGTACCCACCTTACCGGGTAGTTGTGATAGTACCCACCTTACCGGGTAGTTGTGATAGTACCCACCTTACCAGGTAGTTGTGATAGTACCCACCTTACCAGGTAGTTGTGATAGTACCCACCTTACCAGGTAGTTGTGATAGTACACACCTTACCAGGTAGTTGTGATAGTACCCACCTTACCAGGTAGTTGTGATAGTACCCACCTTACCAGGTAGTTGTGATAGTACCCACCTTACCAGGTAGTTGTGATAGTACCCACCTTACCAGGTAGTTGTGATAGTACCCACCTTACCAGGTAGTTGTGATAGTACCCACCTTACCAGGTAGTTGTGATAGTACCCACCTTATCAGGTAGTTGTGATAGTACCCACCTTATCAGGTAGTTGTGATAGTACCCACCTTACCAGGTAGTTGTGATAGTACCCACCTTACCAGGTAGTTGTGATAGTACCCACCTTATCAGGTAGTTGTGATAGTACCCACCTTACCAGGTAGTTGTGATAGTACCCACCTTACCAGGTAGTTGTGATAGTACCCACCTTATCAGGTAGTTGTGATAGTACCCACCTTATCAGGTAGTTGTGATAGTACCCACCTTACCAGGTAGTTGTGATAGTACCCACCTTACCAGGTAGTTGTGATAGTACCCACCTTATCAGGTAGTTGTGATAGTACCCACCTTATCAGGTAGTTGTGATAGTACCCACCTTACCAGGTAGTTGTGATAGTACCCACCTTACCAGGTAGTTGTGATAGTACCCACCTTATCAGGTAGTTGTGATAGTACCCACCTTATCAGGTAGTTGTGATAGTACCCACCTTACCAGGTAGTTATGCTAGCTCTCATATTAATTACATTTTAAGATTATGGGAGTCACAAACTATACCTAGTTTTCCTCTAATATGTTCTTAGGCCAACTCTAAATTAAAATCCATTCAAATTAGAATATATTAAACTTTTAGAAAGTATTTTATATAGAAATCTGTTTAAAGCAAAACATTTTTATAAATTTTAGTTTTATATTGGAGCTCTCGTAATTGCCATATCCAACCAGATGATGATCTAAATCTAGACATTTACCAAGTAATATAATTATATCATATATAATGTGGTCTATCACGTGCAACATTTAAAATTACACAAAAAACATGTGACATGTTTCCAAATGTAGCCTCGTGCTCTTATCGATGTTCGTTTGTTTCCACTTCACATAGCAGCGAGTGGGCTCCAATACAAATGGTAATGCTCTCTAACCAACCAATAGCAGCAGTTGGTTGCTGGTATTGAAATATACATCTTGTCGACAGTTTATGGTAGACTCCCAAAGGAGATTGACATATTCCCGAAACAGGGAGTTCCAAAGTTCCGATATCTAGACTCGTCGTGTGAGGAATAGAATACTCCTCATCACAGCTGCGGGACCGTGTAGTGGAGTGTTGACAGGTTAAGCACAGCTTGTTGAAACTACCTGTGATATGTTATCACACTCTCTGTTCCCATTTGGCCAATCATATGCGTAGCTCACAAGGGACTGTTGATACCTGACCAATGGATGCTCTTAAAAGTTTTGAGAACAATTCAAAGGTTCAGTTTCAACTACAGTTCAATTTTAATTTACTATTAAATAATGTTTATAATTATTGCTTAAATACATCAATTGAGCTGTATCGAGAAAATAAGCTAATACTGTTTTATTGATGAGTGTAATTAATTAGGTTCAACTTTAAATTGAATTTAGTAAAATAAGGCCTTATAGTCTCCCCCCAATTACAGGCCTAACTCGGAGAACCTGTCCTCCATTCCTTGTGTCTCATTCCGACGCACGAATAGTGGGAAGGAAGCAGTGAAGTCAATATTTGTCATAAATATAAAAAAATATCAAATAAATCGATAAAATTGTATTGAAATGCAACATTTCTACAAGTTGTTTCAAAAGCGTCCTTTGCTTGTGGGAAAAATAAGTATAAATATTGACATTATCTTTAAATATTTCGAGTTCCCCCATCAGCTGGTCTAAGGCATCACTTGCAAATACTGTAATGGTTCAAATCCAGGTCAGATGTGTTGTGTATAAGACTGTGGATATTACTGACGTGCAGTGACGTGCAGTGACGTGGAGCACACAGAATACTACATTTTATCCAAATCTATGACAAACATAGGCATCTCTTGTGACTGAGAAAATCAATATTCTAACTGCTATTTTAAATACATGTGTATGAAAATTAATTAACAGTGTAAAATAGTAAATTAAGTATGATTTAGAGTGTTATAAGGCTTGTGGTAATTGCAATTAATAAACAAATTATTTATTTATTTGAATGTTGTTTTAACATATTTAGATGTAAACGTGTTATCTTGTGTCGGTAATTCCAGGTTTCGTTTTTCTCGACAAGTCCTGAACTGAGCAACAAACAGAGGTTCGAGTATTTCTTCAGGACCATTCCTTCTGATCATTACCAAGTGAAGGTTATGGTAGAGATCATCAGAAGGTTCGGTTGGAGCTACGTGTCCATCCTGTATGAAGAGTCAAACTATGGTATCAAGGTAACTGTATGAGAGTCAAACTATCGTATCAAGGTAACTGTATGAGAGTCAAACTATGGTATCAAGGTAACTGTATGAGAGCCAAACTATGGTATCAAGGTAACTGTATGAGAGTCAAACTATGGTATCAAGGTAACTGTATGAGAGTCAAACTATCGTATCAAGGTAACTGTATGAGAGTCAAACTATCGTATCAAGGTAACTGTATAAGAGTCAAACTATCGTATCAAGGTAACTGTATGAGAGTCAAACTATCGTATCAAGGTAACTGTATGAGAGTCAAACTATCGTATCAAGGTAACTGTATGAGAGTCAAACTATCGTATCAAGGTAACTGTATGAGAGTCAAACTATCGTATCAAGGTAACTGTATGAGAGTCAAACTATCGTATCAAGGTAACTGTATGAGAGTCAAACTATCGTATCAAGGTAACTGTGAGAGTCAAACTATGGTATCAAGGTAACTGTATGAGAGTCAAACTATGGTATCAAGGTAACTGTATGAGAGTCAAACTATCGTATCAAGGTAACTGTATGAGAGTCAAACTATGGTATCAAGGTAACTGTGAGAGTCAAACTATGGTATCAAGGTAACTGTATGAGAGTCAAACTATGGTATCAAGGTAACTGTGAGAGTCAAACTATGGTATCAAGGTAACTGTATGAGAGTCAAACTATCGTATCAAGGTAACTGTATGAGAGTCAAACTATGGTATCAAGGTAACTGTATGAGAGTCAAACTATCGTATCAAGGTAACTGTATGAGAGTCAAACTATCGTATCAAGGTAACTGTATGAGAGTCAAACTATGGTATCAAGGTAACTGTGAGAGTCAAACTATCGTATCAAGGTAACTGTATGAGAGTCAAACTATGGTATCAAGGTAACTGTATGAGAGTCAAACTATGGTATCGAGGTAACTGTATGAGAGTCAAGCTATGGTATCAAGGTAACTGTATGAGAGTCAAACTATGGTATCGAGGTAACTGTATGAGAGTCAAACTATGGTATCAAGGTAACTGTATGAGAGTCAAACTATGGTATCAAGGTAACTGTGAGAGCCAAACTATGGTATCGAGGTAACTGTATGAGAGTCAAACTATGGTATCAAGGTAACTGTATGAGAGTCAAACTATCGTATCAAGGTAACTGTATGAGAGTCAAACTATGGTATCAAGGTAACTGTGAGAGCCAAACTATGGTATCGAGGTAACTGTATGAGAGTCAAACTATGGTATCAAGGTAACTGTATGAGAGTCAAACTATCGTATAAAGGTAAGTTGTAGATAATTTATTAATTTTTTATCTTAATCAAAGAATTTTTTATTGTATACATATCAATGTTATTATTCAAAAACTATCTGTAAAATTTATCAATACACGTTTCTAAATTTTACAATGATACAAAATTAGTTGTATTTTAAATTGCAAGTTTGATCTATTAAGGAGGTCGTCTATTTATGTATTGCAGAGTGTACAATTCCGGCGACACTTAAAAATGTGTTTGTTATTTTTAAATAATATGACTCATTCCAAAACGTAGGCGGTAAATACCAACAGATTCCTATAGAATTTTAAACATCATAAAACGCAGTTCTCAGATTAAATAAAGTTGCTAGAAACCTCTAACAAATATAATCTTTAATTCTAATGAGATCACAAATAACAATTTGAGATTATTGAGGATTGTTTTAGTGGTTTTGATATTTTCCTCCCAGTAGACGGCACCCTTGATGGGCATTCACTTTGTTCACCTAACCTTGGTGTAAAACATGTTTTCAACTGTAGTTTATCTTCTCTGGATCACTTTATCTTAGTTAACAAATTATTTTATTTGATAAAATATACCAACTTTTAAACCTTTGAATAAAGTGCTAAATTACATTTCCATAAACTGCATTATCTCCTATAGTATTGTTTAAGCTATTAATTTACTGGTAATTGTGTAGGCCACAATTATTGTTGATAAAATGTAGGCCTACTTAAAACATGAATTCAGTTTCAATTTGAACATCCACCGATATTTAAATGTTGTTCACTTCCTGTTGTAGGGTTTATTAACAATGTTACAAAATGTTCAGCAACATGGAAATAATTTGAGGTTATCTGTATGATAATTTTGGGAGCACAGCAGCAATAGATTGTTCCATTATCTAACATTCCGAAACACTCCACTGGGATTATTTTATGAGATTGTGAAGCCAGTCAGAAACTCTCTGTGGCCAATTTTCTGATAATCAACGCAAAATATTCCACTTTTCAATGCATTCTTCTTTGCGAGCTATTCACTGTTCTATGTTACTTAATCAAGAGCAAAATACGGGCAAGTAATTAGAGCTGTTATTTAGTCCATTTTTCAAGGCTATTTTTTTATCTATGGGTCTTTAAAAGTCGGTATGACCCGTTCAGTGGCTGAGTGGTAAAGGGGGCCGATCATGTTACAGCTCTCTACCTCATCGGATGACAAACTACGACCGAGGACTTATAGCCCTGGTACACAGTTATTGTTATTGAGGCTTGTGTAGGGTTGGCGCAGTGGTTTACAATAGAGAACCGGGGTTCAACGCCAGTTGGCTGGTATTTTGTCAGATAAGGTTTTCCCTCCACCGCGTCCTACGCTATAAGAGTCGGTATTAAGAAAGAAGTGTATCCGCATTAGCGTTTAAAGAGTGAGATGAACAATTAGAATAAAAACACCTTATCCAGGATTCGAGCTTCCAACTTTCCCTTCACTGACAAACTATGTAAGTCCAGTTAAAGTCGTCACAACAATACAAAGTACAAAATAAACGTAGATATTAGGTAATCGAGATATCGTCCATCAAATGCTGCGCTCAGGTTAAGTAATATTGACAAAGCCTTTCACAGAACACGTGTTGTGTTTACTTGAATCAACACACAAGTTATCTTATGACCCGCACACACATAGACACGTGAACATGGTCTAAACGCGGACACTTTCCGAAACAAAATGTTCCCACATGTTCCCACACGTTCCCACATGTTCCCACACGTTCCCACATATTTCTTGTTGATCATAAATGTCCGGGAAACGAAAGTTAACGTCAGAGGAGCGTGGAATGGAGCTTTGTGAATGGAATGGTGTAATTTAATAAAGAGAGGCGTCACGACACACATTGTAATGTCATTTGTATTTCCTCCTCCCCGTTTGTTCTCCTACCACCTGGCAGCTTCACCCTAAAACGTTATAAACCCGCTAAGTTTCTAGCGTTTATAATTTTCTGAGAGCCTTAAAGCACAAAGTTTATTTCTAAATAGTTTTAAAATGTCTTCAAGTCTGTATAACATTTACTGTATTTCTAACAAGACAAAGATAATACGCCGCTAGCAAATCAAACCATCCCACCCGACGGAGTAGTGTGCGAATGTCAATTGTCAACGAATGATCGCCAAAAACATCTCAAACACGGATTGCCAAGTAAAGCTGAACGTTTGTCTGTGACCTGATTCCATGGAGAGGGGGTTGCTACCCCTAATTGTAGGAATAGTTGTAGTGGTGGCCACCAGGGCTGATAGAGTCTGGGGTACAGGACGGATGTTTGCTTGTCTGGCCTTCACTTCTTTGCATGTAGAGTTATATTTTTAAATATTTTATGATAATTGAGACGTACCTGGAATAGAAACCGCCCAAGTCCACTCTTATCGTTGGACTAAGTCATACAGGGGGCTTTTAGTGAAGACCAGCGTAAGTTCAGAGGTTTTGTGTTTTTTGTGATAATGAGTAACTCGGAACATTATTTGTCTATAGCCCTGAACCATATCGCACATGTTCTAAGTTTTGTTTGGACATTTTTTTTGCCTTTCGCCTTTTATTTGTATTTAAATGTAATAATGTAATAACAACAGTTCAATTTGACAGTTTAACAGAGGACTATGTAACGAAAGTAAACCATGACGTCATGTTGGTCCAATGTTCTTTATTTAGATTTGAAACCATTATGTTCTGACGGAGCCGGCGCTATGGAGGATCAAAGGTTGAAACACTGCAACGAACACAAGATATTGTTGAATACAATCAACAGTTTGCTGATACAAGTACAACGACAAGGAATATATGAATGGTCGCAATCCCGAATATTGCCATTTTGTTCGACCATCAGAACATGCTATATTTGCCGGAACCGAGTGTACACCACTAGAAGAAGAGATGTTTGTTCGCCTGTATACAACTATTTTGCTCTTTAAAGACTGTAACGGAGAGGTCAGAACCTGGTTCTGTGTTCGTGTAATGATTGGTTACCTTCTAAACTTACCTGATGCTATTGCTTTTTACGAGCAATTTACTTTACGAAACATGTGGTCGTGAAACGTTGATTAAAAGTTAACCCATTATCGATAAACTATTTGTGTAGAGCACAAAGTTATCTAGAAGCTGGACCGTGCCACTGATGTACCAGTATGACATTCCCTAAGAAATAAAAGATGGTGCTAGTTTCTGGCCGTGGTCTAGTTCTGCGGCACAGACTGTACCCAGTGGTCCTGTGAGATATAGCTTGTTCGAGTGACCCCATCTGGATCTTTAAAATAGTAACTTTCGTTCACTCTGTAAGGCAGTAATCTCATCTTGTATGGACCACTGTGATGTGATTCATCAGGATAAATGGAGGGTTCACGAGTAGAGCTGGGCTAAGATACTCTTCCATTTTAAAAATAATGACAAACTGTTTGTTTTGCTAAATATCGGGATGAGAATGTATCAAGGTGACATCAACTTTCCGCAAGGCCCTGTTTGTATTGTTGTTTGGAGTAAAGCGGCTTCCAGTCCCCTGAGAGTACAAACCATCTAAACCGATTGCACTAATAGTCTGTGTCGTCTCTTCCTCGGTTTGTTCTCTGGAATCCTCCACGGATATATATATATAGAGAGAGAGCACCCTGAGCCTTCCCCCGGCTATATCATCAAATTACATCCACGTTGACAACCTTCCTACTTGTCTTTCTATCCCATCTGTTCTCTCCGTCTTGAAACAACATCTGTTCTCTCCGTCTTGAAACAACATCTGTTAGAGAGGTCAACGGAGGAAAATACTTTCCTTTTCAAAAATATATTAACATAAATAAAGTTTATATTTTATAGAGGGCATTTCAACATTTCCATCAACAAGCTAGTCTCACACTGTTTAGTCTTTATTTATTTATATTTTACTATAAATTTCATTATTGTTTACATAATTAAATATTTCTTCTATATTAATTCATTATTATTTTATATAACCATCACATTTTGCTGTCTTTAATTTATTTTTGTAAGGGTGGTACATCCTTCTCTTGTGTTTTTGCGCGCGTTTTTTCTTTAGTTCGCAAAGTGTTCTTCTCAAAAGTGGACGTGCGTCACCCGCGCGGCTCAACTTCTCGTGTTTTGCACTCTCTTTCATTGAATGAAACAACCCCATTATCATCCTAACTTGTGCGTCTGATCAGAGTCCAGCAAGATCGTCCCATCACAACCCCGCGTAGGCCTACTGGAGTTACTGCCTCGCCGGGTCTTCGGCAGCAAGTCTACTTGCACACACATTTAAACAATTCTCTCTCTCTATCTCTCTCAATCAAATTAAAATCAGGCACCCTGCTTCAGGACATCACTCTATCAGAAACTGGAAGATAAGGGGTTTGAATCCCGACTGAGGGTGTTTTTGTCTAAAGGGCTTATCACTATTCCTCCACGCAAATGAGGGTGAATTTCTTATTAATTATACCTGAACTAACTTCGCCATATTATCGTTACTATCTGCAGATATCCCGTACGGCTAGTAAGACGCAATACAAAATAAATGTATCTAACTACAGGAATCCAAGATAAATAACGTCATTTCCATAATTACTGACGTGTTCACAGTTCTAACACATGTGACTTCAGACTAGGTCACATTTCTAACACATGTGACTTCATACTAATTCACAGTTCTAACACATGTGACTTCATACTAAGTCACAGTTCTAACACATGTGACTTCATACTAAGTCACAGTTCTAACACATGTGACTTCAGACTAGAATGAAACTAGTGGAATGAGATATCTAAGAAATGTGTGTGGAAAACTCGAATGGACGGAGTCAGTAACAAAAGGGTGCTGAAGGAGGGAAACTTGTATGGACAGTAGTAACGAATGGGTGCTGAAGGAGGAAAACTTGTATGGACAGTAGTAACGAATGGGTGCTGAAGGAGGGAAACTTGTATGGACAGTAGTAACAAAAGGGTGCTGAAGGAGGGAAACTTGTATGGACAGTAGTAACGAATGGGTGCTGAAGGAGGGAAACTTGTATGGACAGTAGTAACGAATGGGTGCTAAAGGAGGGAAACTTGTATGGACAGTAGTAACGAATGGGTGCTTAAGGAGGGAAACTTGTATGGACAGTAGTAACGAATGGGTGCTGAAGGAGGGAAACTTGTATGGACAGTAGTAACGAATGGGTGCTGAAGGAGGAAAACTTGTATGGACAGTAGTAACGAATGGGTGCTGAAGGAGGGAAACTTGTATGGACAGTAGTAACGAATGGGTGCTAAAGGAGGGAAACTTGTATGGACAGTAGTAACGAATGGGTGCTGAAGGAGGGAAACTTGTATGGACAGTAGTAACGAATGGGTGCTAAAGGAGGGAAACTTGTATGGACAGTAGTAACGAATGGGTGCTGAAGGAGGAAACTTGTATGGACAGTAGTAACGAATGGGTGCTGAAGGAGGGAAACTTGTATGGACAGTAGTAACGAATGGGTGCTGAAGGAGGGAAACTTGTATGGACAGTAGTAATGAATGGGTTTTGAAGGAGGGAAACTTGTATGGACAGTAGTAATGAATGGGTGCTGAAGGAGGGAAACTTGTATGGAGAGTAGTAACGAATGGGTGCTGAAGGAGGGAAACTTGTATGGACAGTAGTAACGAATGGGTGCTGAAGGAGGGAAACTTGTATGGACAGTAGTAACGAATGGGTGCTGAAGGAGGGAAACTTGTATGGACAGTAGTAACGAATGGGTGCTGAAGGAGGGAAACTTGTATGGACAGTAGTAATGAATGGGTGCTGAAGGAGGGAAACTTGTATGGACAGTAGTAACGAATGGGTGCTGAAGGAGGGAAACTTGTATGGACAGTAGTAACGAATGGGTGCTGAAGGAGGGAAACTTGTATGGACAGTAGTAATGAATGGGTGCTGAAGGAGGGAAACTTGTATGGACAGTAGTAACGAATGGGTGCTAAAGGAGGGAAACTTGTATGGACAGTAGTAATGAATGGGTGCTGAAGGAGGGAAACTTGTATGGACAGTAGTAACGAATGGGTGCTGAAGGAGGGAAACTTGTATGGACAGTAGTAACGAATGGGTGCTGAAGGAGTGAAACTTGTATGGAGAGTAGTAACGAATGGGTGCTGAAGGAGGGAAACTTGTATGGACAGTAGTAACGAATGGGTGCTGAAGGAGGGAAACTTGTATGGACAGTAGTAACGAATGGGTGCTGAAGGAGGGAAACTTGTATGGACAGTAGTAACGAATGGGTGCTGAAGGAGTGCGGTTGGTTTGAAAGGGGTTCCAACAGGTCTTGGGAAAGAAGCGTCTTACGGTGGTTTGGACATGTTCAGAGGATGAGTATTGATCGAGTGACGAAGAAAATATATGAAGGTAGAGTGTGTGGATCAAAGGAAGGGGTAGGTCATGTAAGATATGGCTAAAGGTTGTGGATGACTGTGT
Organism: Timema cristinae; assembly: GCA_039000515.1. Classification (NCBI taxonomy): domain Eukaryota; kingdom Metazoa; phylum Arthropoda; class Insecta; order Phasmatodea; family Timematidae; genus Timema; species Timema cristinae. The sequence goes on from JBCFYV010000003.1 coordinate 80,374,393, forward strand.
GAAAAAGAGAAACATTAAGAATTATAAGAATAACAGAGCATGTATGACTCGGTGTATGCATGTTGAAGAGAAGGGAGTATGCAAGTTTATGTATGTATATGTATGTATATGTATGTATGTGTATGTGTGTGTATGTGTGTGTGTGTGTGTATGTGTGTGTGTGTGTATGTATGTGTGTATGTGTGTGTGTATGTGTGTATGTGTGTATGTATATGTATGTATATGTATGTATATGTATGTATATGTATGTATGTGTATGTGTGTGTGTGTATGTATGTGTGTATGTGTGTGTGTATGTGTGTATGTGTGTATGTATATGTATGTATATGTATGTATATGTATGTATATGTATGTATATGTATGTATGTGTATGTATGTGTATGTGTGTATGTGTGTATGTGTGTATGTGTGTATGTATATGTATGTATATGTATGTATATGGATGTATATGTATGTATGTGTATGTATGTGTATGTATGTGTATGTGTGTGTATGTATGTATGTATGTATGTATGTATGTATGTATGTATGTATGTATGTATGTATGTATGTATGTATGTATGTTACCATTGCAATAACAACCCTCACACTCATCTACAGTCTCTATATTTGTACCATTACCCTGGAGACGCAATGAGGGATAAAGTATTCCTTGTTCTCCAGTATCACGAGACAGGAACTGGCTATACTCGTCCACCGTGCGTGCTCCCCCCCTTCCCTCACCCAGTGCTAAGTCCCCGAGAGGGGAGAGGGGGAGATACTTCCATTAGTTGTCAGATAATGTGTCCGAGTGGTTAGCGCAGTCCTTGTGGTTTCCTACTGTCCAGAAACATGAGCTCCCCTCATGGAGGGATAAGATGCAATTTAACGAGAGGGAGGGTTTAACCCTTTGACCGGGGACATTTAGAGCCCCCAGCCCTGCAAACAGCTCCGTGATGTCATCTGATCATGTTGGGATTAAATACGTCATAAATAACTGGCTGTTGATCGTTGATCAGCTCGTGGTACCGTCACCAGGGGATTGTGGTTCATGTCATGGATGTAGAGATCACAAAGGGCTTTGTCAGGAGATCCCAGGCTCTTAGCACCCTAACATGGTGGCATTGTATAACTTGTCAAAGGTGTCATCTTATTGTCATTTTGATAAGCCCACTCGCAGGGAGTGAACTCACGAGGAGGCGGTTGAACACATTTTAAAGGTTAGGGGACTGAAATGTCAGCAGAAACAGTATCGTCAAATAATGTACCGCCCTCCTTCTCCTCTAATGGACAAGGACAGGCGCACATATACATAAACTAAAGAGGGCCTTAAAAAAAATAGCAAATGATTAATTGCAGAAGAGCAGTAGGACCACATAAATGTGAATAGGTCTTCAGTCTGACCTATACAACAATTTGCTGTCATGAAGCCTCCCCAACCATCACCCGTTATTTTGTACTATCCGTCAAGGGGGGAAAAGAGGCGAGAATCCCTAGAGTAAAGACAATGACTTTTTTACCTGCAATAGTAAATTAAAGATCGCATGTGAAGTAGATAAATATTTATTTGGAAAATATAACAATAGATATATATGAATATAGGTAACAATAAATAAAAATATATACATTTATATAGATATATGAAGAACAGGGTTATGCCCATGATAATACTGTTGTACCGTTGCCATAACAACATTTGTCCTAACAATTATTTCCAAGATTAATATATAACTTCTCTATGGGTCTCCGCGGCAACCCTCAGTATAATGACAACAATAACTAGCTGCCACAGGCCAACAATCCGCGTTTCAAAATCGGATTGAATCATATGACTTAGAAAATTCAATTTAAAAACACAACTATTTATGGCAACCAAAATCTATCTTTTAAAAGGAGATAGTAAATCATGGACTTAGCCATAAAAAATAAGTACAAACAATATTTAGCCTTAAGGGCTATAAACATTTCCATATTATCCAGGCATTACGCCTTAAAAGATGTAAGATCATAAAAATACAAAGAGATAATGTCCCTCGTGGTTTTAACCATTATTTACCACGCCGGAAGGGCAAAAACTCCCAATAATACATTTAACCTGTAATAAAATATATTACGACACGTTGGGCTACGTAATTCATCATGTTTACAAAAAATAGTGATTTAACCCAAAATAACAGAAAGTAAGCCCACAATTAATTTTGTATATACCTTGGGAAAAAATCCCATCCTAGAGCAAGTGTCTAGCGACACGGTTGATTCAAGAAGTGAGTTTACAACACAAACAGAACCCGTATATAAAGCGTTATTCTCTGAGGGGAGGGGAACATAGGGGAAACAAAAGAACATCAAAGAACAATCACACGGAACAGAGGGAAGGGGTCGTAAGTCACCAAAGGAAACAACTAGATCATTGGATGGGCGCGTAGAACGTCACGTGTCTATCACGAGGTTATTCCCATGATGCAACGGGCGACCTCACGCTCAATGTTCCACACCTTTCACTCGTTTAGTCTTTTTTTCACACTCGGTGCAGAAAAAGTGCTCGCGAACAGGGATGTTGTATAACGAGAGTCGAGACACACTAGCCGAGAAACGGGGCACTTCTTGGTGAGTACAATATTGTTTATTCTTCGGTGTTGTTGAAATAGTGTTCATTCGCCAGTATATCCTTCATGCTTGTAATGTTGATGTCAATCAACGTTACAATAAAAACCCTAGTTTTCATTATCTCCGCCGCGCGCAGTGGCTCAACACGGACATCCTCGTCTGGGGTAAAGCGGTGCCCCGCGTCTCTCCGCGGTCTATCCACATATTTACAGTAATGGTGTAATTACGAGATAATACAGCACTTTGAGGAAATGTGGTTGGGTTTGTGGTGCGAGAGAGAATAAAACCAATATAGAAATATATTCTCAGTACACCCAACTTAGATTCGAACCCCGACCTTCCTGCTACTATTAAACCAGACTAGACGAGACTGACGCATTATATCAGATACGAGTGTTTATTGTACACCGTATGAAATATAACACAACTTGGCAGCGAAACGGGCTGTGTGCCTCTCTCTGATGATTGGTTACCCCTCCCCCCTCTTACACTGTTTTTATTTCCATCTCTCTATCTTATTTCTCTGTCTGTTTGCACTTGCTATTCCGACGAAAGACAGGCAGGTATTACGTGATAATAAGACGGTCACTTGGGAGTGTAGCCTAGCTCGACCACTCGTCTGGGTGGTAGGGGAGGGGACGGAGGGTGCTTTCAGAGGCAAGATGGAGACAGGAGGAGGAGGGTGCTTTCAGAGACAAGATGGAGACAGGAGGAGGAGGGTGCTTTCAGAGGCAAGATGGGACAGGAGAGGAGGAGGGTGCTTTCAGAGGCAAGATGGAGACAGGAGGAGGAGGGTGCTTTCAGAGACAAGATGGAGACAGGAGGAGGAGGGTGCTTTCAGAGACAAGATGGAGACAGGAGGAGGAGGGTGCTTTCAGAGACAAGATGGAGACAGGAGGAGGAGGGTGCTTTCAGAGACAAGATGGAGACAGGAGGAGGAGGGGTGCTTTCAGAGGCAAGATGGAGACAGGAGGAGGAGGGTGCTTTCAGAGACAAGATGGGGATAGGAGGAGGAGAGGGTGCTTTCAGAGGCAAGATGGAGACAGGAGGAGGAGGGTGCTTTCAGAGACAAGATGGAGACAGGAGGAGGAGGGTGCTTTCAGAGACAAGATGGAGACAGGAGGAGGAGGGTGGTTTCAGAGACAAGATGGAGACAGGAGGAGGGGGTGCTTTCAGAGGCAAGATGGAGACAGGAGGAGGAGGGTGCTTTCAGAGACAAGATGGAGACAGGAGGAGGAGGGTGCTTTCAGAGACAAGATGGAGACAGGAGGAGGAGGGTGCTTTCAGAGACAAGATGGAGACAGGAGGAGGAGGGTGGTTTCAGAGACAAGATGGAGACAGGAGGAGGAGGGTGCTTTCAGAGGCAAGATGGAGACAGGAGGAGGAGGAGGGTGCTTTCAGAGGCAAGATGGAGACAGGAGGAGGAGGGGGTGCTTTCAGAGGCAAGATGGGGACAGTAGAGGAGGAGGAGGGTGCTTTCAGAGGCAAGATGGAGACAGGAGGAGGAGAGGGTGCTTTCAGAGGCAAGATGGGGACAGGAGGAGGAGGAGGAGGTGCTTTCAGAGGCAAGATGGAGACAGGAGGAGAAAGAGGGTGCTTTCAGAGGCAAGATGGAGACAGGAGGAGAAGGAGGGTGCTTCAGAGGCAAGATGGGGACAGGAGGGAGGAGGAGGGTGCTTTCAGAGGCAAGATGGAGACAGGAGGAGGAGGAGGGTGCTTTCAGAGGCAAGATGGGGACAGTAGGAGGAGGAGGAGGGTGCTTTCAGAGGCAAGATGGAGACAGAGGAGGAGGGTACTTTCAGAGGCAAGATGGAGACAGGAGGAGGAGGGTGCTTTCAGAGGCAAGATGGGGACAGTAGGAGGAGGAGGAGGGTGCTTTCAGAGGCAAGATGGAGACAGGAGGAGGAGGGTGCTTTCAGAGGCAAGATGGAGAACGGAGGAGAAGGAGGGTGCTTTCAGAGGCAAGATGGAGACAGGAGGAGGAGGAGGGTGCTTTCAGAGGCAAGATGGGGACAGTAGGAGGAGGGTGCTTTCAGAGGCAAGATGGGGACAGGAGGAGGAGGAGGTGCTTTCAGAGGCAAGATGGAGACAGGAGGAGGGTGCTTTCAGAGGAATAAACCAGTATAAGCGCACAGAGGATAGATAATTGTTTCAAAAGGGAAATGACATTGATTTCAGAAGTTCTACATAACAGTCTCACTTTTTGTTTTTAATTAAACCTTATACATAGAAAATTTCAAAAGTTTTACTAAAGGGAAAGCCAGAAAATATAAATTTATTTCGGCAGCCACTTATTTGAGTTATAACCAAACCGATTACTTTTTTTTATAAAACATTTACTTTGAGCTCTATCATATCAAAATTTACAAATTTTCAAAAGCGAAATTAAAGTTTAAATATAAAATTTACCATATTCATTTAATTTACGGAAGCTATTATGACAAGATTCCTGATGTCAGATAAAGGTCCCAAAGTGAACATTTCCACAAAAGTCCTAAAACGTCTGAACCTAAGCTGGGCTCATTAAGGTCTTTCATCCTACCAAGATAACAATATTCAGGAGGATTCTGGTACGTTAGAAGGCCTTACATAACGAGCTTCCTACCACGTTTAGGGTGTAGAAACCCTGTGACTTAGGTGGTTTATCACCCCAGCATGAGGACTAGTGAGGATGGATGAATGTTTATTTATCAAATAACGAGGATTTATTTCACGCCTCACTCCTTCACGCCTTACTATTTGAGAACTTTGTAATTGAGGGGAGGGAAGTTAGAAGTCTCTAGTTTACAAAGATAACAAACGTTCACTTCTTTCCTCGAGAAAGCTGGAAGTTTCGGGAATCACATTCCCTGTCACTGGAGAGTGTCTTCAAACGGAGGTAGGCTCCATTCTCACTGATACGCGGTGGACATAAATACGTGGACCATTGATTTCATATAATCTCCTTCGGAACACACGTGTTGATTAGCTTCAGGAAGATTCTGCACACTCCAAGTAAGTAATCAGCAGGGAAAAGGATTTACTTGCTTGAACAAGCTGAGGGATAATTTCAAAAGTTAACCAACGCTTCAGATTCGTTGAAAATTATAGTTCCATAGATATGAGATAGAATTAGATTTATGAATTAGGATTTAATTACAGTATGATTTTATGATAAGGAATATTTTTGGCGTTTAAAATAATTTACTTACCCTATACAAATTAATATATCCATACGAAAAGTAATATGATCTTCAGAGGTAACATTTTATAAATATTATCGATAAAAATAATAATATAGTAAAATGTTATCAATGTTGGCCACAAAGAACATGTGTGTAAAGGATCTTAAGGTTCTCACTGTATATTACTAGACTTCATGAGCACCCTGTACTACCACCAATAGACAAGTACTCTCTCTGGACATATTACTAGACTTCATGAGCACCCTGTACTACCACCAATAGACAATACTTTCTGACATGTTACTAGACTTCATGAGCACCCTGTACTACCACCAATAGACAAGTACTCTCTCTGGACATGTTACTAGACTTCATGAGCACCCTGTACTACCACCAATAGACAAGTACTCTCTCTGGACATATTACTAGACTTCATGAGCACCCTGTACTACCACCAATAGACAAGTACTCTCTCTGGACATGTTACTAGACTTCATGAGCACCCTGTACTACCACCAATAGACAAGTACTCTCTCTCTTTTGGACATGTTACTAGACTTCATGAGCACCCTGTACTACCACCAATAGACAAGTACTCTCTCTTTTGGACATGTTACTAGACTTCATGAGCACCCTGTACTACCACCAATAGACAAGTACTCTCTCTCTCTGGACATGTATGTGTTCTGACAGGCGAGGACAGAATGCGGGCCGTGGTAGAAAGAAAGCCTAGTGTTCAGGGGAAGATGAGTATCCTCAGTAACATGGATCATCCTCCTCATAACTCGTTTATCAAAGAAACGTTGGAACACTGACACGGGGACTTGTTGATGTTATCAAGGGTTGTACACAGTATGTGGTCAGGCAAGGATACTTCCGATGTTGATATTGATAGACATTTTTCCCTCACCCGGAACTGAACGTGTGCTATTGTATAAAACTCCCTTCTATAACTGATCGCACCAACTAAGCTGCGTCGGGCCTCTTCATAGTCTACTCTGGAAGGGGAAAATATAGAAACAAATCGTTCCTAAAGTGTTCTCAAACCGTTTGACATCTGTGTTTTAGTCCTAAGGAGGATCGAACTACTGTCTCTAAAGATGGTCGTCAGGTCATTTTCAAGATCTCAGAACTTTCATTATTCGAACAAGACAAACTGATTTGCAGGGAGCTCTTGCAACATGTCTCCACGGGAGGCTGTAGCTAGATCAGTCAAATGGGAACTTATCGGAGGATAACAGGTGCCAGCACGGTGTTAACAAACCTTGACCAGCTCCTGGCAACTTACCTCCCCACGCCACTGGCGGTTAGGCTGACGTATATTGATTTGTTGGGGCTTAGCCCTGGTAGTTTTTAATAACCACAAGGACAGGACTGAAGTCCACGGATTTTCTGCCAGCAGTGCAATACCGATATCAGATTACTACAAATACTAAGTGTGCAAGCCCTGTTTGTCGGTCCTTGAGACATAATGCAGGAGGCCGGTAGTTTTTAACAGGTATGGAGCAAATAAACAATGCTCTCGTGTTGGACTGGATCAATGGCGGCGGGGAGGTAGTGGTTTGAATCCTTGTTGGCTGTTTTCAGGGGGATTTTTATTAAATTGTAACATTACATTACATTACATTGTGTTACAATAGGACCCGCCCCAGGCTGACATTAACGCATAACTCTCAATAAATCATACTACCCGCTCCAATTATACCGACACTAATAGGATCCCTACAATGGTCTTCTCTATTGTAGTAAGTTAGTACGTTGAATCTTCTAACACTAGTAACACCAAGGCTGGCCTACAACTAGCATCCTAAACTGACGCGTGGGTCGGGCGAGCTACGATGTTCCTACAAGATGTAGTCCTACAGCGCAGATGCTGCTAACGTGTAACATTGAAGACGACTAGAGAATAACTATTCACCTGCCCTCTGATGGTATAAAGATGAACTACTTTCAAAACATCAGATGATTGAAGAAATAGGTTAGAAATCTGATGGAGCCGTATAACAAGATGTGTACGTGACTTTTTGAAACCACCATTGACGTCACCAAGCGTGTGTTCAGTTCTCCCCCCTTCTTTCTATTGCGACGAAACCCCACTATATAATAGGCTGTGCATGTATTGCCAAAATGACTATCTTGATAACTACGACCGACGAAAGATCCTTGTCTTGGACCTGGACAGTGGACAGGATAAACATTAGTATTGTATCTGAATCGTAACTATGGCGATTCGTTTATTGGACTCTGATTTATTTTCAACTTTTAGTCATATTTCTTGTAGTATAAAAATTAATATTCTTTTTTCTAAATCTAACTATTTCTTTACCTGATCATTCAATATAAAATGAGACTATATTTTGTATGTTGCCACTTGGGCGCTAGAGTCTTTTGGAGAGTTCAATCATTTAGATAGCCACAATTATTAACTGTTTTGAAATTGAACGAGTTAAATGTAAAGTGTTTGAAAATTGTAGTATAATAGTATTTATATTTTGTAAACATCGAGGTGACATTTTTTAATTTTATTTGCATATTGAAAAATCGTAAAGTAAAGTAACCTTCATTATTATTTTTATATTAACTATTAATTTAATTAACTTTTGTATATTTAATAATCTTTTTCTAAGTTTGTTATAAATAGGACATTTACATTATTGTTTATTAAAGGAAATACTGTTTAATTTCCTAATTCTGAGCCTGGATCAAATAGTCCCGGGGGAGTTTAACTAAAGTCTGTTAGCCAAACTCTCGCGTTATGTAAATTCTCTTATATAAGACTTACTGGTAACGTTAACTTAATTTAAAGCCTTTGTTCTTTGTATATAAATACACTTTTTTGTAACAGTTTCAAGGTGCCCATTAGGCCCTTATATAGAAGTTGTGTATCATCCTGACGGGTGATATTATTAATAATCTATTGTATTAAATTCAACCCGTAATGTTTTCTGTCTCCTAAAGACTGAACCATCAGAATATTGAATTGATGACAAACTTATAACTTTATTTTAAATATCTGCGCAACTTTAAAGATATATAGTTATTGTCTATTAGTTTGATTTTCAACGTAACTCATTTTGTTATAATGAGACCACGTAAAGTTTTCTACTCGATTGTTATTGTTTTGAATAAACTGTTCATTTTGTTGGTTTTAAATATTGCTAATAATTTCCCTTATCACTTGTTCCTTAGATTTCACCCACTCCCTTTTATATTATTTAATGGTCGTAAATGAAAGGACTCAGAGGGGGTGTTACAAATTGCTGATGATATTGTTGTTCTTTACCAGTTTGCTAATGTTGTTCATTACCAGTTAATAATGTTGTTCATTACCAGTTAATAATGTTGTTCATTACCAGTTAATAATGTTGTTCATTACCAGTTAATAATGTCGTTCATTACTAGTTAATAATGTTGTTCATTACCAGTTAATAATGTTGTTCATTACCAGTTAATAATGTTGTTCATTACCAGTTAATAATGTTGTTCATTACCAGTTAATAATGTCGTTCATTACCAGTTAATAATGTCGTTCATTACCAGTTAATAATGTCGTTCATTACTAGTAAATAATGTCGTTCATTACTAGTTAATAATGTTGTTCATTACCAGTTAATAATGTCGTTCATTACTAGTTAATAATGTTGTTCATTACCAGTTAATAATATCGTTCATTACTAGTTAATAATGTTGTTCATTACCAGTTAATAATGTCGTTCATTACTAGTTAATAATGTTGTTCATTACCAGTTAATAATGTCGTTCATTACCAGTTAATAATGTCGTTCATTACTAGTTAATAATGTCGTTCATTACCAGTTAATAATGTTGTTCATTACCAGTTAATAATGTCGTTCATTACCAGTTAATAATGTTGTTCATTACCAGTTAATAATGTTGTTCATTACCAGTTAATAATATCGTTCATTACTAGTTAATAATGTCGTCCATTACTAGTTAATAATGTTGTTCATTACCAGTTAATAATATCGTTCATTACCAGTTAATAATGTTGTTCATTACCAGTTAATAATGTTGTTCATTACCAGTTAATAATATCGTTCATTACTAGTTAATAATGTCGTTCATTACTAGTTAATAATGTTGTTCATTACCAGTTAATAATTTTGTTCATTACCAGTTAATAATATCGTTCATTACCAGTTAATAATATCGTTCATTACAAGTTAATAATGTCGTTCATTACTAGTTAATAATGTTGTTCATTACCAGTTAATAATGTTGTTCATTACCAGTTAATAATATCGTTCATTACCAGTTAATAATGTTGTTCATTACCAGTTAATAATGTTGTTCATTACCAGTTAATAATATCGTTCATTACTAGTTAATAATGTTGTTCATTACTAGTTAATAATGTTGTTCATTACCAGTTAATAATGTTGTTCATTACCAGTTAATAATATCGTTCATTACTAGTTAATAATGTTGTTCATTACCAGTTAATAATGTTGTTCATTACCAGTTAATAATGTCGTTCATTACTAGTTAATAATGTCGTTCATTACCAGTTAATAATGTCGTTCATTACTAGTTAATAATGTTGTTCATTACCAGTTAATAATGTTGTTCATTACCAGTTAATAATGTTGTTCATTACCAGTTAATAATGTTGTTCATTACCAGTTAATAATGTCGTTCATTACCAGTTAATAATGTCGTTCATTACCAGTTAATAATGTCGTTCATTACTAGTAAATAATGTCGTTCATTACCAGTTAATAATGTCGTTCATTACTAGTTAATAATGTTGTTCATTACCAGTTAATAATATCGTTCATTACTAGTTAATAATGTTGTTCATTACCAGTTAATAATGTCGTTCATTACTAGTTAATAATGTTGTTCATTACCAGTTAATAATGTCGTTCATTACCAGTTAATAATGTCGTTCATTACTAGTTAATAATGTCGTTCATTACCAGTTAATAATGTTGTTCATTACCAGTTAATAATGTCGTTCATTACCAGTTAATAATGTTGTTCATTACCAGTTAATAATGTTGTTCATTACCAGTTAATAATATCGTTCATTACTAGTTAATAATGTCGTCCATTACTAGTTAATAATGTTGTTCATTACCAGTTAATAATATCGTTCATTACCAGTTAATAATGTTGTTCATTACCAGTTAATAATATCGTTCATTACTAGTTAATAATGTCGTTCATTACTAGTTAATAATGTTGTTCATTACCAGTTAATAATTTTGTTAATTACCAGTTAATAATATCGTTCATTACCAGTTAATAATATCGTTCATTACAAGTTAATAATGTCGTTCATTACTAGTTAATAATGTTGTTCATTACCAGTTAATAATGTTGTTCATTACCAGTTAATAATATCGTTCATTACCAGTTAATAATGTTGTTCATTACCAGTTAATAATGTTGTTCATTACCAGTTAATAATATCGTTCATTACTAGTTAATAATGTTGTTCATTACTAGTTAATAATGTTGTTCATTACCAGTTAATAATGTTGTTCATTACCAGTTAATAATATCGTTCATTACTAGTTAATAATGTTGTTCATTACCAGTTAATAATGTTGTTCATTACCAGTTAATAATGTCGTTCATTACTAGTTAATAATGTCGTTCATTACCAGTTAATAATGTCGTTCATTACTAGTTAATAATGTTGTTCATTACCAGTTAATAATGTTGTTCATTACCAGTTAATAATGTTGTTCATTACCATTTAATAATGGTGCTTCTGGGAATAATGAAGTTGTTTATAGCATAGGCTAGTCCGAGATGTGACACAACCAATAATGCTATCTGCACAGATGACTAAGTTGGGTACTAATTTTCAGGATTGGTCACGTGGTTAGATCATTCCATCTTCATCCAGAGACTGAGGTTTAGTCCTCCGAGGAGTCTTTGTCTTTATTTGTGGTATTTAACGAGCACTAGCCCTACACAAAGCCCTACGAGTCCACGACTCACAAACTAACCGAGGCTAAGACAAACACTTGAAACTAAATAAACAGTCCTTGAGGTGATATATATCCTGAGCCGTTCGGATTTACTCTGCACATTTCCAACATCCGGGATACTCAGCCACACGCGTCGGCAAAAAACAACTTAATCGATAAAACTTGGATTTAAATCTCGTCAAATTGAAAACACGCCCCCTCGTAAATCTCAATACAGAATGTTCAAACCATTATTAAACCAGCGCAAATATTTAATGAAGATCTTAAATTGTATATTATCCTTAAGTGCGCGAGGAAGGTGAGAGAAAAAGAGAACCTTTGACCTCTGCGACCTATTACCGCGGCGGGGATAGAGAGATGAAGAAAGGGGAAAAACACTTTAATTATTCATTATATTCCACCTTCTCCCCTCCCAATGTACACAGAGAAAGAACGAGAGATGAAGGAGAGTTGGAACAAGGCAATGAAAGTTAGTGGAGGGAGTGAAATACCCGAGGATTAACCATAACCCGGCTTCTTCTACAAGATTTTGTTTACAATAAGCGGCGTGCCCTTTTTAAACTTAGGGGTAGCTTGCAAACTAATAAATTAAGCAAACTTTGAAATTTCGATGGACCAATTAAAGCCAAGAATACGTATATCTGTATACAGTTTAGTGTTAAAGCTAAGATCTACTCTCACAAATTCATACGTCAAGCTATGTGAGTTGTCCCACTGTGGGAGGAGGCTAAGTATGATGTGTGTTTTGTGTATTGGCACCCCTGACTCCTCCCTACACATTAGAGCAGATCGAGCCACCTGTGGTCAACCCTGACTCTCCCCTACTAGGTGTGACATCCCTTTCTCGGTCTCAGTTGTCTTGCAGTCCTGAATAGAGTTCTAGGCTGAAAGACCCGTGATCGACACCTGGTTGTTCCCTGTTTCACAATGGGGACATGTTTCTACTAAAGATAAGACAGTCCATTTGACGCTAAACTCCACATGACGTCACAGAGCCCTTGACATAATATATCTAGGGACACTTGTTCACAGTCCTGCAAGGAACACTTGGCAATATGAGACGTTTCCTGCCCCAATTAGATTGCACGCTTACTTCTGAGAAATAAATCACATGGTTCACTGCCATGAGCCCCAATAGTCTGAGCCCCGGCTCCGTCTTTCAGGTTTGTCCATTCCCGTGACTTCATTGTGAGACCATTCTCAGCCATCGAGGGAGTCAAATGACCTCAACTCTCGCGGTTATTGGATCGTATTCAGTCCTTGCCGTAATCAGACCATCTAGACTCTCACGTGTTTTTTCTAGTCAAGTTTTCTCACAGTCACATACTGTGCTTCATGTGATCAGACTACCCAGTATGGGTGCGATGGATTGTCACATTTCTGCAGCTGTCATTTAGCTAGCTATTGTCAATACCTGTCAATAATAATATAGTGTCACCAACCCATCTTTACCCTTTGACCTGTCAGGATGTGCTATGGCCAAGGAGAAGGGGTACATTTGTGTGGGTTCCTGATTGATGTTAAACTTGGGATTTAAATAGAGTTATTAATACTACTATGTCTATTACAAATGTGATGTTGGCAGTGATATTAGAATGAAAGAAATTAGAGAATACTCGGAATCTTGTGGAAAAACGAGGTGTTGCTAGGAATACTCCATGGCCTGTCTGACTACTAGGCGAGCTCTACACGGTTCCCAACCCAGGTACCCTGGGCTCGATTAATAGCCCTCAAGATGAGTAATGATGAACCGGCGTTCAAGTCCACTTAGTCCATAACCGGGCCGAGTGACCCCTAGACTTCGATGTTGATTAGTCAGCCCTGGGCTGGTTCCCCTATCTTTTATCTGGGCCCCCCTGCCCCCTGGCCTGGTTTGTCACTAATGAATACTGACAAGACTCTTGTGGTCAGCTCTTTTAGTTTATTTGTTTATAGAATAATAAAAACAACCTGCAACGCTCGTTTTGTCATTCGCAATTCACAACATACAATTTTACACAAACCCGCCTTCCAATTTAGGCCGTGTGGTTACAATAGTAAAATGTTATCAATGTCGACTGAGCGAAAGATATTTGTATTTCTTAAGATTTCCTTGCTAACAGGGAAAGCTGATTACACAAGTAGTGCGTTAATTTTGTTCTCATTTGGAGTCGAATTAGTGATCCTCCCAACAAGATCTTGTCTAAGTTACCACCAAATCATGGTGACAATTATTTTATTGTTAATTTAAATATTTATTAAATATAAGAAAAAACAATAGATATGTACAAAAAGCAAGCTATAGTTGTGCAAATAGAAGATGTGGCCATCAGCCCTAGTTAGAACTCATTTAGTTATAATGTAATACATAAGTGATGTTAATAATTCAAACAAAATTGGGTACAGTAGAATAGTGCAATTAAATATTCGGACTGATAAATGATCCTAGTGAAAGACTCAGCAAATAGCATTATCAATAAATTAGCTACTAAATTCGTAATAGAACAAACAGGTGCCAGCCCTGCTTATTGGCCGAGAGTAAGGCTAATCTTTGGTCACGCCTCTCCGAGAACGGGAAATAGGTTACGATACCATCAACAATACATCGACCCCAATGGGCCTACACATAAGCTTAAATTACAATCGGAGAAGAGGCCAGAAACTTCGAAACACAATAATTAAATATGGCAATAACCAAACAGTCATCTCATGACGGCTAGATAAATTAACATTAACTCGTTAGAGATACCTTATGTAGTCAAAAGCGACGGCAAGTAAATTGAATAATTAGCTTGTGATAGGGTACAAACAATTGGTCACGAGCCAAACTTGTACAAAACTATACTAGAACATTTTAAAGGGGTATAAATTGAATGGAACGAGACCCACATCAAATAGTTAAGTTAAAATTAATCTGGTCATCCAGGGGCGCTGAGATTATAGCTAGCGCCCTGGGTACAAGCTACAAAATAGACCTTTAAATAATCAAACAACGCCACCTGAAGGTGACCGAACAACACAAACAAGATGGCAAGAGCCCATCGAACAAGTTCAATCATTTAAACCAGCCACCTAGTGGCGAACTAACCAATTCATTGAACTTAAAGTTTCAAAGAATAATTTAGGAAAGGTTTTAAGCCCAAAATAAAGTATTCATAATTATTCCCGTAATTAAGTCCAAAAGAAAGATTTAAGTTGCAATTGAATACTGTATATTAACAGTTTAATCTATTATTTAAAATCCAAAAAGATAATTTAGGAAAATATTTAGATTTTTAGGCTGAAAGAGAATTTTTAAAATATACAGATCACATCTGCGGCAGATAGCGCCGCTTACCTACTCTGAAGCCAGTGGTATAATGTGTACCCACATGGGTTTAACATGACAATATATAATCCAAAAACACAATCACGTGATCTCAGAGGTGGTTAGAAAGGACGGCCAGGGGAAGGCGGAGAGAGGAAAACACGGCGCATGCGTCGACTGGATGGAACGCTGATCTGGAGAGTTCCAGAACTTAGTAGATCATTCCACATGCTATCGATACTAGTCTCGGGGCGTGACGTCACTGGCACGATCCGCTGTCCTCACCAGTTTGACACAAACTAGTAGCATTTGGTAGGGTACGTGTCTCTTCGGTGGTGATGAGGTGAGTTTTATAATAAACGTTACGTTCTTCCTTTGTAACATGCCACGCATGCTACACATATTTGGTATTTGGTTTATCGTGGTAGAGTCTAACTTTATAAGCCATTGTTAGAATCCGGAATACTGCATAGCTTTACCAAATAATGTTATTATTAGATTTGTCAAAAGTCCTAATTTTCCTCAATTAAGATTCGATTTAGATTCCTCAGCATTTTCCATGCATCCAACCTTACATACACAAGAAATGTATGTTTTTTAATTTGAATACTTGACCGTAGTGAGATCTAAAAAACCTAAAAAGTCAAGATAGTAAAAAGAATACTTAATTAAAACTGCCATGTTTGATTTTCGCAAGATAACTAGAACAAAAAATAGATTTACAATTTTCTGACACTAAAGGGAAACGGTAAGCTAACTAATAACAGTCGTTATGAAAAATATTGTGAATATTTCCATTCCGTTTGTTTGCCAGAACATTTATTCCCTAGGGTTTGAGAGATAAGATACCAAGTATTGCAAATAGTGTATTTAGATACCAATAAAATGTAGGGAATTGAGCTTGGGGTCCATAGGATTGTTGGTATCGTCAGTGAGTCCTAGCAACAGTTTCTAGCTATAATATATAATTACGAGAGGAGGAGGGTGAGTTTTAAGTAAACATAAGATAATTTGACTAGAAAGAATATTGGAAAGTATGCGTTAACAATTGACACCGATACGAGGATCGAACTTCCACGTCTCAGGGCTTAGTCAAATGATCTCAAATAAAGTTGTCTTCCTTCCATCCAGGGAATATGGTCAGCATAATGTATTCATGGTCAATTGGTCAGAATACGCCATAACCTACAAGTAGTTTGTTTTCAAGATACAAGTTTATTGTGTGTGTGTTTTCAGGCGTTCGAGGAGCTGGAGACGTTGCTGAGCAAGCACAACATCTGCATCGCCGTCAAGGAGAAGTTAGTTAAGGACTCGGGAGTAGCAGAGGAGGTCGCTTACGATTCCATCGTACACACAAACCTGGCATGACCAAGCCTCGCGAGCCCAGGGGTGAGTGTCTTCATGCTCAGTCTATATAAACAGCCTAGAAACGGGAGCTTCATGCCTCTATAGAAACAAGTTTAAAGTGGGGTGAGTGGCTCTTATCTATTGCTACAGTTACTTATGACCTTTTGAGTGAACACAGCATAACCTATCCATGACATGTTTCACAGATAATGGAACAGATGGCAATGAAGGGGAAGAACTCCCCCTTCCGGTTCTTGGTGGGGGAGGAGGGGGGCATCTTAAATGTTCTTCCTTTGAGAAGGCGCGACAAAGAAATTTACTAAGTGTAAGAGTGTTTTAGACTCTTTTTAATGAATTCACTCCCCAGTCTAGTGTTTATACATCTTCTTTATTCAACCATACCTTCTCAATGAGCAATTCAACTTGTAACGGATGTTATATTTTATCTAATATATTTAATTATTTCATTGCAAACAATTTTGCTACGACCATTCAATTAGGATTATTAAATACTTCTACATCAAACTGCCTTGCTCCAAATATTCCATGCTATAGTTGTGTATGGAATGAGAGAAATGGGTGATTCAGAAGTGTAACAGAGTGTGAACGGATGTTACTTTCAGGGGAACAGGTAAGGGTAACATGAGTATTCATTTCAATATTTCAGTCCCTACACTTGATGTAAGAATTTTTTCCAACTGAAAAGTACTGTCCATAACTTATGAACACAATGAGGTGGTTATTTAAATAAATAAACGTAACTATAATGATTTTAAATTAATTTTCCAGTGTAACGGATGTTACAATGGTTTTGTAACGGATGTTACATGTGTTCCAAAAATAATCATTTTTGTTGATTTTCAACTAATGTATTTTTATTTTTAATCCTAAGTTTGTTCTATGGAATAACTTGTACATTTAGATTGTGGAGCCAGAGACCTTATTGTTAAAATTAGCAAAATAAGGTATGATTCATATGTAATAACGAAGTAATGGGCTAGGTTGTATACTTTATTTAAGGAAAATGTTAAGTTACCACTGGAAAGCAAATAGCTTTAAACCATAAACTTTATCAGACTACAACAAACCATCAGTTTTATACCTAAATGACATTTAAATACAATCCAAACAAACTATTTCTTTAACATCCACTTCGCTGGAATAGTACACTGTTGTTTCACTATCTTTAGTTTTGGTGCGATTAATATGTATTCAATTTGTTTGAAGTGGTTATACTTGTCATCAGTTTCATCAATTTTGAAAAAAATTGCTGTTTTTTCTTCATTGTTTCAAAAACACAACCCTATCTTCGTTATTTTCACACATTGTACGACAGACACCAGCATATTGATAGAAAATTGGTCTGTTTTCAATTTGAAACTTAACCAGAACACCCCTGGTTTTATATCTGAAGGCATCGGGCACTGATACTCATTGTCCTCCTTTAGAGATGCAGTAGATGACTCAGACCGAGAATATTCATCTGGAGGAAGCACATCAGATTCAGAGTATACATCACCGTAGTGCAGACGCCTAACACAACTTGGCACTGTCCTTCTCACATTCAGACTGGACCTGTATTCTGTTCACAACAGATGTGGAAGTGAGACCAGCAAATATATGGCTACTGTCACACTTTCTAAAGTGATGGAAGTTTCTGATCTCAGCTATGTGTCGAGCATGCTCCCACCGCTCAGTCGAGAAAGCAGCAGTAGCCTCATTATAGATTTGAGAAACAAACAGTACATTGACAGTTTTGCACAGCTTTAGTGCACACTCGTAAAATTCTAATGCTGTGTTTACTTGAGCTGTTATTTCTTTCACGAAGTTCCACACTTGCCTCTTAGCCTGGCCACCCATAGCATCAAGCGATCTTTTTCCTTGTCCTGGAGCAAATATGTTTCATTCAACCTCAGTAACACCCAAATCATCAGCGAGAAAGCAAATGTTCATTGCTGTATATTTTCTTTTGAACTGAGCAATGCAATTATCAGAGAAAGTGAAGAGATGTTCTACATTCTCAATAATTCAAATGTCAGCCAAGATCATCTTCAGAAATAGCCATGAAGATACTTTTGAGTGATTTGCATCATCACTCACAATAACATAAGAAGCAACAAATACTGTGACTTGCGAGTGATGCCAAAGAGCACTTTGAGTTTCATCTTGTGGTACAAGGCTATAGCTCTCAGCAGTCAACTTGAATGACTATTACATACTCTTGCATATTCAGTTTTTTCTGATCAAAATAGTTTGACTGTTGATTTTTTACAAAAATGTGGCACTTAAATGATCGCAAAATTGCATTAACATGATGTATAACATCTACAAGTGGGGAAGAAGACTACCCAATGACAGCGTTTGCTCCAAATTGTATTCCCCTTTCTTCCATTTAACTGTTTTTGATATATCACAGTCATGCTTTAACAGTACAGAAACATTTCTCCATACGGTTCTTAAATGGCACCTTGTCTTTAAGAAAAAGTGGAAAAGGAGATATGAACTAGTTAAAAAGACCCCACATGAAACATAATTCATTATCTACAAACAAACTGTTCAAATTTAATAAATTTGTTTCCCACAAACTAGATAGAAGGCTGGATTCTGAAACTACATCAGACTTTAAAATAGCAGTCCAGATTATATAATACATAATTAAACTTTAAAACAATCTAATATCTGGGAAAACATTCATATACCAATTTTATTTACTTGAAACAACTAGGTGTGGTAAACCAAACAATAATATTTGCAACAGACTAAATTTTTTTAAGTTTTGGCAGTCTTAAGTTACAAAAAGTAGCTTATATGAGGTCTGACTTTGTTTTCTATTAACCCTAAAGTGTCTAAACAACAGATTATATTAAAATATATGTGATAATATAGAAAGTCATACACTTAAACGTGGAGAATTCAACAGATATTTCAATAAAATTTGTGTAACATCCGTTACACAGTATTTCTTTAAAAATAACTCTAAAAAATATTTCAAAATTGTTTGAGGTTAGGTTAAAACATATCCTTACTTTGGGAAGTGTTGGGTGAAAACACATTATTATATACGGGATACAATCAACTTTTGTCTATTTATTGTAACGGATGTTACACAGGAACACTCAACAAACAATCTGTGATATATTGAAAGTAATAACATACCAACAAATGTCTCTCTTCGACATTCCATTGGAAACAGATGACAGTTAACTTTTACACATGCATATTTAGTGAAATAATTGTACAATCAGAGTAAAGGTTGGCAAACGTGGCATGTTTAAATTAACATTTTGCTTCTTTTTCCAAGTCTTTTAAAGTGATATCATAAAATAATATGTTAACAAGCTAAAAAAAAGTTTCATTTCCAAATAATATAGGATTTCTACAATTTATTTAGCCAAACATCTTAATCACAATTTTAATTATAATTTTTTACCCACAATTCCTCTTTTTTACGGAATTGTTGAAATGTATTAACGGTTTTATCTGCTTTCACGTCCACAATGGTGGTCACGCTATCTAAGACGCCAGGCTTGCAGGATACCGAATTGACGTTGAGGCAGGTGTGGGTTTGAGTCTCGGCTGGGCTGCTTACAGTCTGGGGCCTGAATCAGTTTTTTTATTCAAACCATATAAATTTCCCACTATCGGCTTTCAAGGCCTGTCGTAGCTTCATGTGCCTTATAATCTAACTTAAGACTAGAGCAGATACAACATCCAGTCCCCGGCCATTACTATATCACTGTGTGAGGGTAAACACACATTTCACAAATGGTAATTTTCTGGTCATGCCGGGAATCGAACACGCGACCCTTAGCCTTAGCTCCCTGGACAGACACGCTACCGACTGATATAAGAGCTTGGATATTAATATTATATTATTATTATTATTATTATTACTATAAATGCTGTTAAGGGTGCCGTGTTTTCCAAGACATTAATTCTATGTTTATAAACTAATTCCCTGATCCACTGAACTATATCCGGAGCTTCCTCACAAACTACTGTCTCTCATTTATCTTATACAATGGTATGA
Source organism: Timema cristinae (assembly GCA_039000515.1). Taxonomy (NCBI): domain Eukaryota; kingdom Metazoa; phylum Arthropoda; class Insecta; order Phasmatodea; family Timematidae; genus Timema; species Timema cristinae. The sequence continues at coordinate 80,394,769 of JBCFYV010000003.1, forward strand.
GCCACCCTCTTCAGAGGTCGCATGGTCTAAGGCGTCACTCTTGCAATAGGCTGGACTACCAAAGACTGAGAGATCAGGGGTTCGACCCAGTCGGATGTACCGAGGGTGATTTTCCACTCTCCCTCCACGCAAATACAAATTTACCCTTTCTAATTCCTTACACATTATTGTAATTATTACATAGGCGTGTAACCCGAATGGGTGGTAAGTAATACGTAGCGCGAAAAAAAATTATCAAGCCAACTGGTGATATCACATGACCCATAAACTAACTTAGTTCTAGAATAAACACAAGCCCCGCTATTTTGATAGCTCGTCCCCGTAAGAGGGGAATACCCTATTTTACCAATAATAAATATGGAATATCCCATTTTACCAATAATAAATATGGAATAACCCATTTTACCAATAATAAATACGGAATAACCCATTTTACCAATAATAAATACGGAATAACCCGTTTTACCAGTAATAAATACGGAATAACCCATTTTACCAATAATAAATACGGAATAACCCATTTACCATAATAAATATGGAATAACCCATTTTACCAATAATAAATATGGAATAACCCATTTTACCAATAATAATATGGAATACCCCATTTACCAATAATAAATATGGAATAACCCATTTTACCAATAATAAATACGGAATAACCATTTTACCATAATAAATACGGAATAACCCGTTTAACCATAATAAATACGGAATAACCCATTTTACCAATAATAAATACGGAATAACCCATTTTACCAATAATAAATATGGAATAACCCATTTTACCAATAATAAATATGGAATAACCCATTTTACCGATAATAAATATGGAATAACCCATTTTACCGATAATAAATATGGAATAACCCATTTTACCGATAATAAATATGGAATACCCCATTTACCAATAATAAATATGGAATAACCCATTTTACCAATAATAAATACGGAATAACCCATTTTACCAATAATAAATACGAAATAACCCGTTTTACCAATAATAAATACGGAATAACCCATTTTACCAATAATAAATACGTAATAACCCATTTTACCAATAATAAATATGGAATAACCCATTTTACCAATAATAAATATGGAATAACCCATTTTACCGATAATAAATATGGAATACCCCATTTTACCAATAATAAATATGGAATAGCGCTGTTATAAGGTGTCGCTATCCCCCTGGCAAATAAGTCTTGTCTTGTCCTGCCTGGTTTGGCAGAACAAGGTATATCCAGGTGGATTTTACTAAATGTCCTTATACTCTCCGCTCCCAAATATGCCGGTACATTTCCTCTAAATTCAGCCTTCCTCGTCCCTGACACGCTAGTGTAGTTAGTATATAGGCGCACGGGCAGCGAGACGGACTGTCACGTTCCTCTATCAATAGGTCCGCGGATTGATCGGTTTCCCGAACTAGTTCTACACTTGTGTAATTAGTTCTCGACCGTGGCAGTTCCCTCTGGGCCTGGAACTCAGAAACCTAGTTATTAACAGACAAGTTTGTTGGCCCGGGTATTACCGTGTGAGTGGGGGATGATAGGTTCGTGAGAGGCCGCCTTGGAAGGGATTTGTGAGATCAAAGTTTGGGGGGATTACCCTCTCTCGTGTATTTCAGGGCGTGATTCTCTGAGAGTCGAGTATTATGAGGAAAACAGAACTATCTATGTCTGTATGAGCTGCCATATAGTGTGGTGGTGTTCCAGGTTAAGTTTTGATATGATATAGCCCTGACATTAAAAAGTGAAAGTTACATACTACACATTATTTACTAAAACTATAAAATTATTACCTTTCTAGTTTTTAAATAATGTTCTATTAGTAAATCATTCAATGATTGTTATTAATTAAAGTAGTAATGGTAGTAGTGGAAATAATAGTATAGTTTGATATCAGATCAACATAAAAATCAATACTTTCACTAGTAGCTGTAATTAAAATAAAATTGGAACATTTCTTCGACTAAACATAAAGTTTGTGATTATCTAAACTTTAAATTAAGTATTGGTGGTAAAACATTTTATTTTGAATTGCCGTGTTCCTTTTTTAAAAAGTTTAAAATTTTTGGATATTGCAAGAATTTTAAAAATGCATCACCAAAAATATTCCTAACAATTTATCTGAAAAATATTTTCTTGATTGCACAGCAACAACAAAAGTTAGTTCCAATTAAATTTCTGCTTCGACTTTTACTTGTCCGCAGTTTTTTTGTTCGTGCATAGTTTCCTCGGAATGTTCCCCCTCCCTTGTTCTAGACTCCCCCCCCCCCCCTCTTCACACTCTTGAAAGGCGCAGAACGTGTGGTGTTCGGAAACAAATTCAGTTAAGCTTGTCCGGAGGTAGGATTTGATTAAAGTTCCTTCCCTTTGCACAACCCCTTCCTTCCGACCCCCAACAGGGGGTGGTTCGAGTTGGGGGGAGGGTGCGCTGGTGTCTCCAACAGATGTGAACCAGTGGAAACTGACACCGAACTACGGATTACACATTTTGCTCCTCTAAGCAGATTCAACAAATTTTCTCTTTCGATATTCATATAAATATTCCTTTAAACTTCCGTTTGTATGTGTAAAAAATAGTTCTTTCAAAAGTAGGTCGTTGAAATGAGAATATGCTGACAAGTGAAAGTTGGCTCTTTTCTGAGACTCGTTCCCTGTTAACCCTGTCATCCCTGTTATCTGTTACTGCGCTGAAGAAAGGAAGTTACATTTTCCTCCTAAACTAGTTTCAAACCGTAAACTGTTCTGTTACAACGCACAGAAGTGTCGTGTTTTTATCTATCCTGCGTCTTATTTCCGGTTTAGAGGCTAGGAAGGTAGAATTAAGATAAAGTGGACCCGTATTTGCATGGTAGGAGAGTAGGAAACCAATCAGTACAACCTCCTCGTGATTGGTTGGCAAGTAGATCAAACATTAAAGCTCGTCTAATCTGATTTGCAGATGATGAGGAGGTCGGGGTTCAATTATGAGTTCGGAGTGTATAGGTTGTGTTACCCAAATGGTTTTATATTCTCTCTCCAATCAAATGCGGTTATTCCTCATCCCCTGCCCATTAATGAGTATAAAAGGGTGGGTATCCCTGATGGGGGTCGAGACAAAGTGTCTAAAATTAGTTCGTTCTCCTTCAACTAAATAATAAAATTGACAGCTATTTAGTTATAGTTTTGGTTTAATCAGTGCAAGTATGCAAACTAGAATAAAATTTAAATAATAAAACTATAACAGTCCTTAAAGAAAATGTAAATGTTTACATTCCAATTTTTCCTGCAAGGATTTCCGCTGTTCAGCGAACTAAATAGAAAATGGCTTTAAGAACAAAATGAACATTTTGTTTCCTTTTCAGAGGATTACGAGATAATAGAAATTACGTTAGTCGAAGGAAGTAAAGAAACAGGTTAAAAAATGAAGGCGAAAAAGAGTTGAGAAATATTTTTAGAAAACTTAGGAAGTCAAAAGGGAATCCGAAGCTTTTAGAAGCGTTTAGTTTAGAGCAAAATAATTAAAATCCTATTCTTTGTCTTCACATGGAAACTTTTTGATTCGATTTACTATGTGATAAACTTTGTAATAATGGGCGAGTGGGGGAGGGGGGGACTGAACTTTGAAGTCTCATCGCCAGCCACAATACACCAGAGCAGAGGAACAAAAGGGGAAAAGTCATTTTCCAATCTCACAAACTCTAACATAGGAACTCTCTGATAAAAAGGTGAAATTACTTTTATTTACAGCAGCATCTGACTAACGTGGAAAAACTTGTGTGTTCTAGTAGCTAAAGATATTGTCCATCTCTGTGACCTAGTGGTTAGAGTCCATCTCGGTGACCTAGTGGTTAGAGACACTGTCCATCTCTGTGACCTAGTGGCTAGATACTGTCCATCTCTGTGACCTAGTGGTTAGAGTCCATTTCTGTGACCTAGTGGTTAGAGAGCTGGTAACATGTACATATAAGCTTGAGTAAAGCCTTAATGAACACAATATTTAACGTACTAATTTAACCCCAAGTAAACTAATTTGTATCGTCTCTCCCCTTTTTTAGAAAAAATAATATGGGATTTTTTTTATTATCCTTACATTTCACTTCCTGTGAACGTGGGGATATTTATTTGAATGGATAAGTAAAAGAGCACATTCCAAATAACATTCAAGATAAGCACTTTTAGCTGGGGATATTTTTTATAATATCCAGTGTTTGTTGTAGTGAATATAAAAATTAATGCATTAACATTATTTTTGTACTCTATCCGTCATCAATCTTTTTAATGCTTCAGTAAATGTGAGGGAGCTATTATAAAAAGTTGCTCTTGCTTTTAACAGATTCTTTCATTTGTGCTTTAACCTTTTTTACTTTAATTTTAAAGAAATACCTCTAATGTTTCCCATTAGCTTAGTATTTAGTTTAATCCAGCCCAGTATCTCTCGCTATTTCAGTGAACGCCAATTCCTCTTCCTCAGAAATATAATGGCGGTAAGATAAATTACTTGGTACACTCACAAGAAAACTACCCCTGATAAACTAGTAAGTTAGGCTACACTCTAGTCGAACATCTTGGAGGTATTTTAATATTGTCAATCACATCTGTAGGAAACAGCACTTGTGGCGGGAACTGATTGAACCATGGGACTAAATAACTTTGGAAGGTGTGTAGGATTTATTTAAACAATATTCCTGGTTATGATGCCTCAGCTACACAATCCATGTCTAATTAACGTCTGACGGAAAATACATGCTAAATATTCCACTTTTATTTTAATCCTACTAAAACAGAATTATTGGCTCGCCGGAAGGTTATAATTAAAGGAGGGGTGAAGGGTTTAACAAAATAAGACACAGACAAATGTGAAAACACCTTTTACGAAATATTTATATTTAATCCCTAAATATTTCACCTAATTAAAATTTGCCTGTAAATGGTAGGAAGTATATTAGATGAGATGAATAGTATTAATACTGACCTTTATATATTAATATCAAATTAGATGGATTTTTGTTAGAATTTTAAAATATATTAGGTGTTACTTTAAACCAATTTAAAAATCAACTGCAGACATAAATATTAAAACTATTTAGCATTTAAATTGAACTATGATATAAATCCAATTTAATTAAGATTATTCACTTTGTTTTAAATGTTGAATAACACAACAAGAATGAGTGTGCTCATAAAATAATTTTTAAATTAGTATCAATTATTAATTCGAATTTTCAGGTTTTAAATTACACAGACTAAAACTAAAGTTAAACTTAAAACTTATTTTGAACACTTTTATCTTTAGTAAAAGCAAAACTATACAATGTTTTAAAAACTTGTCCCATTTGGACAGAATTATATCACACTTTTCTCCAGACACAATTTATATTCATTAACTCTGGTTGTTCACCTAAGAAAGGGGGAAAATTTAAAATGTTCATATTTTATATTTGGGGTTGGTCTTTTATGAGGCAGACTAAATTAATTTTAATTTCCTAGTGGGATATAAATAGTAGAGTAAAAAATAAAGACTTTTAATCATGTACAAACTTAGCTAGCGACGTGATATGATAGTAATAATTGTTTTATCTTGATAGTTCTCATTCCGTCTGATAGATGTCTCTGTTCCTTTATATCGGACAGGCAGCGACTGGCCTTATCCCGTCAATATTTAACGACCTTCTCAATCATAGAGCACAATGGTATGAGAACATCTCTCCATTTAAATAAAAAATAAACCAAGTAGAACTTTTTGGTTCCAAGTCCAAGGGATATCTGAAATCATTAAAAATATACAAAATTCGAATTTACTATTTTTATGAGTATTTACGCAGCTGGTACACAATAGATCAATAACCTCAAATATGTTACATAGAAACAACACACACCCTAACTATAGTCTACATACATGAAAAAACAAGAAAAATAAAAACCCAAAATATCAAAACTTGGAAAAATTAAGATACAAGAATAATCCACACTGAAATCATTGAGGACGTGCAGCATAAAAGTTTACCCCTTCCATGCTAGGCCACGCGTTATTCCATTGCCACACACAAGCGATGAAATCACATCCCTCGTTCTAGGCAACCCGCTCGCCACCGGTTTCCCTTTCACGGTACTTAATTATCTTAACTTTGACATTCTCGACAAGAGGGATGATTTAATAAAGATCGTTAATCTAGGTTTTAAATGAGTAAAAACTTGAAAATTAACAATGCATAGGCCTCGAATAATCCAAATATTTCCTTCTAAAGTTCGATGAAAATGTTATTTTTAGCATTGAGTTCAAAGGGGAATCGTGGTGGGGGGGGGGGGAGGGTAACTAACTCATCTCTAATTTGCCAAATCCTACTGTAATACATTTGTTTTAAAGTTATTCTATTTTAAACCATAGTTTTTCAAAATCTTTGGACAATATTAAGAGTTCACCGAAGAATTATTTCAAATTCTACGCAGTTAATTCTAAAAAAAAAAGTAGTTTATAAGTTTTTTTAACCCTTTGTTTAGAATTTTCTGGTTTATATTTTATTTATTTTACAATTCAACACTTTGATGATTATTAAAATAAAGCATTGTTTGAGTTTTCGACCTTGGAACAAACAGTTTCTGGAAATGTTGGCGAACACAAATTACTCTTCTAACTGGATTACCGGCTCAAGAAACAACAAGGCTCTATTGTAATATTTTAACATTAATTTTGTTGGGGAGATCTTTTTCGCGTGATGATTTGATTAGACGACGTTCCATCTCAAGGAGTAGAGGGGGGAACGTTCACTCTGAAGAACGTACCATTTACCTTGAAAGTTAGCAATCTTACCTTGCTTGTTTCCACTATGGTGTAGCTTATAATATAGGGCCATAGTGCAACCAGTCAAGGTAAGACCGATACTTTTCAGGTTATATGGAGTGTACAGCAACCTCTTGGTTTTTTCGTAAGTCCTTAACGCGAGCCTTATGAACGCCTTAAACCATGCAACCACCAATACGAGTAGGTTTGTTTAGAAAAATGCTTCCGTTTGTACAGTTTTTAAAATGTAAATGTGTATTATCCTAATAAAGGGGAGCACACAAGACATGAACAAAGAGCTGTTGGACTCTAAAGGGCAATAAACCGAGGGCAAACTCTTGCTCTGAGACACACTCACAGAGAGCTGTTGGACTCTAAAGGGCAATAATCCGAGGGCAAACTCTTGCTCTGAGACACACTCACAGAGAGCTGTTGGACTCTAAAGGGCAATAATCCGAGGGCAAACTCTTGCTCTGAGAGACTTGGCCGTGGTAAAAACCAACTGAGGCTAGTCTTAGTCCTCCACAGCGATGGAAAAGATAGATATGTTTTAAACAATAGATGTTCCTCAGAAAGTTGGCAGTAGACACTTTCATTTATCCCTCAGGGAGATGGTACAGCGTTAAGAAGAATGAAAAATAAATGTAACATTAATAATTATTGTTAAACATAAATATTTGAGAACAAAGAGAATGGTAACCATAGAATAAATATTAAATAGCCGGTCCTGCAAAAATGTCGTCCTCACATGTTGCATTGCTCGAGCATAGTCTTACTCTCCTACAAGCTCCTTCACTAACATATCCTGGACTTAGAATACATTATAGCCTCTTCGACTAACAGAAACAAAATTAGTCTCCTTGACTACTACAACAAATCTGAAGGACTTGGATATCTGTCGAATACTTGGTACATCAGATTAGATTCCCTCGGCGCCGAGGTGGTGAGACCCACGACCCAAACATCAAGATCACCAGTTTCTTCTTCAGGTTCTGAAACAGAGGTTCCTCCTTCGAGGATATAATATGATGAGCTACAGTAGAATGAACCTAGGGTCTCCTGTTATATACTCTTTTTTCTGACTCTAAACAGGACCAAATATGGGCATGTAATGAGGAAAAAGGAAGGAAGGGGAGGTGGGGATAGTGGAGAAAGAGTTGCCGAGGAGGTCCGCTAGGGAAGCAGTGTTCGTAGCTCGAGGCAACGAACCAACGAGAGTCAGGTCCTTCGTCAACATTCAGTGTTCAAGGGTTCAGACGTCTGTTAAAACTGCCACGTCTTATACTCCGCCATACTTGCAGAATGATGTGTCGATTAATGGTGTTTGTATCCGGGAACATCCACTTAGTGTAAGTAGAACACAAATGATATTATTGCAGAATATATCAGTTTTAATTATCTTCTTTGGACTCCTTTATTTCAGTTTAGTATTTTGTGCAGATTACGATTTGTAGATGTCATTTTACTTTAGTGACATGCTACAGACTTATATCACAATAGTAATTAGTGACACCTTTCGTCATGTAGCATTGGCTGCAATTAAAGAAGCTAGAAGTCGGAGGGAAATAAACTAACTACCCCATTTCCCCATTCGAGTTCTTCTTGACAACAGTCCAGCGAGACAACGAATACATAACCGAGCATAACTGTGGCGCGTAATGAACTGACCGAGCCCACCCAGATTCAAACGGTGGCCACTAGAGGTCGCGGGATACTAGAACATTCCTAAGAAGTTAAGAAAGGAAGTTATGCCTGTTCCACTCTATCGGAGAACATTCCAGTGCTTTGGAGTTCATTCTCGAAGCTATGTTTGTCACGCGTATCCTCTCCCCCCTTTTGTCATTCAGATATGTTCCTCCCACCTTGTTCCTTGCCTTCCATGTTTCTCTGGGTATTCAAGCGTATATAACGCCGGTATGGCAACATGGCCGGCACTCTTGGACTTGACTCTGGATAGGGGAGTACGTAGCCTTGGCTGCGCTTTTGTTAAAATGTAAGAACACATTTTCTTTTCGGCTTAGTGATTTTTTATTTATGGAACCGTTTCAAAATTCAATTTTCGGCCTATTATAGTTTTTATGGATAAATTAATAGACTTTGGAATCATAGATCGCAGTTGAATTTGATAATAATAAATATTTTGAGATTATTCAGAGACAATGATATTGAAACATATATATTTACTAAGATCGATACATGTCGAACTTGGAATATCACCATTTGGTCTGGAAGATAGATGAAAGAAATCACTGTGTTATTATCTGATATTCCGGTTTGGTATTTAATATTACTTTTGTGAATTTTCATCATATATTCTACTATAGTGGGAAAGGTTAACTAACTATTTGAAATTACATTTCGAATTATCTAGTCCTTTCTTTATAGTATATATATTCATTGAGGATTTTGTTTTATAAAATTGAAAAATAAATTGAAGCTCTTTTGTAGAATTAAGACTGATGATAGAAGCGTTGATGACTTTTTAGAATCCTGTCTGGTTTAATTTTTTATTTGTATATATATATATGCGACTAGTGGAGATAGATACTCTTATAAATTTGTAAATAGTGTACTTGGGCTATATAACGTGATTTAACTAGTAAATTTTTCATGAGAACTGGGGGTTAAAATAAATGAATTTATTTTCTCTAGCACATTTACAAATGTTATGATATATTTAACTTTGATATAATTTTCATATTTACCTTTTATACACATGTTTAATCATAAATATTTACCCACTATATGCCTATCATATTTGTTCTTCTTTATACCATCATATATGGTTTTATCTTTTGAAAAAAAAAATATATATATATATAATTATATAATTATATTTTCTATGAATAAACATAAAAAACTGATTTCTTGGTTTTTTCTTAATGTTATGGATTGTTAAGTTTACCTTTTTAGAGTACTCTTAGGGTATTTGTTTAGTTACTTATTTGTTAATTTATTCTTTTTGGAATGTATATATTTATAAACTGAGGACGGCCACCTAACAATTATTTCCGCAACCAGATGAGATGCGTGCTCTGAGTTTCAGGTGTCTACTCAGACCATTACTCAAACGACTCACACTGATGGTGTTAGTAATGTTACATGGCTTCACGTGGGAATATATGAAATAAAACCTAGTAACTTTTTGAACTGTAGGTTCGACTTCTGCTGATAATTTAATGGTTGACCATCCAGGAACTATTTAATGTTGAAGGTGTGCATCAAGTCTTACTACCCATCCAAGTAGTATGTGATGGTGTCAGGATGAGACTGGTATAATTAAGAGGAAATGTACATGCATTTGCGTGAATGAATAATGTGACACCACTTAAAGAAAGCACATCTTGTGCTAGGATTCGGGCCCTGACCATACCGTCACCGGAATCCTTGTAATTTGCGCTAATGACGCCTTAGACTGTGAAATAATCAACAGAGGATAAGTACACGATTAGTTTAACACAATCTGACACGATCTTGCCATACTTCTGTTTTATTCGTAAAGTTAGAATGACGAATATTTTTAGAAATTATTTTTCCAAAACTTCTGTTTTGACTTTGTTTTATCCAACTGTTTATTATTCTGCTATTGACAGAAAGTCTGTCAAGGAAAGCTCCCACTGTTATTTATATAACAATGGTCTCATGGCCCCCAGAAAGGTAAGTTTTCTTCTATTTTCCCAAAGTTGGATAACGAGATTCCGGGGAAACATTAGAACGTGGAATAAACAAACTTTTCATCTGGTGTAGTATTATTTTAAATATCATCTTCATCGTTTAAATTTATATTTAGAAAATTAAGATTTTTTCTTTATTACCTGTTACTGTTTTGTTTCCTTTAATTGAGGTAATTAAAGTCCACTTTCTGAAAAGACTGTTTACATCAGAACACGAGTATTTCTATGAGCGAGAGTGAAAGATCCTACCAATTTTTCCAGGAAAGGTATTCTCACATACATTCCAGGGTTATTTTACAAGCCACAATCGACAAAAGGGACCAACGGTTTACTTCCCCTTTGAAAAAAGCTGTTCTACGGATTTTATCGTTCAAGGAAAATCCGTCGACCTCGGTTGGATTTGAACCCACGAACATCGGGTCCTGAAGTGAGCATTTTACCCCAATACCACCAAGGTCGACTACTTATTATCCATGTTGTAAGAAACTATCTTTTTGAATGCTTTAAATTGTATTTGAAAAACTTGATGAAGTCAAATGAATGTATTCCTATATAACTTTGTTTTTCTCTGTTTCATAGCACGTTCGTGCTATACGCATACATTACACTAACGTTGTGGAACTAGAGAGATATAACTGGAGGAAATGTACCTGAATTTACGTGGAAAGAAAGTGGAAAACCATTGAGTAGTGGTGATTTATCCGTCCAGGACTTTCCCATCATCGGCAAACACGACATCCAGCCCACGTGCCCACCGATGCGGGTTAGAATCCCCGGTAGCGCCTTATTGTAGCTAGTTTGATGTCTTTGGTGATAATGTCGTTAAGATTCCACTGGTTCCATTTAAAATGATTGTAGAAGGTCAGGTTTTGTTTGACCAGACTATAGCGTGACAATGACCTCTGCTATCTCCCTATTTACCCCTTCAAACAAGAGCTCCTCCTTGAGCGACTTACACGCTATCAATCATCCTAATACCCACACCCCGAGATAACAAGGCAATGGCGGCCGTCTCTGTGGGACCTGTTAGGTCCAATACTTTTTATCAAACACAAACTTTCACATGAATAAAATATAGAGCGGAGGGAGGTGGATTATTGCAACCAGACAAATATGCAAACAAATAACTCAGTAAAAACCTGCACAGCTGGACGTAAGGTTAGCACGCCTGACTGTCTCTACATTCCCCCAGAAGAATACATGTTTCGTTACCCTCAGCTCTTCAAAGTATTAAAAGGCGTTCTCCAGCAATATTTATATGTCATTAAAAACACTCTCTAGTTTGTGTCAAATTATAACACAGTAAATAAATATAAAACATAGATTCCGAATATTTTACTGGGGCGGCGTTAATAAAACAATATTGAATTGGATTTTACCCCTTGATGGGACCCCAATTATTCTCCATCCCATTTATTGCTGAATTTGACCTTTAAATTCAATAAAAATCCACTTGTTCAATAATTTATTGTGTGTGTGGTTGGTCCAAGGGTAGTTAGGGGTAGGGAACAGATTACTAGCACAGCCCTGTCAATAATTTACCATGGCATTAGTCTCCGACCACCCTGTTCAGAACATAAAGTTAGTCTCCGAGCCACCCTGTTCAGAACATCGCATTGTCTCCAAGCACCTGTTCAGACATCGCATTAGTCTCCGAGCCACCCTGTTCAAAACATGGCATTAGTCTCCGAGCCACCTGTTCAGAACATGCAATAGTCTCCGAGCCACCCTGTTCAGAACATGGCATTAGTCTCCGAGCCACCCTGTTCAGAACATAAAGTTAGTCTCCAAGCCACCCGGTTCAAAACATGCCATTAGTCCCCAAGCCATCCTGTTCAGAACATGCCATTAGTCCCAGAGCCACCCTGTTCAAAATATGGCATTAGTCTCCGAGCCACCCTGTTCAAAACATGGCATTAGTCTCCGAGCCACCCTGTTCAGAACATAAAGTTAGTCTCCAAGCCACCCTGTTCAGAACATAAAGTTAGTCTCCGAGCCACCCTGTTCAAAACATGGCATTAGTCTCCAAGCCACCCTGTTCAAAACATGGCATTAGTCTCCAAGACACTCTGTTCAAATCATGACATTAGTCTCCGAGCCACCCTGTTCAAAACATGGCATTAGTCTCCGAGCCACCCTGTTCAGAACATAAAGTTAGTCTCCGAGCCACCCTGTTCAAAACATAAAGTTAGTCTTATCGTGAGTTACACCAACAGAAATCACTTTGGAGATTGACTTTGGGATGAAGAATACTAATATTTAGAATAGTAGCAATAGTAAAGCTTATAGTTTCCTGCCCTTGAAACGAAATTAAATTTAAATCTTAAAGTTTTTATAGATGAGTGTTATTTGATCAAATATTAGCTTAGAGCTATAGAAAATATTTCTAAGAAGTACAAACGAATAAAGAATCTACAGCAAACATACATACGACTCCTGGTTCCTGACTACTACTCATACGACTCCTGGTTCTTGGCTACTACTCATACGGCTCCTGGTTCTTGGCTACTACTCATACGGCTCCTGGTTCCTGACTACTACTCATACGACTCCTGGTTCTTGGCTACTACTCATACGGCTCCTGGTTCCTGACTACTACTCATATGATTCCTGGTTCTTGACTACTACTCATATGATTCCTGGTTCTTGACTACTACTCATACGACTCCTGGTTCTTGGCTACTACTCATACGACTCCCGGTTCTTGACTACTACTCATACGACTCCCGGTTCCTGACTACTACTCATATGATTCCTGGTTCTTGACTACTACTCATACGACTCCTGGTTCTTGGCTACTACTCATACGACTCCCGGTTCTTGACTACTACTCATACGACTCCTGGTTCCTGACTACTACTCATACGAGTCCCAACTCCTGACTACTACTCATACGAGTCCTGATTCTTGACTACTATTCATACGACTCCCGGTTCCTGACTACTACTCATATGATTCCGGTTCTTGACTACTACTCATACGACTCCTGGTTCCTGACTACTACTCATATGATTCCTGTTCTTGACTACTACTCATACGACTCCTGGTTCTTGGCTACTACTCATACGACTCCTGATTCTTGACTACTACTCATACGACTCCTGGTTCCTGACTACTACTCATACGACTCCTGGTTCTTGCTACTACTCATACGACTCCGGTTCTTGACTACTACTCATACGACTCCTGGTTCCTGACTACTACTCATATGATTCCTGGTTCCTGACTACTACTCATACGACTCCCGGTTCCTGACTACTACTCATACGACTCCCGGTTCCTGACTACTACTCATATGATTCCTGGTTCTTGACTACTACTCATACGACTCCTGGTTCTTGGCTACTACTCACTACGACTCCTGATTCTTGATCTACTACTCATACGACTCCTGGTTCCTGACTACTACTCATAACGAGTCCCAACTCCTGACTACTACTCATACGAGTCCTGATTCTTGGCTACTACTCATACGGCTCCTGGTACCTGACTACTATTCATACGACTCCCAACTCCTGACTACTATTCATACGACTCCCGGTTCCTGACTACTACTCATACGACTCCTGGTTCTTGGCTACTACTCATACGACTCCCGGTTCTTGACTACTACTCATACGACTCCCGGTTCCTGACTACTACTCATACGACTCCCGGTTCCTGACTACTACTCATATGATTCCTGGTTCTTGACTACTACTCATACGACTCCTGGTTCTTGGCTACTACTCATACGACTCCTGATTCTTGACTACTACTCATACGACTCCTGGTTCCTGACTACTACTCATACGAGTCCCAACTCCTGACTACTACTCATACGAGTCCTGATTCTTGGCTACTACTCATACGGCTCCTGGTTCCTGACTACTACTCATACGACTCCTGGTTCTTGGCTACTACTCATACGACTCCTGATTCTTGACTACTACTCATACGACTCCTGGTTCCTGACTACTACTCATACGAGTCCCAACTCCTGACTACTACTCATACGACTCCCGGTTCTTGACTACTACTCATACGACTCCCGGTTCCTGACTACTACTCATATGATTCCTGGTTCTTGACTACTACTCATACGACTCCTGGTTCTTGGCTACTACTCATACGACTCCTGATTCTTGACTACTACTCATACGACTCCTGGTTCCTGACTACTACTCATACGAGTCCCAACTCCTGACTACTACTCATACGAGTCCTGATTCTTGGCTACTACTCATACGGCTCCTGGTACCTGACTACTATTCATACGACTCCCAACTCCTGACTACTACTCATACGAGTCCTGATTCTTGGCTACTACTCATACGACTCCTGGTTCCTGACTACTACTCATACGAGTCCCAACTCCTGACTACTACTCATACGAGTCCTGATTCTTGGCTACTACTCATACGGCTCCTGGTACCTGACTACTATTCATACGACTCCCAACTCCTGACTACTACTCATACGAGTCCTGATTCTTGGCTACTACTCATACGACTCCTGGTTCCTGACTACTACCCATATGACTCCCAACTCCTGACTACTACCATCCCAGACTACTAGAATCTGTTCCTCTGTGAAATGGCCACTAAATGTTAATTATCCGTGTTGATGATGTTCCTCCTACCTCGCTAATGTGGCCGCAGTTAAGTTCCTCGCCCTGAGCGCCGTTTTCAGGCCATTACGAGTGTTATGGAAGGTCAGTGAACAAAACCGACGAGAGAAGATAATTACTGCGGAATATTGAGACAGTGATGTGTGCTCACGAGGGAGGAGCGATATATGCTTACACTTCCTTTCAACGGATAGATTGCCTGCTTTTCGTACAATCAGGATAAACACACGAGAAAACATCATAATTCAACATTAATTGTTACAATATTGTATTATGGAAAATATTTACTATATAAATACCTCGAATAAACAGATTAATTATACCAGGTCAAATAATATTTGCAATAATTGTAAGAACGTGGTTGTTGTAAGTAAAGGTAACAAAGTGATGAAGAAAAAATACCATAACTATTGTACATAGTTTCTAAATAATCTTATATTTAAAAAAATAAAGACACATTATGGAATAATATTGTTACTGGTGGAATAGGCCTATTATATAATATATGCATTAATGCAGAGCATTCAATAGGTCGGGACAAAACCAATGAGAACTATTAAACCTTTTTATTTGTTTACAAGTTTACATAGTTGTGGATCTCGTGACATTGACTGTTTTTGTTACCAGGAGCCATCATCTTCGGCTCGGACCAGGAGGTGGCGGAGGTGATGAAGGCCGTCAGAAGAAGTAACGCCACTGGCAGTTTCTCCTGGATCGGATCAGACGGATGGAGCGCTAGATCGCTTGTGTCCAACGGGAATGAACCAGAGGTGGAGGGGACATTGTCAGTGCAACCTCAGGCCAACCCCGTCCGTGGCTTCGAGGAGTACTTCCTCAACCTCACTGTGGAGAACAACCGGCGTAACCCTTGGTTTGTTGGTGAGTGCTTCCTCAACCTCACTGTGGAGACAACCCTTGGTTTGTTGGTGAGTACTTCCTCAACCTCACTGTGGAGACAACCCTTGGTTTGTTGGTGAGTGCTTCCTCTACCTCACTGTGGAGACAACCCTTGGTTTGTTGGTGAGTACTTCCTCAACCTCACTGTGGAGACAACCTTGGTTTGTTGGTGAGTGCTTCCTCTACCTCACTGTGGAGACAACCCTTGGTTTGTTGGTGAGAGGTAATATTTATCTAAATGTAAGCGGTTGCTTGTCTAAATGTTCCACTGGTGCTTTCTAGTAAAAACATTTGTTGATAAAATACTACCCACAAGATGTTTGTTATTAAAGGCGTTATAAAGATCTGCTAATATACATTCCAGTAGGGCTGTGTGATAAAACATTCCAGTGCTATAGTTGGTTATACCTGGCTCACAGGAAGCTAGTTTGAGAGTTTAGCAATAAATTACATAATTTAAAATTCACTAGATAAAGATTTCTGATATGAGACTGGTAAAAATCGCTATTTCTCAGCTCCACCCTGGGATCGAACCAGGGTCATTTTCCGTCTCGTGAGGTCTCTTCCTGTCCCGAACACTCGTACGTCACTGGACCACTGTCCACTGTGTGATCCCTTGTTATAGGAGACTAGAATAGTTGTAGTCAATAAATGTAAGTCATCTTCCACGACCAATCCGTTCCTCTGGGATTCAAACCCCTCACCAACTAGAATGTCACGTCCCATGATGCCACGGTATGTTTACATGTAAAGGGAAGTTACATTCAATAACATTCATATTTTGGGGTGCTGAACCCCAAATAAAATATTATTTTAAAATGTTCAAGTGATTATTATATTATTTGGAAACCCCTTTAAAAATAAACTATATTTTTGAATGAGTGTTTTGCTGGTAGAGCTCGTTAGAGACGTCAAACCTCAAAGTATATATTGACATGTTCTTGTCCAACCCTTGAAGTGCTGAAATCTGTCTTGTAATTTCAAGGCATCCATAGAGTTGTTCTTAATATGAGTTGTTTAATATGAATGAAACTTCGACTAATCTAATGAACAATGAGTTGGGTCAGTTATGGCAACATTTAAATTGTTTATTTCCGATCTCTTTGTTCGATGAATATATAAATATTGTTATATGAATTGTTATGTTTAAGATATTTTAAAGAACATGTCGGTGTTTATAATCTAAAATTATAGGTAGGTTAGCGAATATTATGTCTATGACTGTTTAATTGGGGAAGACAATCCCACAATGCATTTGGGGAGTCCCTCAAAATTTGTTTTAAAATATTGGTGATTTAAGTCTCTCGGGGAGTGAAAATTCATATAAATCACAATCACATCCTCAAGCTTAGGACAAGAAACAATAATATTGGAGGAGGAAATATTTGTAAAGTCATGAGTGCCATTTTTTGCGAACCTAACAAGATATTATTGACATAAGCAACAATTCGGTAAGCGTTTTTATTTTGCTTATAATCAACCATTACAGCAGAATCCAAACGAGTGTGTAACCAGAGTCCTCTAGACCTGTAGTCGGTCTCTATGACCAGAAAGGATGTAACCAGAGTCCTCTAGACCTGTAGTCGGTCTCTATGACCAGAAAGGATGTAACCAGAGTCCTCTAGACCTGTAGTCAGTCTACCTGGCCAGGCAGGATAGTCCTCTAGACCTGTAGTCGGTCTCCTGTGTAATGTGTGCCGGTCACATATCACAATCAAAAGGTCACTAAAAACGTTGCTAAGTTTTTTGTTCGCTCTTCACCGCTCCCTTAATTAGAAACGAGCTACTGAGAGCCCTGCAGGCTGTATATAGGGTGCTCTACCAGGTGATGGAGGGTTCGAAGGGTGTAATGAGGGAATTCTCGTTTCACAACTTGCACTAAATTTACGAGAAAGAGACTTTTACCCTTTAAAGTGGGTCAACGTCGCGTTCAACTGTAGTTTGAGGTGGTCGTTAAATGCGTCATTTATCGAGCACTCGACTAACTCCATAGATCATTAGCCATTTTAAGTTGCAGATAAGATTTGATGTAAAGTAAGTGGGTACATATTTAACTTTAACAATCCGACAACTTAGCGCATATAGCTACTGAAGCAAGGGTCGCGTGTTTCAACAGTGGCATCAACGAAAAGTTTATCAGTTTAAATTGGAAATTCCTTCTTTATATCTTGATTAATTAATGTCTGGAGTACTGGCCTTTGTGTTGGTTCTAGATTTAAGTTGGTTTATAAGTCGTGTGCTGAAATAAGTTCTCTTAAAATACCCAAATAAATAAATAAAATTAATATTTAATAATATAAATGTATTAAAACTTAGTTTATTTACTTACTCTATGGCGCTAGGAATTCGAAAGTTTATTTCCACACTCACAAAAGTACGCCACGTATACCTATCTTGAGCTGGTTCTATCCAGTCCACCTCATTACACTCTAACCCTATCTTGAGCTGGTTCTATCCAGTCCACCTCATTACACTCTAACCCTATCTTGAGCTGGTTCTATCCAGTCCACCTCATTACACCCTAACCCTATCTTGAGCTGGTTCTATCCAGTCCACCTCATTACACTCTAACCCTATCTTGAGCTGGTTCTATCCAGTCCTCCTCATTACACCCTAACCCTATCTTGAGCTGGTTCTATCCAGTCCACCTCATTACACCCTAACCCTATCTTGAGCTGGTTCTATCCAGTCCACCTCATTACACCCTAACCCTATCTCTCTCAGTACTACCCTGAACACAGTTCTAGATTCTCCCATTCACACTGCATGTCCTGCCCACCGTAATCTACGAGACTTGACTATTTTAACAATGTCTTGTGACTATTACAGGGTAGCTAACTTGTCATTATGTAACCTCCTCCACTTCCCAGTAGCTTCATCACTTTTTGGACCAGACATCTTCCTAAGCACCTTAAGCAGTTTTGAATAGTAAATATAATAAGGCTTTAAATAAATATATTCTGATAAGTCTTGAGAAAAATATTCAAATACATTTAAAAGTGTGAAAGATGTACCGATAAAAACTGTAGTAATGTAAAATAGCCATTGAATTATGCAAACATTTGAATAGAATTCTGCTCACTAGCATGAATATGACCAAACCTAGTAACGGCTATTTTAGAGAAATGATCTTCCTGGCCCTCATTGTGAGTACTGCCCCTCTTTTGGCCAACATGACATAGGCCTATACAACAGGTTAGGTTAGGTCAGTATTTCAAACTGTTTGCAAGTTGACACAACGCTTTACTTTAAAACCAACAAAAGCGACTTTTTAAATATCCTAAAAAAATAGTATAAATCATTTTTATGCATATTTATATATCCTTTATATATGTTTATGTATATGTAGGTCCCTTGTATGTATATTAGAGCGATGAGGTGCGATCTAGAGCTGTAACTACTTAGCAGCCTCTAACCCCCCTGGACTGTGTAGTTATGGTCACAGGGAGAGCTGTAACTACTTAGCGACCTCTAACTCCCATGGACTGTGTAGTTATGGTCACAGGGAGAGCTGTAACTACTTAGCAGCCTCTAACTCCCTGGACTGTGTAGTTATGGTCACAGGGAGAGCTGTAACTACTTAGCGACCTCTAACTCCCATGGACTGTGTAGTTATGGTCACAGGGAGAGCTGTAACTACTTAGCGACCTCTAACTCCCTGGACTGTGTAGTTATGGTCACAGGGAGAGCTGTAACTACTTAGCGACCTCTAACTCCCATGGACTGTGTAGTTATGGTCACAGGGAGAGCTGTAACTACTTAGCGACCTCTAACTCCCTGGACTGTGTAGTTATGGTCACAGGGAGAGCTGTAACTACTTAGCGACCTCTAACTCCCATGGACTGTGTAGTTATGGTCACAGGGAGAGCTGTAACTACTTAGCGACCTCTAACTCCCTGGACTGTGTAGTTATGGTCACAGGGAGAGCTGTAACTACTTAGCGACCTCTAACTCCCATGGACTGTGTAGTTATGGTCACAGGGAGAGCTGTAACTACTTAGCGACCTCTAACTCCCATGGACTGTGTAGTTATGGTCACAGGGAGAGCTGTAACTACTTAGCGACCTCTAACTCCCATGGACTGTGTAGTTATGGTCACAGGGAGAGCTGTAACTACTTAGCGACCTCTAACTCCCTGGACTGTGTAGTTATGGTCACAGGGAGAGCTGTAACTACTTAGCGACCTCTAACTCCCATGGACTGTGTAGTTATGGCCACAGGGAGAGCTGTAACTACTTAGCGACCTCTAACTCCCTGGACTGTGTAGTTATGGTCACAGGGAGAGCTGTAACTACTTAGCGACCTCTAACTCCCATGGACTGTGTAGTTATGGTCACAGGGAGAGCTGTAACTACTTAGCGACCTCTAACTCCCTGGACTGTGTAGTTATGGTCACAGGGAGAGCTGTAACTACTTAGCGACCTCTAACTCCCATGGACTGTGTAGTTATGGTCACAGGGAGAGAGAGCTAAATTAATGTTGGGCACAAACTTCTCTTTCTAATGATTGTTGTATGCAAGTATTAAAACTACACAGGTGGGCATACAGATTGTAAGTCAGGCTCACATAATCTGGTTCATTGGTCACGGGGTTTTGATCCACGGTAATTGGGGGAGACTTTTCGCAAATGGTTTCCCACTTTTCCCACGTGAAGGTCGATACATTTACATAAAATTTTACCCCTCTCACTTTTACCCCATAATTTTAATTACTATAAATCACTAAATGAAGTAAAAGTTATATAAATGTGAATGTAATAAGTTTTAGTGTATAGCCCTGTTAGTTTGAACGAAAAGTTATTTCAAACTGTAAGAGAGATATTTCGGTTGGTGTTTCATCTTTCATCTTTGTGCTCCACAGCGATGCAGGTATTTTCTCACGGTAATTACTCAGAGCTGTTAACCTTTTCATGTCTGAGATCTTTCTCCTCCCCTCGGACCCCCAATTAGGGAATCAATTCAATGGCGAGCCTTACAGCGCATGCGCGCAGACATACAGGATGGGCCATCCGGTACACACACGTGGGAGAGAAACGTAAGAAAATAAATGAATGTTTTATATTTATTTATTTTGTAATGACGAAAAGGAAACTTTCACACTATTGTTCCAAGCCTGTATCGTCCATATCAATTCATCAACACAATACGTTGGTTATCTTTTAAAGATACATAAGAAGTACAAGGTTTTTAAAATGAGTGTACATTTTAATTGCAACGTACGGTGCTATGTGTAAAATGAATATGTAAACAGATTCGTGAAAGTAAAGAGGAAAAGCGCGACAGTGGAATCGAACGGTGGAGCTTAGATGATAAGTATAAATAAGGAGGAATAGCAAGATAGAAGAAGGATAAAGGAGCCGTAGGATGATATAAATTGAAATACTAGTCGGAAATGTGCTTTTCTTCTCAAAAAGGATTACGTAAATATATTATTAACGAACAGAACTTCCCTGTGAATATTGTAACTAAGAAGGGATGGCGATATAGAAATAAAGTAGAATATTGAGGAGGCTATGGAAGAAACAGGAGTTTATATAGCTATATAATACCATAGAGAGAATACGAAAATAGAACGAAAGAACATCTGATAATCTAAACTATATAAGGAATACGTATATTTGTAGGCTACAGAAAATGCGAGTATTTTGAAAGACAAGAAAGAAAATTACATATGGAGACGATAAGTACATTACTAACGTATGAAATATGTCTAGAGTACATACGGTAGTTAGTGGACATAAAACATAGTTCCTTCCGTCACATTACAACTAGACACGTACAGTCGTGGACACAAAACCTTTACCAAGTTTTGCGTTTATAAATACATCTTAAAATAAATGTTGAGTTTCTCTTGGCTACTTGTTTTTATCACTATAATAATATATTGTGACACCTGTACACGTGAATACAACCCAGGACGACCTTTGGCTTGGTAAGCCCAGGTAGTAGGTCCAGGGTTCAATTCCCGTGTCCAAGTGTGTAGTTTCTCGAGTTGCAGCTATAACTTCAATCAACAGATATGATAGCTTGGCTAATCCAACTATTGTAATACTGAAATATATTATGTTATCTTTTGATGTTTTTAGGTGGCGCTGCTACCTTTATAAACTATTGATAATTGTGGATTTTTATTTTGAATAAACTATTTAGGATGAAGATGGCGTGGCTTCTAATGTCCCACACACACAAATATTATATTTCCTATTAAAAGGAGTGACATTTTATATGTTTCCTGCGTTAGATAAATCCCCACGTCGTCAAACAATCAAAATGACAGTTCTAGAACAAAGCGCACGATAATCCACAGCTCTCCTCTGGAAGAACAAGCTATAAGAAGGTTTCTACTCAGATGGTTGTGAGTTTGAGTCTTAAAGGTTGTCACGCACGAGTACTACATTCATCACGTCAAAGACAACTGACAATGCCATGACTATTAAACTGTCACGGAACCTTTTGTTAGTTTCGAGGGAAGGACTTGCCAGCCCTTTTAGGGTTTCGGTTCATTATTTCCTTCTACTGCATTAGACAAATGCTCAGCCACAATAATGTCGTCGTTAAACTGGAGAATGTAGTTTTAAACGAGATATCGTAACAATGAATACCTGTGTGTGCACTCTTACATTTGTTCCAGAGTTCTGGGGGGATCATTGCTAGATAACCTATAACCTTCACCTCATGTTCCAGAGTTCTGGGAGGATCATTGCTATATATCCTCTAACCTTCACCTCATGTTCCAGAGTTCTGGGGGGATCATTGCTAGATAACCTATAACCTTCACCTCATGTTCCAGAGTTCTGGGGGGATCATTGCTAGATAACCTATAACCTTCACCTCATGTTCCAGAGTTCTGGGAGGATCATTGCCAGATAACCTATAACCTTCACCTCATGTTCCAGAGTTCTGGGAGGATCATTGCCAGATAACCTATAACCTTCACCTCATGTTCCAGAGTTCTGGGAGGATCATTGCTATATATCCTCTAACCTTCACCTCATGTTCCAGAGTTCTGGGAGGATCATTGCCAGATAACCTATAACCTTCACCTCATGTTCCAGAGTTCTGGGAGGATCATTGCCAGATAACCTATAACCTTCACCTCATGTTCCAGAGTTCTGGGAGGATCATTGCCAGATAACCTATAACCTTCACCTCATGTTCCAGAGTTCTGGGAGGATCATTGCCAGATAACCTATAACCTTCACCTCATGTTCCAGAGTTCTGGGGGGATCATTGCTAGATAACCTCTAACCTTCACCTCATGTTCCAGAGTTCTGGGAGGATCATTGCTATATATCCTCTAACCTTCACCTCATGTTCCAGAGTTCTGGGGGATCATTGCTAGATAACCTATAACCTTCACCTCATGTTCCAGAGTTCTGGGGGGATCATTGCTAGATAACCTATAACCTTCACCTCATGTTCCAGAGTTCTGGGAGGATCATTGCCAGATAACCTATAACCTTCACCTCATGTTCCAGAGTTCTGGGAGGATCATTGCCAGATAACCTCTAACCTTCACCTCATGTTCCAGAGTTCTGGGGGATCATTGCTATAATCCTCTAACCTTTCACCTCATGTTCCAGAGTTCTGGGGGATCATTGCTAGATAACCTCTAACCCTCACCTCATGTTCCAGAGTTCTGGGGGATCATTGCTAGATAACCTCTAACCCTCACCTCATGTTCCAGAGTTCTGGGGGGATCATTGCTATATATCCTCTAACCTTCACCTCATGTTCCAGAGTTCTGGGGGGATCATTGCTATATATCCTCTAACCCTCACCTCATGTTCCAGAGTTCTGGGGGGATCATTGCTAGATAACCTCTAACCTTCACCTCATGTTCCAGAGTTCTGGGAGGATCACTTCCATTGCCGCTACCCCAACAGTTCTCGAACCCCGTACAACCAGAAGTATGTCCGCTTGTGTACCACGAAGGAACGACTCTCCAGAAGTGAGATGGCTTTCGAAGGACAACTCCAGTTCGTCAGTGACGCGGTCCTGGCATTCGCACACGCTTTCAGGTACCTGCGACCAAGATGGACCAATAAGAAAACATCTTTAAAAACTTAATTATATTAATGTTCCTTATAATGTACATTATAATAGTGACCAATTGTCTGAACACTTGTCAACCTAACTGAGGAGGTCTGAGTTTGAATACCACAAGCACCCCTTGTGTTTTCCCTCCAGTCAACCCTGGTATATTATATTCCTCCAGGAACATGCACCAGGACCTGTGCCACGGCAGACCAGGACTGTGTGACGTCATGAAGCCTATCAAAGGGACAGAGCTGCTCAAATACCTCCGGAAGGTCGACTTCGCAGGTCAGACACTCGAGTGAGCTATGAAACATCTGACGGTCTAGACACAGTAGTTTGGGCCATCAACACCTGTAACCTTCTGACAATAGTCGGCTGTAACCACCTCCCCTTGGAGGTTCAATCTGGGATTCAAACCAAGGACACTCGTAAGCGCTTTATTGATATCTGTCATCAAGGCTTACTAGTATTAGAATAAAACTATTGCAATATTTACTAAACATAGCCGGTGCACACGGGAGGTGAAGCCGGGATCCCCAGGAGGTGTTGTGGAGTTGCAGGCTCATCAGCTACTAGCACAAGGCAGAGTCTATATAGACGTGTGTGGTCGATAGCTATAGAGACATCATAGAAACTGTCGTTACTTGCGTGAAGCCCGCCCTTCCGCCATTATTTTAACATGTATTCAAATAATGTTGGACATTTGTAAAAACAAGCTCGTAATAAACTGTGTGTGTACATTTATAGTGTTTGAGTTCACCGCTAGTCTCGCTGACAGTTCGGGATCGATGCATTTAATTAGATCAAGATGAAACTTAGGGAAATGTACCAGCATTTGTGAAGTAAGAGAATGGGAAAATATGTAGGACATAAATACTCTCATTTAACATAGCGGGAGAATGAACCTGGACCTTCCAATCACTGGTGAACCAGATTATATGACCATGAAGTTTAGTCCGCGTGTACAACAACACGGGTGTATGTTTAATCTCAGCTCATCCAAATTACGTAACGTGGTTCCAGGAGGATGTAAGGAGTAGAGGGGAGGTACATTCCTCCTGCAAGTGTAGGAGGGGATGGCCCTGAAAACACCCCCTTTCACTCTCTAGGGGGTTAAAAACTAGATTATTAATAGCGTGGAGGTAAGAAGAGACAGTCGCACGGATTATTGATTTCACAAACACTTCCCTTAGAGGGCCCTCCTCCCTTTGAGGTACAGGGAGAGACTAGTTCCTATATCCTGAACACAGGGAGAGACTAGTTCCTATATCCTGAACACAGGGAGAGACTAGTTCCTATATCCTGAACACAGGGAGAGACTAGTTCCTATATCCTGAACACAGGAGAGACTAGTTCCTATATCCTGAACACAGGAGAGACTAGTTCCTATATCCTGAACACAGGGAGAGTAGAGACTAGTTCCTATATCCTGAACACAGGGAGAGACTAGTTCCTATATCCTGAACACAGGGAGAGACTAGTTCCTATATCCTGAACACAGGGAGAGACTAGTTCCTATATCCTGAACACAGGGAGAGTAGAGACTAGTTCCTATATCCTGAACACAGGGTAAGGCTAGTTCCTATATCCTGAACACAGGAGAGACTAGTTCCTATATCCTGAACACAGGGAGAGTAGAGACTAGTTCCTATATCCTGAACACAGGAGAGACTAGTTCCTATATCCTGAACACAGGGAGAGACTAGTTCCTATATCCTGAACACAGGGAGAGACTAGTTCCTATATCCTGAACACAGGGAGAGTAGAGACTAGTACCTATATCCTGAACACAGGGAGAGTAGAGACTAGTTCCTATATCCTGAACACAGGAGAGACTAGTTCCTATATCCTGAACACAGGGAGAGTAGAGACTAGTTCCTATATCCTGAACACAGGAGAGACTAGTTCCTATATCCTGAACACAGGGAGAGACTAGTTCCTATATCCTGAACACAGGGAGAGTAGAGACTAGTTCCTATATCCTGAACACAGGGAGAGACTAGTTCCTATATCCTGAACACAGGGAGAGACTAGTTCCTATATCCTGAACACAGGGAGAGACTAGTTCCTATATCCTGAACACAGGGAGAGACTAGTTCCTATATCCTGAACACAGGGAGAGTAGAGACTAGTTCCTATATCCTGAACACAGGGAGAGACTAGTTCCTATATCCTGAACACAGGGAGAGACTAGTTCCTATATCCTGAACACAGGGAGAGACTAGTTCCTATATCCTGAACACAGAGAGAGACTAGTTCCTATATCCTGAACACAGGGAGAGACTAGTTCCTATATCCTGAACACAGGGAGAGACTAGTTCTTATATCCTGAACACAGGGAGAGACTAGTTCCTATATCCTGAACACAGGGAGAGTAGAGACTAGTTCCTATATCCTGAACACAGGGAGAGACTAGTTCCTATATCCTGAACACAGGGAGAGTAGAGACTAGTTCCTATATCCTGAACACAGGGAGAGACTAGTTCCTATATCCTGAACACAGGGAGAGACTAGTTCCTATATCCTGAACACAGGGAGAGACTAGTTCCTATATCCTGAACACAGGGAGAGACTAGTTCCTATATCCTGAACACAGGGAGAGACTAGTTCCTATATCCTGAACACAGGGAGAGTAGAGACTAGTTCCTATATCCTGAACACAGGGAGAGACTAGTTCCTATATCCTGAACACAGGAGAGACTAGTTCCTATATCCTGAACACAGGGAGAGTAGAGACTAGTTCATATATCCTGAACACAGGAGAGACTAGTTCCTATATCCTGAACACAGGGAGAGACTAGTTCCTATATCCTGAACACAGGGAGAGACTAGTTCCTATATCCTGAACACAGGGAGAGTAGAGACTAGTTCCTATATCCTGAACACAGGGAGAGTAGAGACTAGTTCCTATATCCTGAACACAGGAGAGACTAGTTCCTAGTTCCTGAACACAGGGAGAGACTAGTTCCTATATCCTGAACACAGGAGAGACTAGTTCCTATATCCTGAACACAGGAGAGACTAGTTCCTATATCCTGAACACAGGGAGAGTAGAGACTAGTTCCAATATCCTGAACACAGGGAGAGTAGAGACTAGTTCCTATATCCTGAACACAGGGAGAGACTAGTTCCTATATCCTGAACACAGGGAGAGACTAGTTCCTATATCCTGAACACACGGGAGAGACTAGTTCCTATATCCTGAACACAGGGAGAGTAGAGACTAGTTCCTATATCCTGAACACAGGGAGAGACTAGTTCCTATATCCTGAACACAGGGAGAGACTAGTTCCTATATCCTGAACACAGGAGAGACTAGTTCCTATATCCTGAACACAGGGAGAGACTAGTTCCTATATCCTGAACACAGGGAGAGACTAGTTCCTATATCCTGAACACAGGGAGAGACTAGTTCCTATATCCTGAACACAGGGAGAGACTAGTTCCTATATCCTGAACACAGGAGAGACTAGTTCCTATATCCTGAACACAGGGAGAGTAGAGACTAGTTCCTATATCCTGAACACAGGGAGAGTAGAGACTAGTTCCTATATCCTGAACACAGGAGAGACTAGTTCCTATATCCTGAACACAGGAGAGACTTGTTCCTATATCCTGAACACAGGGAGAGTAGAGACTAGTTCCTATATCCTGAACACAGGAGAGACTAGTTCCTATATCCTGAACACAGGGAGAGACTAGTTCCTATATCCTGAACACAGGGAGAGACTAGTTCCTATATCCTGAACACAGGGAGAGTAGAGACTAGTTCCTATATCCTGAACACAGGGAGAGTAGAGACTAGTTCCTATATCCTGAACACAGGGAGAGACTAGTTCCTATATCCTGAACACAGGAGAGACTAGTTCCTATATCCTGAACACAGGGAGAGTAGAGACTAGTTCCTATATCCTGAACACAGGAGAGACTAGTTCCTATATCCTGAACACAGGGAGAGTAGAGACTAGTTCCTATATCCTGAACACAGGGAGAGACTAATTCCTATATCCTGAACACAGGGAGAGTAGAGACTAGTTCCTATATCCTGAACACAG
The DNA here is from genome assembly GCA_039000515.1 of Timema cristinae. Classification (NCBI taxonomy): domain Eukaryota; kingdom Metazoa; phylum Arthropoda; class Insecta; order Phasmatodea; family Timematidae; genus Timema; species Timema cristinae. Next base: position 80,422,811 of record JBCFYV010000003.1, read on the forward strand.
GGAGAGTAGAAACTAGTTCCTATATCCTGAACACAGGAGAGACTAGTTCCTATATCCTGAACACAGGAGAGACTAGTTCCTATATCCTGAACACAGGGAGAGTAGAGACTAGTTCCTATATCCTGAACACAGGAGAGACTAGTTCCTATATCCTGAACACAGGAGAGACTAGTTCCTATATCCTGAACACAGGAGAGACTAGTTCCTATATCCTGAACACAGGAGAGACTAGTTCCTATATCCTGAACACAGGAGAGTAGAGACTAGTTCCTATATCCTGAACACAGGGAGAGTAGAGACTAGTTCCTATATCCTGAACACAGGAGAGACTAGTTCCTATATCCTGAACACAGGAGAGACTAGTTCCTATATCCTGAACACAGGAGAGACTAGTTCCTATATCCTGAACACAGGGAGAGACTAGTTCCTATATCCTGAACACAGGGAGAGTAGAGACTAGTTCCTATATCCTGAACACAGGGAGAGTAGAGACTAGTTCCTATATCCTGAACACAGGGAGAGACTAGTTCCTATATCCTGAACACAGGAGAGACTAGTTCCTATATCCTGAACACAGGAGAGTAGAGACTAGTTCCTATATCCTGAACACAGGAGAGACTAGTTCCTATATCCTGAACACAGGAGAGACTAGTTCCTATATCCTGAACACAGGGAGAGACTAGTTCCTATATCCTGAACACAGGGAGAGTAGAGACTAGTTCCTATATCCTGAACACGGAGAGACTAGTTCCTATATCCTGAACACAGGAGAGACTAGTTCCTATATCCTGAACACAGGGAGAGACTAGTTCCTATATCCTGAACACAGGGAGAGTAGAGACTAGTTCCTATATCCTGAACACAGGGAGAGTAGAGACTAGTTCCTATATCCTGAACACAGGAGAGACTAGTTCCTATATCCTGAACACAGGAGAGACTAGTTCCTATATCCTGAACACAGGAGAGACTAGTTCCTATATCCTGAACACAAGGAGAGACTAGTTCCTATATCCTGAACACAGGGAGAGTAGAGACTAGTTCCTATATCCTGAACACAGGGAGAGTAGAGACTAGTTCCTATATCCTGAACACAGGGAGAGACTAGTTCCTATATCCTGAACACAGAAGAGACTAGTTCCTATATCCTGAACACAGGGAGAGTAGAGACTAGTTCCTATATCCTGAACACAGGAGAGACTAGTTCCTATATCCTGAACACAGGGAGAGTAGAGACTAGTTCCTATATCCTGAACACAGGGAGAGACTAATTCCTATATCCTGAACACAGGGAGAGTAGAGACTAGTTCCTATATCCTGAACACAGGGAGAGTAGAGACTAGTTCCTATATCCTGAACACAGGAGAGACTAGTTCCTATATCCTGAACACAGGAGAGACTAGTTCCTATATCCTGAACACAGGGAGAGTAGAGACTAGTTCCTATATCCTGAACACAGGAGAGACTAGTTCCTATATCCTGAACACAGGAGAGACTAGTTCCTATATCCTGAACACAGGAGAGACTAGTTCCTATATCCTGAACACAGGAGAGACTAGTTCCTATATCCTGAACACAGGAGAGACTAGTTCCTATATCCTGAACACAGGGAGAGACTAATTCCTATATCCTGAACACAGGGAGAGTAGAGACTAGTTCCTATATCCTGAACACAGGGAGAGTAGAGACTAGTTCCTATATCCTGAACACAGGAGAGACTAGTTCCTATATCCTGAACACAGGAGAGACTAGTTCCTATATCCTGAACACAGGGAGAGTAGAGACTAGTTCCTATATCCTGAACACAGGAGAGACTAGTTCCTATATCCTGAACACAGGGAGAGTAGAGACTAGTTCCTATATCCTGAACACAGGAGAGACTAGTTCCTATATCCTGAACACAGGAGAGACTAGTTCCTATATCCTGAACACAGGAGAGACTAGTTCCTATATCCTGAACACAGGGAGAGTAGAGACTAGTTCCTATATCCTGAACACAGGAGAGACTAGTTCCTATATCCTGAACACAGGGAGAGTAGAGACTAGTTCCTATATCCTGAACACAGGGAGAGACTAATTCCTATATCCTGAACACAGGGAGAGTAGAGACTAGTTCCTATATCCTGAACACAGGGAGAGTAGAGACTAGTTCCTATATCCTGAACACAGGGAGAGTAGAGACTAGTTCCTATATCCTGAACACAGGGAGAGTAGAGACTAGTTCCTATATCCTGAACACAGGAGAGACTAGTTCCTATATCCTGAACACAGGAGAGACTAGTTCCTATATCCTGAACACAGGGAGAGTAGAGACTAGTTCCTATATCCTGAACACAGGAGAGACTAGTTCCTATATCCTGAACACAGGGAGAGTAGAGACTAGTTCCTATATCCTGAACACAGGGAGAGACTAATTCCTATATCCTGAACACAGGGAGAGTAGAGACTAGTTCCTATATCCTGAACACAGGGAGAGTAGAGACTAGTTCCTATATCCTGAACACAGGAGAGACTAGTTCCTATATCCTGAACACAGGGAGAGTAGAGACTAGTTCCTATATCCTGAACACAGGAGAGACTAGTTCCTATATCCTGAACACAGGGAGAGTAGAGACTAGTTCCTATATCCTGAACACAAGGGAGAGTAGAGACTAGTTCCTATATCCTGAACACAGGGAGAGTAGAGACTAGTTCCTATATCCTGAACACAGGGAGAGTAGAGACTAGTTCCTATATCCTGAACACAGGGAGAGTAGAGACTAGTTCCTATATCCTGAACACAGGGAGAGTAGAGACTAGTTCCTATATCCTGAACACAGGAGAGACTAGTTCCTATATCCTGAACACAGGAGAGAACTAGTTCCTATATCCTGAACACAGGGAGAGTAGAGACTAGTTCCTATATCCTGAACACAGGGAGAGACTAGTTCCTATATCCTGAACACAGGGAGAGTAGAGACTAGTTCCTATATCCTGAACACAGGGAGAGTAGAGACTAGTTCCTATATCCTGAACACAGGGAGAGAAGAGACTAGTTCATATATCCTGAACACAGGGAGAGACTAGTTCCTATATCCTGAACACAGGAGAGACTAGTTCCTATATCCTGAACACAGGGAGAGTAGAGACTAGTTCCTATATCCTGAACACAGGGGAGAGACTAGTTCCTATATCCTGAACACAGGAGAGACTAGTTCCTATATCCTGAACACAGGGAGAGTAGAGACTAGTTCCTATATCCTGAACACAGGGAGAGACTAGTTCCTATATCCTGAACACAGGGAGAGTAGAGACTAGTTCCTATATCCTGAACACAGGGAGAGACTAGTTCCTATATCCTGAACACAGGAGAGACTAGTTCCTATATCCTGAACAAAGGGAGAGTAGAGACTAGTTCCTATATCCTGAACACAGGGAGAGACTAGTTCCTATATCCTGAACACAGGAGAGACTAGTTCCTATATCCTGAACACAGGGAGAGTAGAGACTAGTTCCTATATCCTGAACACAGGGAGAGACTAGTTCCTATATCCTGAACACAGGAGAGACTAGTTCCTATATCCTGAACACAGGGAGAGTAGAGACTAGTTCCTATATCCTGAACACAGGGAGAGACTAGTTCCTATATCCTGAACACAGGAGAGACTAGTTCCTATATCCTGAACACAGGGAGAGACTAGTTCCTATATCCTGAACACAGGGAGAGACTAGTTCCCATATCCTGAACACAGGGAGAGTAGAGACTAGTTCCTATATCCTGAACACAGGGAGAGTAGAGACTAGTTCCTATATCCTGAACACAGGGAGAGACTAGTTCCTATATCCTGAACACAGGAGAGACTAGTTCCTATATCCTGAACACAGGGAGAGTAGAGACTAGTTCCTATATCCTGAACACAGGGAGAGTAGAGACTAGTTCCTATATCCTGAACACAGGGAGAGAAGAGACTAGTTCATATATCCTGAACACAGGGAGAGTAGAGACTAGTTCCTATATCCTGAACACAGGGAGAGTAGAGACTAGTTCCTATATCCTGAACACAGGGAGAGACTAGTTCCTATATCCTGAACACAGGGAGAGACTAGTTCCTATATCCTGAACACAGGGAGAGACTAGTTCCTATATCCTGAACACAGGGAGAGAAGAGACTAGTTCATATATCCTGAACACAGGGAGAGTAGAGACTAGTTCCTATATCCTGAACACAGGGAGAGTAGAGACTAGTTCCTATATCCTGAACACAGGGAGAGACTAGTTCCTATATCCTGAACACAGGGAGAGACTAGTTCCTATATCCTGAACACAGGGAGAGACTAGTTCCTATATCCTGAACACAGGGAGAGTAGAGACTAGTTCCTATATCCTGAACACAGGGAGAGTAGAGACTAGTTCCTATATCCTGAACACAGGGAGAGTAGAGACTAGTTCCTATATCCTGAACACAGGGAGAGTAGAGACTTGTTCCTATATCCTGAACACAGGGAGAGACTAGTTCCTATATCCTGAACACAGGGAGAGTAGAGACTAGTTCCTATATCCTGAACACAAGGAGAAACTAGAATGTCTCACTCCTCTTATGAGTGATGCTCATGTGCTAACCAATCCAGTGTGTTAGCAAGGGGGAAGTTTGGATAGAGAGGATATGTTATAACATTTATTTAAAGGAGGGTATAAAACTCTTTATGAACCCCTACCCTCAGTAAAACCGTACAGGATAGCCACGTCACCGGTATTTCGGTCTATTGGGAAAGTGACGCCTTAGGACATTCAAACATCGAAGCTGATTTATAAATATTTAATCCGTATTCAGGTGGGCTTGTAAACAAATCTCTAAGTAGACTTATTTGGTAAGTTGTTTGATGAACACACTGTTTCCGACGTTATGAATACCCAAACTAAGTGTAAGTGTGTGTGAGTTGTAAGGTGAACCGTTCCCCAGGTCTCAGCGGGGACAAGTTCCGGTTCGACCTGAACGGAGACGGTCCAGCCCGTTACAACATCATACACTTCAAACAGAACACCCCCGGGAAGTACGAGTGGGTGCGAGTTGGGGAGTACATTGAGGGGGAGCTCAGACTCAACATGTCCGGTGAGTACAACAGAACCTTCACCAATTACACCATGGCTCGATCTTACCATAGTGGAACAATACAAGGTAAGAAGGACATATATTTCAAGTAATAAATTGTCTATTAAACTTCCAAACCTGTCTAAAGCATTATGTCTATTAGAAGTATCATACAAATAACTCTCGTAATATACATTTAACATACTTTACAACCCAGAGTAACAATCCTAATGGTTTGCATGACGGTACTAAAACACAATTATCCCCAGCCGTGTTCTTACGAACTAAACACCACAACCAGGAGACGAACGTTTCAAGTTACTAATGACTCGTTAAAAACAGACATTTCTTCCCAGAGGCTGCTCAGCGAGCTTCCATGTCACGAACGAGCGGTTCCAGATAACGGAGCTGAAAACCAGACTTAAACACATAAGTCTCTATTTAACCAACCTAAGGGCTTCGTCTATTAAATATATGTTTGAATAAATGTAATATATGTGTAAGCTAATGCTATGAACATATTTATTTACAGTAATCTAAAGGTTGAGTATAAATAGCTAAGATCGTAATATGGTGACATTGTTTGGACAGTAACTTGAAGTTATATTTGAGATAAATCACTGGTTTTCCCTTTCTTCCTATTCCAATTGGATCCCAAAACGCAAGTAAGGTATAAAAAACTGGAACAACTCTTTTCTAATATTTAAACTCATCTAAATATAAATATTTAAAGTGCTGATAAAACAAATCTTTCCTAATGCAGATGTATACTAGCGCATGATGAAGAGTGAATGTCTACACAGGGTAACAGATCAAATCTCTTAATAACAGGCAATGAAGAACATTATTTTTGGAACATGATTAATGAATAACTTGTGTCTCAAAGTGTTTCCACACAAGAGGAATGAAAGGCCAACTAAGACCTTGTTGATTATTTCCAGAGATCCAGTTCAAGTTGGGACATCGTCAACTACCAGAGAGTGTTTGTAGTCTTCCTTGTGACCAGGGACAGGCCAAGAAATATGTGGAGGGAGAGAGTTGCTGTTGGCACTGCTTCAACTGTACTCAATACCAGGTATATGGTACAACAAAAACAAAGAACATTCAGAATATTTTAAACCATTATTAAGTAAACTTATATTCCTTTTTCATTATAAACACCTATTTTATAACTGCAATCTATGATTGGAAAACACTATTTTTCCTTTCTCATATAAATATAAAATAATGCAATCGTGAAATTTTTCAACCTTGAAATTTTGATGAATCTTTGCGTTTAATATGCCCCAAACCCCAAAAAATGAAGTTAACAATTATATATGTCCCTGCGTCTTGATCCTAAAATATTTAATAAAATTAATATTTAATAGGGCTATAGCTCAGGATTTTTATTCAGACGCTAGCTTTTAAATTAAGAGTAATTTACTGGAAGGTGATTTGTTTAAATTTCAAATTTTTTTACAGGTGCTTTAACGATTTAGTTTAAAATGGATATCTAATGAGTGTTTATCTGATGATAAACACTGTATACTTGTTTCTCTGGTAAAAAATCATTTATGAGCAGTTTACTAATGAGTAATGGTTAATTTATTCCAAATAGCTTTATCTTTCTACATTTTTGTGGATAATAAAGTAAAATACGACATTGCAAAGACTTCTGGAAATCTTCTTGTGCAAAATGATCAAAACATATTGTGGCTGGATGGAAATGTTATAATTAGCTTAGAAGAAATAGTCTAATTTAATGAAGAAATTATTTTGTAAATATAAAAATTAAAAATAAGTATGAAGGAAACAAGATTAAATTATTTTAAATATTTAACAAGACTCTTAAAAATACATAAAGTTAGAAATATTATCTTATTTTTTCCCCCACGTCCATCTGGGTTATACGCATTTATTTACACAAAATAATATGGATATGAGAAATGTAAGATTTAGAGGATATATACCCTCATATTAATACGAAGGGAGGAGGAAACCATTTACGAAAACCCACCCTTATCACACTCAACTGAGAATCGAATCTCATCTCATCCTTCACCCTCAATAGCAAACAAGAATAGATTGGCTTGACCAAGGCTAAGACCATGTGATCACCGATGCCTGCCAAACTAAACAATCAAATCACGTGGTGTACATCTACGACAGGAGTTTCAAGCTTAAACATGCCGGAAGGTCAACTCTCGGAATCTAGTGGCGGACCGCAATTTCTGTCAATCTATGCAAAAATGAGAAAAGGTATTTAATTGTGAATGAAATAATAAGTGATAATTTTAACATGTTTAGTTGCATATTAAACTAATTTTCCAACAAAATTATACTCTTTGCTAAGTCAATATAATACAGCAAATGTAAGGAAGAAATTATTTAGAGCTTTCATTTATTTATTCCCACGATAGTCAAAACTTTCCGTTTCTCGAATAAAAACATCAAACATTACTGCGGTTGATTATTTTCGCAAGAAACTTTGTGGTCCACCAGTAGGGAATAGGAATTTTTATATTGCATGTCTAAAATTTTAAAATACTGACAACAGGTGGCAAATTGTAACAACGGCAGAGAAACAATGAAAATATAATACACTCGAATTAAAACGACAAAGTAGAAAAAAATCCTATTAATAAAATACAAGCTACAGTATTGCTAAACTTAAATATTCAATTTTCAGTTCAATCTGATATGTTTGTCAACTTTTATAAAATAAGTAACAAAAGAATATCTATCCACTCACATCGTCGGGAACGTGTACAGAGTTAAGTCTTATCTAGTTTGGTTTGTCGGCGACGGGGAGATTGGGGTTCGAATACCAACCGGGCTTACTTACGTTGTTGTTCCTAAATGGTTTTCCATCCTCTCTCCACGCAAGTTCCTACCTTATTAGTATACATATGAGGACTGCCTGAACAGGTAAAAATACGGAGTTCACATTATAATTTTTTATAAATACAGGTCTACTAATGCTAATAAAATAGTAGGACCTTACGCAAAAATATTAACAAAATTAATTAATATATGTACCCGCTTCAATTGTCAAATTCCGGAAGTGGGGCCCTTTTTTAAACGGTTTTCCACTCTCCCTCCACGCAAATATGGGTACATTTCATCTAAATTCAACCATCTTCCCCCTAGCATATTTTCGTAGTTAAATATGCATATAGTTCAAAAGACACAAACACATTTATTTAAAAATAGCTTCTACATGATTTTAGATTTTGACTGGATTAACGGAGATTATAAGTCTTGAAGAACCCGTTGTGCAGCTTATTATTACTATTAAATTATAGATGATAATATATTAATGAATGTTTGTACAATTTATCTATAAAGCATCAAACATTGCCGTATTATATTTGTTAATAATATAGTCAGAGAAAATTGCTTACAAGTTTTTTAATTAAATTTATCTTCTCTCTAGCCACTTTCTTTTATTAAGTTGATCCTTCGGAAAACTAAGATATTTAATACTGCGGCCAATCTTGGCATGATTCCTAATTTTACACATTTAAACTCACTAAATAGGGAGTATATTTGAGTTGTTTCCCTCAAGTTGTTCCTACCAAACTCCCCCGAAGCTGACGTCACGGCAAGAAGGAAGGAGTGGGAGAACATGCGAACGGTTTCACCTTACTTCCTTACACCAGCCCCAGTAACACCTGCAGGCCCCAGTAACACCTGCAGGCCCCAGTAACACCTACAGGCCCCAGTAACACCTACAGGCCCCAGTAACACCTACAGGCCCCAGTAACACCTACAGGCCCCAGTAACACACACAGGCCCCAGTAACACATACAAGCCCCAGTAACACCTACAGACCCCAGTAACACATACAAGCCCCAGTAACACCTACAGACCCCAGTAACACACACAGGCCCCAGTAACACCCACAGGCCCCAGTAACACCTACAGGCCCCAGTAACACCTACAAGCCCCAGTAACACCTACAGGCCCCAGTAACACACACAGGCCCCAGTAACACACACAGGCCCCAGTAACACATACAAGCCCCAGTAACACATACAAGCCCCAGTAACACATACAAGCCCCAGTAACACCTACAGGCCCCAGTAACACACACAGGCCCCAGTAACACCTACAGGCCCCAGTAACACATACAAGCCCCAGTAACACCTACAGGCCCCAGTAACACATACAAGCCCCAGTAACACCTACAGGCCCCAGTAACACCTATAGGTCCCAGTAACACCTGCAGACCATGCTCCTAACTACATTCACACTGCAGGTCCGTCATCCTCTCGACGAGACGCAGTGTGTGGTCTGCCCTCAAGGAACTCTACCTGACAACACACGAGTTCGATGCCAGGAGATTCCAGAAGTATTCCTACGACCAGAAAGTGGTTGGGCTATCGGCGCCATGTCCCTGTCGGCTACTGGCATCCTAGTGACATTGTTCGTGGCTGGCGTCTTCGTGCGTCACAACGACACTCCCGTGGTCCGAGCGTCGGGACGCGAACTGAGCTACGTGCTACTGACGGGGATCCTGCTGTGTTACTGCGTCACGTTCGCCCTGGTGTTGAGGCCCACAGACGTGGTGTGTGGGGTTCAGAGGTTCGGAGCCGGGTTCTGCTTCACCGTGGTGTACGCTGCACTGCTGACCAAGACCAACCGTATAGCCAGGATCTTCAATGCGGGCAAGAGGACCGCCAAGAGGCCCAGCTTCATATCCCCTCGCTCACAGCTGTTCATCTGCATCACACTCATCGGGATACAGGTGGGTGTCTTCGGGGTCATTGTGTGCAGGTGGTGTCTTCAGGGTCAGTGGATACAGTTGCTGTATTCAGGGTCAGTGGCTACTGTTTGCTGTATTCAGGGTCACTGATACAAACATACGAGTACATTAGTCCCCCACCAACTGGACCGTCTCATGTCTTGTTGTTTCAGGTGCTAATAAATGGAGTGTGGATATTAGTTTCCCCTCCTAGGGCCGTGCATCACTATCCCACGAGAGATGACAACCATCTGGTGTGTTCCTCACACATAGACGCGTCATACATGATCGCTTTCGGCTATCCCATATTCCTGATTGTCGTGTGCACAGTGTATGCTGTACTCACCAGGAAGATACCGGAGGCTTTCAACGAGTCTAAGCACATAGGTACGTAACAAGCACAGGGGTACGTAACAAGCACAGGGGTACATAGCCGTGTATATATTAGGCATATTAATATATTGTCGAGAAGACACTTGATATGTTGTCATTTTAAGACACATTATATCCTAGTCTACGAATGTGTCTGTAAGATGACCCACTCTAAAATTATATATGTAATCTATGATAGAACATTATTTATTGTAAGTGCTCATTGAAACATGTCCTATCAACTAATCATTTGATCATGTGTGTCCAGGGTTCACCATGTACACGACGTGTGTTATATGGCTGGCCTTTGTTCCTTTGTACTTTGGTACAGGTAACCATGTCCCTCTACGCATCACGAGTATGTCAGTCACCATAAGTATGTCAGCAAGCGTCACTTTGACCTGCCTGTTCTCTCCGAAACTGTACATAATACTGGTACATCCAGAGAGGAATGTACGACAGAGTATGATGCCGGTAAGTTGGTATGTATTCTATACAACACTGTTAGAGAGTATGACAGAGTATGATGCCGGTAAGTTGGTATGTATTCTATACAACACTGTTAGAGAGTATGACAGAGTATGATCCCGGTAAGTTGGTATGTATTCTATACAACACTGTTAGAGAGTATGACAGAGTATGATCCCGGTAAGTTGGTATGTATTCTATACAACACTGTTAGAGAGTATGACAGAGTATGATGCCGGTAAGTTGGTATGTATTCTAAACAACACTGTTAGAGAGTAAGACAGAGTATGATGCCGGTAAGTTGGTATGTATTCTATACAACACTGTTAGAGAGTATGACAGAGTATGATGCCGGTAAGTTGGTATGTATTCTATACAACACTGTTAGAGAGTATGATGCCGGTAAGTTGGTATGTATTCTATACAACACTGTTACAGAGTAAGACAGAGTATGATGCCGGTAAGTTGGTATGTATTCTAAACAACACTGTTAGAGAGTAAGACAGAGTATGATGCCGGTAAGTTGGTATGTATTCTATACAACACTGTTAGAGAGTATGATGCCGGTAAGTTGGTATGTATTCTATACAACACTGTTAGAGAGTAAGACAGAGTATGATGCCGGTAGGTTGGTATGTATTCTATACAACACTGTTAGAGAGTAAGACAGAGTATGATGCCGGTAAGTTGGTATGTATTCTATACAACACTGTTAGAGAGTAAGACAGAGTATGATGCCGGTAAGTTGGTATGTATTCTATACAACACTGTTACAGAGTAAGACAGAGTATGATGCCGGTAAGTTGGTATGTATTCTATACAACACTGTTAGAGAGTAAGACAGAGTATGATGCCGGTAAGTTGGTATGTATTCTATACAACACTGTTACAGAGTAAGACAGAGTATGATGCCGGTAAGTTGGTATGTATTCTAAACAACACTGTTAGAGAGTAAGACAGAGTATGATGCCGGTAAGTTGGTATGTATTCTATACAACACTGTTAGAGAGTATGACAGAGTATGATGCCGGTAAGTTGGTATGTATTCTATACAACACTGTTAGAGAGTATGACAGAGTATGATGCCGGTAAGTTGGTATGTATTCTATACAACACTGTTACAGAGTAAGACAGAGTATGATGCCGGTAAGTTGGTATGTATTCTATACAACACTGTTAGAGAGTAAGACAGAGTATGATGCCGGTAAGTTGGTATGTATTCTATACAACACTGTTAGAGAGTATGACAGAGTATGATGCCGGTAAGTTGGTATGTATTCTATACAACACTGTTAGAGAGTATGACAGAGTATGATGCCGGTAAGTTGGTATGTATTCTATACAACACTGTTAGAGAGTATGACAGAGTATGGTGGCTAGTAATTAGTGTCCTGGGTAATTGGTTGAGAGATGGGCTCTAAATGTATAAACATGACTTACTAGTGAAGGTTTGAGAAATGTCAACCATTTGTCCTCCTGGTAGATGCGGTACAGTGCTATCAAGAGTCCTGCAGTGACCGGAACAACGCAGACAGGAAGTATGATGGCTGCAGCGGTGGTATGTAACCAGACACGATCATATACCATCCAGCAGATACACGCCTCTTCGCAGGGAGTCGACTCTGGGACCCAGAGTGATGGTGAGCTGCTAATCCCTCTTTGCGGTGATCATGAGTCACTCTTTGCGGTGACTAGACAAAGCTACATATCTTTACCCATGTTATTTGTGTGCCCAGGAGCAGAATTAGATCGGCAGAGAAAGTCCGAGTTCTCACTTGTACATCAAGAGACCCAAACAGAAGACTGTGGTGAGGCACAAGATCTGCCCCAGTCATCCAACAGTCACTCAGTGGACGTACAGTCCAAGACGTGTCATATAATCAACAGCAGCAGTAACGGGCCCATGTCCATCCCAGCCTCGCACAAGTCCCGGGATGTGCAGTTATAGCAGGGAGGGACAAACAAACACAAGTACAAACGCTCGCCAGTAGTCGTCTGAACTACCTGACCAGGTATGAGGAAATCCCTCAACGTGTACATAGGCTGGAACTTTTAAAACAAATACTTCACTTGACGGAGACAGACATTTTGAAGAGCCAACATGTAAAGTGTGCATTTTAACTGATTTGTACTTTTTAAACAAATAAGAAGGATAAGAAGGTGTTAGTAGTTACAAGTATACTTCCTGATGCTGTGAGAAGATAGCAGGCCTTCCAAAGATACAGTATTTAAAATAGATGTGTAGATTTTAAAAACCAAAACAAAGGGAAAACTTTGTACATAGCTCTTACAACATTGATAACATATCTTTAGGGAAATAAATATTAATTTGAGATATAAATGTAAGAGGAATGTTATACTCGAATACTCAAGATAAAAACTATATTTAAGATATATTATACTCGTACAGTATTCATGTTGTTGTTGATGTTGTTTGCTGTTGTTGTCCAAAGTACAATTTCCTGTCCAGGCAATGAAAGAGGGTGCTGTATTCTGAGCCCATGCAACGCCCTCTCTACCTGCGGATAGGAAGCTGGAGGCTGGTGATGAAGGGGGTACACCTCACAGGGGTATTTAGATTCATTCATCCGGAATATAAAGAAATTATGTTTAAAAATATTAGCCAATCTCACAAAGTATATTTTGATCAAAACGAACCGATAGTTGTAAAATAAATACTGAACAAATTATAATTTGAAGACAGACATGCACTTGTTAAACTATTCATTAAATTAAATAGATATTTTTAAAGTGTCTGGAAACTAAATGACCCAGAATGTTTTTATAAATTTTGAATTTCTTTCTAAGCCATATATATATTCTTGTAGATGGCTTACTTACATACAGTACCTATCACTTGAATGTGTTTTCTTTTGTAACATAGATTTGAAAAATCCAACTTTTCATTTGTTGTTTTGACTTGACACCATAAACCGTAGCTAGCAAGTGATATCCTGGTCCTTTTAACTGTGAAACAATTGTACACCTCAATCCATTACTCGTCCATTTCTTCTCGAGGATTTTACTTCAACAACAAAGACCTAAGATCATCAATTAATTAATAACTAGTTAGCAGTGACAGAGAACTCAGGAAATGTATTTAAAGACAAGTGCTGCTATATTAGTGGAACTACATCAACTCACACATTTATTGCGATAGAATGTGTTAGAGACCCAACGATTGTAACGCATAAGACTTTTTTACCGGCAATCCCTAGATAGTTACAAAACATAAAAACTATAAACAAAGATGGCATGTCGATATAATACTACTCTTACCTGTCTTTTATATATGTTAGAAACATTCCAGGAACAATTTAAACTTCATAATATAAATTAAGATTACCATGTTTTGTGTAACTGGCTGTGAAAATAAAAGGTTTTAAACTGAATGTAAAGACATTTGTTTTGTTCTGCGTAGTTTACTGAAGAGTTAGCAGTAGATTAATATCAGTGGTCATAACATTTATTGGCTAAAATATTGATCTGAGGTCTTTGTGAATATTTTAGAAAACAATACTCCCATTGTAAACTGTGAGAATTTATTTTTATTGTAATAAACCGAGATATGTGAAATATAGTGTTTTATTGGTGTTTGTAACCTTAAACCTGCACACAGTCACAATCATAGATTAAAGAGCCAAGCTATTATGTTTGTTAATTACGGTTATAGCCACTCAAAATATCATATTCCAGACACCTGGACATTGGACTTGAACCCAGGTCCTTTGTCTCGGTACACGTAGCTGAGCTATCCAGGAATTGTTCAGTGTTGTACTTGAAGACAGGTCCTTTGTCTCAGTACACGTAGCTGAGCTATCCAGGAATTGTTCACTGCCGTACTTGAAGACAGGTCCTTTGTCTCAGTACACGTAGCTGAGCTATCCAGGAATTGTTCAGTGTTGTACTTGAAGACAGGTCCTTTGTCTCAGTACACGTAGCTGAGCTATCCAGGAATTGTTCACTGCCGTACTTGAAGACAGGTCCTTTGTCTCAGTACACGTAGCTGAGCTATCCAGGAATTGTTCAGTGCCGTACTTGAAGACAGGTCCTTTGTCTCAGTACACGTAGCTGAGCTATCCAGGAATTGTTCAGTGTTGTACTTGAAGACAGGTCCTTTGTCTCAGTACACGTAGCTGAGCTATCCAGGAATTGTTCAGTGTCGTACTTGAACCCAGGTCCTTTGTCTCAGTACACGTAGCTGAGCTATCCAGGAATTGTCAGTGTTGTACTTGAAGACAGGTCCTTTGTCTCAGTACACGTAGCTGAGCTATCAGGAATTGTTCAGTGTCGTACTTGAACCCCGGTCCTTTGTCTCAGTACACGTAGCTGAGCTATCCAGGAATTGTTCAGTGCCGTACTTGAAGACAGGTCCTTTGTCTCGGTACACGTAGCTGAGCTATCCAGGAATTGTTCAGTGCCGTACTTGAAGACAGGTCCTTTGTTCAGTACACGTAGCTGAGCTATCCAGGAATTGTTCAGTGCCGTACTTGAAGACAGGTCCTTTGTCTCGGTACACGTAGCTGAGCTATCCAGGAATTGTTCAGTGCCGTACTTGAAGACAGGTCCTTTGTCTCGGTACACGTAGCTGAGCTATCCAGGAATTGTTCAGTGCCGTACTTGAAGACAGGGTATGTGGTGGACGTGCAGATATCGTCAGCTACATGCAAGTGAGAACGAGCCCCAACACTGAATGCTCCGTGGAATAGTAAACCAAAGCTCGTGGACAATAATGTTTGCAATGAACCTGGCCCGCGCCAAGGAAAGAGTTAGTATAGGGTTATTTAATAAATTACCCCAGTGGGATACAACCCATGACCCACAGCGTGTTTTCTTATGGCCTGTCAATCTCAACGAGTTTTTACCCGTAATATGCATTAATGAAAAGCTTTAATCACATATCTAAGCTCCTTCATCTGGCAATGTTGGTAATCCTGGAGTTGTAGATCTGTACAGAGCACATCATGAGAGAGAGAACGAGAGAGCCGAGTGTCTTGTTCCAGTTTATCTGCACTCACTAACATTCATAGTTCTCTCATCTCTTGCTTGTATGACTGTGTTAATCATGACTACTGTATTTCACACATTTGAGCTGGACTTTAATGGAAAATAAATGGGTCACCCTCAAATTCTCTTATTTACATAAATTGTTCATCAGTAGCCTGGTGGCTAAATGATTGTAGAATGACCAAAATTAATGAAAATAGTTTAAAATAAGCTGATAACTGATAAGCGAAAATGTAAAGAAGTCTCGAGGGAAAGAGGAAAATGTGTGAAGAATCCAATGCACAAAGGTGACATCTTCCTTTCTTCTGTCTTCTATAGTAGAAGTAGTCAAACACATTTAAACACAAATAGAGTAATATTCTGCTATTGATACATTTATCAAACAAATTAGAGGAAAGAAGAAATAAATACTACACCAACACTAAACTACTCCATTTTGAATCCAAAAATAAACTGCTAGAAACACTGTGGTAAACTTTTGGAGTAGAAATAGATTCCTCAAAGCTTTGGCTGTTACCCAATATAAATATTTACATGTAAAAAAAAGGTAATGAAGATCAAACAATAGAAGTAGTAAAATAGGAGTTAATCTTTTATAAAGAAGCCATCTTCTACTAAGACCTGATGGTAATCATTTGATGGGCCTGTTCACAATGAGTTGAGAACTGCTGGTTGTTTGGGAAACTCTCTTAATATTTTGGTGGTCCTGGTCGTGGGTACCAGCATGGGTGGGCACAGGTTTGTAGGTCCTGGTCGTGGGTACCAGCATGGATGGGCACAGGTTTGAACGTCCTGGTCGTGGGTACCAGCATGGATGGGCACAGGTTTGTAGGTCCTGGTCGTGGGTACCAGCATGGATGGGCACAGGTTTGAACGTCCTGGTCGTGGGTACCAGTATGGATGGGCACAGGTTTGAACGTCCTGGTCGTGGGTACCAGCATGGGTGGGCACAGGTTTGTAGGTCCTGGTCGTGGGTACCAGCATGGATGGGTTCAGGTTTGTAGGTCCTGGTCGTGGGTACCAGTATGGATGGGCACAGGTTTGAACGTCCTGGTCGTGGGTACCAGCATGGATGGGCACAGGTTTGAACGTCCTGGTCGTGGGTACCAGCATGGATGGGCACAGGTTTGTAGGTCCTGGTCGTGGGTACCAGCATGGATGGGCACAGGTTTGAACGTCCTGGTCGTGGGTACCAGCATGGATGGGCACAGGTTTGTAGGTCCTGGTCGTGGGTACCAGTATGGATGGGCACAGGTTTGAACGTCCTGGTCGTGGGTACCAGCATGGATGGGCACAGGTTTGAACGCCCTGGTCGTGGGTACCAGCATGGGTGGGCACAGGTTTGTAGGTCCTGGTCGTGGGTACCAGTATGGATGGGCACAGGTTTGTAGGTCCTGGTCGTGGGTACCAGCATGGATGGGCACAGGCTTGTCCGGGTCTTTGTGGTTACATAAAATAATTGCTACAGCACATGCCAAACACAGGCCAACTCTACTAGAGAGAGAGACAGACTCTGGAGGGGCCGTTCTCAGACACCCACCCCTCTGTTCTACTGGGGAGATGTCCTTCAGTACAGCCCTACTCACAGGTCAGCGTGGTTAGTTTGTTGATACTTAACCTGAGATAGTAGTGATATGTTGGGAGATGTCCTTCAGTACAGCCCTACTCACAGGTCAGCGTGGTTAGTTTGTTGATACTTAACCTGAGATAGTAGTGATATGTTGGGAGATGTCCTTCAGTACAGCCCTACTCACAGGTCAGCGTGGTTAGTTTGTTGATACTTAACCTGAGATAGTAGTGATATGTTGGAGATGTCCTTCAGTACAGCCCTACTCACAGGTCAGCGTGGTTAGTTTGTTGATACTTAACCTGAGATAGTAGTGATATGTTGGGAGATGTCCTTCAGTACAGCCCTACTCACAGGTCAGCGTGGTTAGTTTGTTGATACTTAACCTGAGATAGTAGTGATATGTTGGGAGATGTCCTTCAGTACAGCCCTACTCACAGGTCAGCGTGGTTAGTTTGTTGATACTTAACCTGAGATAGTAGTGATATGTTGGGAGATGTCCTTCAGTACAGCCCTACTCACAGGTCAGCGTGGTTAGTTTGTTGATACTTAACCTGAGATAGTAGTGATATGTTGGGATAAAACAGTTGATATCATTGATCATAAAACTAACACTTGGCATTTTTTAATTTGTCTCACCACCTGTTCAGGTTATATACATATGTACTAATTACACTAATGAGTTAGAGATGAGGAAGGTTGAATTTAAATGAATTGTACCAGCAATTGTATGGAGGGAGAGTGTAAAACCAACCTCAGTGGACCCGATCTAGTCCAACATAAGAATGACAGCTAAGACCATGCTGCCACCAAAGCAGGTTTGACATCTATTACCAATAATATTGAAACAAATGATTGGTTAGTAAATCAGCTTGCATTCATAGAAATTTCTTCATGGAGAAAATGTTAATTTTTAATAAGTAATGAATGATACTCCATTATATTGATTAAAACATATTTATAGCTTGACAAAAACTTGTAAAATAATAAAATTTAAATTCGACTCTACATGCAAGATAAATAGTTATATCTAAAGCTCAATTAACCGTGCTTTTTGAATCTCTTTAATTCTAAAGCAGTAAAATTTATCCATCAATTGACAATGCTAACAATTTTTTGTGTTATTTTTACCATTAATTTATAGCAGATTATTAAAGATGGCTTTGATTGACATTTTAAAGTAAAAATCTGGATAGTTTTATTTACTAATTACAAAGCTTGGATGTGGATCTTAGAGAACATGTAAACGTATGAGTATAAACTTAGTTGCAAGATACACCTTTTGACAGTCAGTAACAGTTTGTTTAGCGTTGAATAAAACATATCTTGTGAGCTCGGGGTGTAATAACACTGCAATCGTTGTGTTTCTGTAGAGTCCTAACCCAACTCTTTCCTTCTACCACTCACTGTACATCACTCTATTATCATTTTCATAAACTTATCTAGTGATACAAATTAGTGAGGATCTGTTACCACACTTGAGAGGAATATATTTTACAATAAATATTAACAAAACATATTGATTACAACTTAAAAATAAACCATTTCTTATGTCCTTGGCTAAACTAAGATGAAGGTTTGTATTTATTTCCGAAGCAGGCGAAATGTTTGTTTGACTATTTCTGCCAGAACTTGCTACTGCCTCGTATTCCTTTCGACTTGAGCGTCTTCTTCCCTTTGTCCCCCACTTGAGCAATGGCTTCCCTAGAGTCAGTCGCCATCGCCTCGTCGTGGTCCTGGGACTGAGTCTTCAGCGTCTTCTTGATGTTTACAATCTGGAGACATGGATCCTAATATAAGATAATATTTCATTCAAAACTGCTAATATTAATATTCTGGGTATTTAATAAATGTGCAATAAGCATATCATATTACTTTATATAAATATGATAGAGTTGTAAATCCCAAATAAACATAGACACACTTAACATAACAAAGTAGTGATGAGACTATTAATATAATTTCCCCGTGGCAGTGAAATAGTGACGTGTGTTGCTGTAGTGTTAGCTCCTTTATTTGTGCTTCAGTTCCTACAATCCATCACGTTTATTGGTGTCACGTGACATTATTATACAGTTTACCACTCATGAAATTAACAAAAGTGTGTTAATAGAAAGTCTGGCTATGATAAATTAATTAAAGAATACTAGCATTTAAATTAAGTGACAAAAGATCTACAGCTTACATCAATACCACGCAAAACCTGACTAAGAACAACATGTGGATGAGCCCGGCCGGCACTATGAATACATGAAACCCCCACCTCCTGTTCAATCGTCTCTTTGTGCTTGAGTCTCCTATTCTTCTCGGCGTTTGCCCGGATGATCTGTGACTCGACACAGACCAGAACAGCTTCACAGGAATCGCACCACTCCTGGAGCGTCGTGACTATGGTCCCAATGTCGTCTGGCTGGATGTCTCGTCCAATAGCGTTATCCACCTCCAACTGACTGTTCTTTTGGTCCAGTTTACCGTGGATAATATCTTAACACATTCAATAGGACCACTGTACATGTTTCCGCTAGCTTAGGGGAACAGGACAAAGAAGGTGAGGAACATACAAGATATGGAACAAACAACGCCACACGCCTATATATGAAAGACGAAGCATGGGGGACAAACGATAGCTAGATCAGCCGTAACTGAGTCATAGACAAATAAATTAAAAAATGACTCCTGAACACGGGAATTGAGCCCGGGACCTTTGGCTGAGCACAACAATGCTCTCGCGCTGATTGGTTTAAGGTCCACCCTGGCAGAGGTTTTTCGGGGGATTTATAGTTCAACCCTTGCTTAGGACTTTAAAAAGTTATAGTGGAGAATATAAGAAATTGTTACTTAGAATCTGTAGGTCCCAGGAGTTGGAAGCACGGCTGCAGTGTTGGTAAGATGTATAAACTCAGACATCAAAACAAAAACTTAAATAATATAATAATATTTTATAGGCTACTTTTTTTTTATTATTTATGACCAAAATTTGAAATTTGAATTATCAAATTTATTCAAATACAAACCCTCAATGTCAAAGAAGCTTCCCAAGAAGGTGTCTGTATTGGAGCATTTTATTGAAGTAAATTTGTTATTACTATTTAATATAAGTTACAAAAGAGTGTGGAATCGGAGTCCAAGGCTTGGCGTCCATGGTTGGTAGAAGAGCAGTTAATTATGAGTGTGCGACTTTGGTAGAAATCAGTGAAATAACTCACCAGAATAAACTGCTTCAATAATAAGATCTTCCAAGTCTCGGACATGTTTGATATCCAACTCGTTTAGAAGAACGGTGTATGGGATACACTGTAAAAAAAACCACTTCAATATCAAACAAAACAGATACAAAACAAATATTAAATACATGTTATATGACTTTTAGTTTGATAACTTAATCTATGAATAGTGAAAATAGTCCATGTTGGAACAAGGAAAGAAGCTTGAAAACTTTATTTAGTCTCATTTTGAGTGAACTTAAGGTAGTTTGTCAATTTTGTTGAAAAATGTCACAAATTGAGTAGGTACTGACTCTAGGGCTTAGTCCACACCAGGGTGTCGAGCTCAATCAGGTGTGAATGTTGTGTTATATCATTGTGGGCCACACCAGGGTGTCAAGCTCAATCAGGTGTGAATGTTGTGTTATATCATTGTGGGCCACACCAGGGGTGTCAAGCTCAATCAGGTGTGAATGTTGTGTTATATCATTGTGGGCCACACCAGGGTGTCAAGCTCAATCAGGTGTGAATGTTGTGTTATATCATTGCGGGCCACACCAGGGGTGTCAAGCTCAATCAGGTGTGAATGTTGTGTTATATCATTGCGGGCCACACCAGGGTGTCAAGCTCAATCAGGTGTGAATGTTGTGTTATATCATTGCGGGCCACACCAGGGGTGTCAAGCTCAATCAGGTGTGAATGTTGTGTTATATCATTGCGGGCCACACCAGGGTGTCAAGCTCAATCAGGTGTGAATGTTGTGTTATATCATTGCGGGCCACACCAGGGGTGTCAAGCTCAATCAGGTGTGAATGTTGTGTTATATCATTGCGGGCCACACCAGGGGTGTCAAGCTCAATCAGGTGTGAATGTTGTGTTATATCATTGCGGGCCACACCAGGGGTGTCAAGCTCAATCAGGTGTGAATGTTGTGTTATATCATTGCGGGCCACACATTGGATGTTTACAATATTAAACATACATTTTAAATGGTTGTACAGAATTAAAAAGCTTACATTTTTCCCCTAGACCCCTTAATTCTTTAAGTAACTAAACTGATTTCTACAAACATATTTTATTTTAATGCGGACACAAAAGGCAAATTAAAAAAAAAAAAGTTTAATTGTCAATTTACAACATTAAAAACAATTGCTAAAATAAAAAATAGTTATGACAAAGACAGTACCATAATAATACTCTTCATTTACAATTCAATATTTTTATTAAAAACAAAATGTCAGGATAGTAATTTATCACATCTACTGTTCGTTGGAAATCTTCCCACTTACTAAATTATCAAAATCTGGACAAATATTTTGACTTGAAACAATCCTCATTTTTCTTTGTAAATGTTCATTTGTAAGCCGACTTCTTAACTTGGATTTATTACATTTTAAAAGGGAGAAAAACTGTTCACAAATATTTGTGCTTCCCAACATTGATCATATTTTAGCTGCGTTCATTTTGACTGTGGGATATTTATCACTCTAATACTTGGAGTAAAACTCTCGTAGAGGAGCTTTCATTTTAAAAATAGAATTACATTGAAAATTAATAAATTCAAGTTGCATTTCATACCCGAAACAACACAATTACAAATTAAACAAGTCGGCCTCCTGTTACTTTCAATAAATAAATAAATACCTAAGTTCCCACACTTTGTTAAATACTATACACTCCATAACAATTTTTCTTTTAGAACACAATCTCATTTAAACTCAATGTGTTTACAATAAATACTAAATACGATTGTGACTCAGAATGAATGGTTGTTAGGACAGAGGAAGGAGAGATTGGAAGGGAGAAGCTAAGGGGGGTGCCGGGGGTAAGAGCTCCAGCAGGTTGTATGTTTGACACCCCTGGTCTAAACACAACAGATACCCAGGTTCGTACCATGTTCAAGGTATTTTTTATTTATAGACAAGTCTGTATGAATGTTATCAGAGCCATGATTGGCCAACATGAGTTAGTGTGTCCAGTAAGATTCTGATAAGAACAACCTTTTGGAAAATAACAATATTATTAACATTTTGAAGATATTGATATCACATGACTTTATGTATGGATAGATGAATGTAAATTTAGTTACCTTTTCTTTCTGTCAAATAAGGAGCTCCCTATGAAAATTGTACTGTATTATATTATAATTGATTCATCCACTCATGTTTTTGTTTCATTTGCTGTAAGGTTGGTATTCCAGACAGACAATGAATGAGACTGGGTGAGGCATGTTTGCGTTCTAGTTGGTGAGAAATGTAAGATAATGTTTACCTTGGTCTTGGTCGCCAGCGTCACGATAGTGAGATGTTGCAGTTTCTTCTTCTGTGCAGGGGACAGTTCTGGTAGTTGTGTTCTGTTGTCCAGGTATTGCCGGTACGTACCATACGCAAACAGATGCAACACCTGCAGGTAGTTGCTGTGCGGGCCATTCTCCAACTAGATCACAAACATGTTTGTTTTCTTGTGGAGCAAATTAGCGCAGGTTTAGTTCAGTTCTGTATTAGTCTGATAACTCAGCAGTATCCAGACAACAGTCGTGTTCAAACGATACGTCCTTGACTAACATACATCGTCGATAGACGTGTTACAAAGGATGTGGATACATTTCAGGGCACATTTGGAATTATCTATATAACAAAACATAAACGTACATCCATTTGCATCCTTACTTTAGATGTTACAACTTAGAACCTGTTCGGGTTATACATCTACATACTAATTACAATAATGAGTTAGATAAGGAAGGATGAATTTAAAACAAGTGTACTCGCATTTGTGTGGAGGGAAAGTGGAAAACCACCCTCAGTACTTGTCATCGGCAATCTAGACTACTGCGAGAGTAGCGCCTTATACCGTGTGACCACAGAAGCCGGTTGAGAGAGAGCACGGCTGATCTGGTGACATTAGACTACTTATAAAACAAGTGGTATGGTTTAATTAGATAGTTATTTATCGGCCGACAAGGGCCAGAGGCCGGATGACACATACTTCAAGCATGTTGGGCATGTCGAGTAGCTCTCCAAACACATGGACTCCCGGGGCTTCCAGGACCTGTTTGATCAGTTCCACAGCGGCTGCTCCCTTGGCAGACTTGGCGAGCAGAACAAACTGTTCCAGTGGGTTGTTACTGGTGGTGGTAGTCCCCTTGTCGGTCGTCATTGTCACGAGCCCCTGTCAAGGACAGACTGACGGCAAGTTACACTATCATCACAGCTCTCTACGCATTTGCTCTGTGTTTAACGTGCACTTTCTAAACCAACTATCATATCAGCACAAGACTTATAAACTAACCTAAATCTAGGACAGATGCAACGCCCAGTCCCCCAACTGTTAATTTCTCACGCCAGGAATGAAGCCTAGACCTTCAGCCCAAGAGAACTATTCCTACGCTACCGACAAAACTACCAGCCCAGCCTATTTGTTGGGGAGTAAACCTTAACATTGATTCATTATTTATCTCACTGCAATAGCAACTCATTCAACTGTCGGCTTGTCGGTTTCGTAATATTGTCTGTGTACAATGGTGTACGTAAGTGCAGACGTATATCGGAAGGGGATGAACAGTGTCCACCTCTTGTGTTTGTGTAGTTGCAACTTCCAACAATAGCAATACAGCCTATTTAACCTTTTAAAATTGTATTTATTACTTGAAAACTTTAATACGACTTTGGTTCTTATCGTCATACTGTATGATGTTTTTAATTTGTATGCACTTTGATAGTTTCCCGCGTGATGTATTTACATTGTACCTTGATGTTGGCGATATTCTAAACTCTGCGCATGTGTGAATATTAAACTAGGAACAAAATTAAGTTTGTATTCAGACGATTGTTTATATGAAATGGTTCAAACAACCTTTGTCTAGCCTTAATGTTAACAGGCTTAAGGCTTGGTTAAGACTTAGGCTACTGATCTTAATAGTAGCATTAATGTGCACATGAAAGGTTACTGGGCTTCATGTCTTTCATATTTAACGCATGTTTGAAAACAATTTAAACAATTAATATTGTGTTGTACAAATAAACTATCTCTGTTTTTAATAACAAATAAATCGTAAATGAGAACAGTGCCACATAGAGTTATATGAATTTAAAAAGTCTGGTATATTTAATACAACAATCTTGCATGACGTTGCCCATGACCCATCTACAGATTCAAAATTCAGATTCAAAAATTTGTTAAAAATATCCTCATTAAGAGTCTAGTAAAAATTTAAAACTCCAGCTTAGAGGTGCATTTGGAGCCCCTTTTGTCCCCTATGTTTAAACTTTCAGATCTCTGTGTGCCGTAGACTTGGCTGGGCATCGCGCGCGCACACACACACACACCGCAATGCATGTGTGTTCCTAGTTACGATGTGTTGAGGAGAACAAGAAAGACACATCTTACAACTGCAAGTGTGACAAGCCTGGTTGTAGACGGGGCATTGGCCACAGGTGTACCTAGCACTTATGGAATTTGTGAACAGAATACGGGGTTTATTGTTGTTTTCAAGCTATGTGACTACAATACAATATTATGTTCAAATAGTTGGCAGGAAGTTCGAACAGGAATCTTGAATAAATGAGACCTGTTCTTAAATACAGTTTAAAAGCCCTCATTCAAGGATTCATTTGATTTAAAATTTAATAAACTGATTGAACTATAACATTTAACCATAGTTGTAAATAATACTTTTGAGAACGTTGTTTAGGATATTTTGTGGTTAAAAATACCTTATAGAAGTCCCTTGTGATCTTAAGATTATATATACAAGGTGCTTCTAGTTTTCAAATAAAATATTATAAGTATACAAAATATGTTTCTACTATTCTACACTGGAAAACAATATAGTCCCTTAATTAAAGCACCAATAGTTTTGGACAAAGTGAATAAATAACATGGATTTGACAATCGACTATGTATGCGGGTATGGAACTATCGAGGCTCAACTGTTTCAAAGCTGTCAACATTATTTTTAAAATTAAAACTCCTTAAAATAAAAATATATTTCACTAAACTTTATTTTGGCTATAATCCCTCACTTTGAAATTAATAGTTTTAACTTTTATTATCGTTATTCTTTATCATCTTCTAAAAGTCTCAACGATACATCAGTAATCAGTTCTGAATAAATGTTTACTGTCATCTATGGTCAAAAAATTATAGCTCCAGTTGAGGTACTAAGGAAACTTTCATGTAAATTTAGCCCGCACATACTAAAAAAAAAAACCTATAAATTTTGTTTTGATTCACTCACATCTGTCCTATTTAAATATTATCTGGAGGAGTACTTTCAAAAGTCATTTGATACCACTTATAAATTGCAAAATGCAGCAATAAGAAACTTATTTTGTCTACTCTTAACTAAGAATGATTAAGACAAAACTAAAAGATTGGGTGTATTAAAATTAAAGGAAACAATATTTTTGGACTGTGCTAATGGTATATAAACTTACAAACAATTTAACTATTAGTAATTAAAAATTTGGTGTAAGAAAAGGGGGGAGCTACCAAAAAGAAAACTAAATAATTTTTTCCAGCACCAAGCTAACACAACCACATATTATTTTTTTCTATAAAAATGCAGGTTTTAAAAAGCGTTGATAAAATACCAATAGAAACTAAGAATAAAAACTTAAACTTAAATAGGATTAAAAGAGAAGTTAATATATTTTTAAAATGATATAGACGAAGTCTTACACAGGGGAATAAATTGTATATGAAGGAGCCATAGGGCTTGTGTGTGTGTGAATTGTGTAGATTTGAACTATTTTTGCTGTTATCAGTTTAACAAATTAAGATGTGTATGCATACATGTACACATATAGATCATGCTAGTGTTTTTTTTAAATATAATATATTATTTATATCGTAATGATAGGTAGTTAGAACCTTCTTCTAATTTATTTTGTAAGTTATGACCGGATGAAGACACCTAATAAATTTCAGTAAGATTTTTTCACCATCCTAAATGTTTAAAACTGATTGGTATCGATCCACACTAATATTAGGATGTTTAGGACCTATGTATGTACGAGCCATTTAGCTCTTTTTATAAACCAAATAAAGAATCAATCAAGCATTGCTAAGAAATATTTGATAATAGTGATTATATTATTGTATTAATATAAGAAGAGTGAGTGTTGAGCTTATAGTATATTTGCCATTGAAATTTTTATTTTTATTTCTATTGCGATTGTTAATATCGTTTTGGCAAAAAGTCGTGTGAGCACAGCAATCATTATTGTCTAGTTATTAAATTCTAAATCAATAAACATTAAGTACAGGAAATACATCCCTTTATTTTCTTTAAATAGTTGTATTTATCAATAAGTAAGTATATTATATAGAGTATTTTTTGGCTTCTTTTGTTTGACAAATAAAAAATACCTCACACACTCACAAACACGCTGTTCGGTCCTTAGGGAAAACTGTAAACTAACAGTATTTTCTGGTTATAAATCTCTATTGTTGTAACCTTGTAGCCAGGTTGGTTTCCGATAGAATTAACTGCCATGTGGTTGGTTATTCTGTACACTATGAAACTGCGAAAGTTTGTAGGTTATTGCTTTTTATAACATAAACAGTTTTAAAATCACAACACATTATTTTAATATGTCTTGTGTTGCGAGGATAACTTTACGAACACTTCATGCCAAATACTTTGTGAGTACACAATATTGGGTAGAAAATTAGCGCAGAGAAAACAGTGCGAGGAATTTACCAGGCAAACAATTTAATGTGTACTTTCTAAACACATTAACATGTATCTTATAAATAACCTTAAACGTAAATAAAAATAGAAAATATTTATTTCCTCTCAAAACAAATGTTTTTGTGAAAGTGGAAGTATGTTTCGAACTGGAGAAGAACAGTTGAAATAATAAGACCCTTTATAGAAGGGTTTTTTGAGAGTGTTTCGAAACACGGTGCAGTTTGTCTTGGCGCCGATATCAAAAGATAAGAAGGCTAGACATGGGTTGTATCCGAATAGTCAAGTAAACTTAACTTGATAAATTTACACTTACACGCACTTGAGATCGAAGACTGTAACAGACTTTTTGAAAGGCAAACTTCCCTTTACACGCCCTTGAGTCCTCAGTGCTGCTTCCTATCAGTGATCTTAGAAACCATTTTATACGCCATCTATCGGAATGAATCCAACGTTTAAATATCCATTCCCGCTTATTTTCTTTTGACATTTTCAACACGACACAAAAACACTACACAAAAGCAGTGCCGGTATAGTTTAAATACTTTATAACACATCACATTATTCTAACAGATGAAAAACTAAACAGTTGTCGGTCAAACTCCGCATCAACTTGCCGTCACCCTTGGTCTCGAGGGCTTGTGAGGGGTGCATCAGCACACTTCGTCGGACGGTTCTACACTTGATCACGTGATTGGCAATGCAACTATCGAGGAACGTCAAGGATTGACGGCGCATGAAGTAGACTATTCGGATACAACCCTGGTCTTACTAGTGATCACATTTTTATTAAAACGGAAAAGAAGAGATTAACTTTGAGAATTAGGGAGGGGGTGGGATTTAAATGCTAGTAAACTAAAGATTATGGCCCAAAAGGGTTCAGGGAGGTCTTCCCAGGTACACGAGGCAGTGGAGGTGAACGATGTGCATCATTTGTTGGTAAGCAGACTAGGTAAGCCTACTGGTAGCAGAGACAACATAATCGCAAATAATGTTACTGGTACTGTAAGCGAGTGCCAGGGAGGGGCTAATTTCCGGGTCCTGTAGCGGTGGTCAAGAGGGGGGGGGGGCTCATTTCGCATCAAGCCACCTGTGCCACGCACCCTTATATCTCAATTTATCTTTATTTTTCCTTTGTATACAATTAAGAGAATTTTCAGTTTTTTGTTAATTTATTTTAGATTGTTGATTACAATTTCTAATGGATTTAATGATTTTTTTTAATCAAAAAGTAGATGTGTTGCTACCATTATTAACTTTTAAAAATATATAAATCCAATGACCAACATTAGGATCGGAAATATCTCAACCCTCCGCATTCAGGACTTTCTTTTTACATTCCCTTAGCGGGGCCCACCATAACACCACATTATGTTTTAAAACAAAGCTCAAGGATACAAACATGATCATTGTCTACTTGAGTGGCCTAAGCGCAAGCACACCAGCCGTTAATGTATTCTAACAAATCATAACAATTTTTAATTTATCAACCACACAAAACACCCTCTTTATTTATTTTATACTACTTTAGTATTATATTAAAAATATAAAAAATTTGATATTTGTGGTATAGAAGAGATGATTAACCTAATTTTTTCAAAATAAATATATAATATTATAGATCATGTTTGTCAAAAGGGCTTGAATTGTGTTTTAAAGTAGGTACTAAAATATAAGCTTTGATTTGACACAAAAATAACAAGATTTGTTAATAAATAACCAAGTTGTGGGCATTTAAGTAGTTACAACCCAGTTCGGAGCAACTCTTTAAATAGCAATAAAGACATTTTTTCCAAAATGGCGCTATGAGGCACAGATAAAAAGTCTGAAAATCTAGCCTATTTAAGCTTCAACTTGTTCAGTTATTCCTACAGAGGAAGATAATAAAAGGGACACCTGTAGTGATTCTCAAATTGGGTGATTTCACGAGCAAGGAATAAACCAGGGTGGATTATTTGTAAGCTGTGTCATAAGATTACTAACACTATTTACTAGCAACGTCATCTTCTTTCGTCATATTTTTCTGTCAGTAGACGGATGACTTGGTTTTGAAGCTCAGACATTGACAAACACATACATTTTGTTGAATTTATGTAATTTATATTTATCACAGCCATGTTTATATTTAAAAGGTGTTTCTTCATTATTCTCAGAAGAGAGGGGTGGTAATAATTGTACTAATAGTGATATTTTAGTTTAGCTATTTATACAGTTAGACTGCTGTTGCACTATTGAAGACCTGATGTCATCTTCCTCTGGATTCACTTTATTTTATTTTTGTTTTCAGAAATATGCGGCCTTAGAATGCTTCAACTCCCCAAAACGCACATTTGTGTGTCATAAAGCCGACACACTTACAAGGGCGTCACTGTCACAAACACCTGTCCAGCCGCGCCATAGTTGTACGTCAGTCGGTCACTCGAACTCCTCCCAAGAGACGAGTCACGACGAGTGCGACACAAACAGCATTACAAACGGTGACCCAGACTTGGAGAAGAAACTCAAGGTTTTGTTTCTAGAAATAGAAGTTGCCAGACAGGAAGGTAAGAATGTACCCTCGAAAGTGACCCCCGAACAGTGGAAGGAACTAGTTCGAATGAGCACTAGAACCATGCGGCGCAAATATATGCTTTTCTTATTTGAGAATGAAAAGAAAAGGGAAAATCAGCAACGCAAGAAAGAAGAAAGGAAAGCTAAGCTAGAAGAATACATCGAGTCGCTGAGCGATGAGGAAGATGGAGTGATCCATTACCGGTTGAACCGAAACACAATGTTCTTACGTTTGTATGACACCACAATAAACAATTTCCACAACAACAGACTCATACAAGCTATTAAGTTTGGTCAGAAGATTGTCCTGGACTGTGGATACGATCCGTACATGACATCTCGGGAGTCTCAGAACTGTTCCAAACAGATCATGCTGATGTTTGCGGAAAACAGGCTTCATGAAAATCCGTTTGATCTGTACTTGTGCAACGCCCACCGAGAAAGCAACACCCTCAGGTCACTGAAGCGACACATTCCGACGCTTTATGACGACAGTTTCCCTATTAACATCACAGAGAAGAGCTATCTAGACGTATTTCCGAAACAAGATCTGGTTTATCTGACTCCCCATTGTCGAGAAGAGCTGACAGAATACGATCACGACAGTGTGTACATCATCGGAGCATTGGTGGACAAGGTGAACCAAGAACCTCTCTCTCTAGCCAAGGCCAAGAAGGAAGGTTTGAAGATGGCCAAGTTTCCTCTGGACCGATATCTAGACTGGGGGACCGGGGGAGGGAAATCCTTGACCTTGAACCAAGTGGTGATGATCTTACTGGACATGAAGCTCACAGGGGATTGGCACAAAGCTCTGGTGCATGTCCCCCAGAGGAAGTTGTACCACGGCGAGGACAGGAAGTTGAGTCGAGGGGAAGAGAGAAGTGCACGTATGAAGGGAATCTTCAAATACCTGCAGGACGACGAGAGAAAGACAGCGTTACCAACATAACAGTGACTTCGATCACAGGGTTATATTTATAGCTGTTAGTACAGTTCTGTGTTTGTGGACCCGAGGAAGAAACTTAATTTACCCTAATTAGTGAAAAAGAAATGTATAATTAACTCACATGGTGCATGCACCACAGTCTCTCTCTTTCTGACATTTGAAACAGTTTAATCAAACTCTCATTAATTCTTTAACTGATGTGTAATGCGTAATGTAGTTATTTACCGGTTACAATAAATTATTATGCCTTGTCTACCACAAGTAAATATTCAAGCATTTAGTATCAGATAGAATTGTTTATTACAATTCTCTTCTAACTTAATGTATTTCATGTGACTTTTTTTTCCCCCTTTTCTGACAAGTGAGTTTGGATTATTCGTAACTCCAGACTACCGGGGTTCAATCTAACAAGGTTTTACTGGATGCTAAAATCAACAAAAGTTTGACACAGCCTAAAAACTGAATGCAGAATTTCTAATATCTTTTAAACATGTCCCATTCTCACATTAAAGAGCAATTCACAACAAGAATATATAAGATAAAGCATATTATTGGATTAGCCTTTTGCTACTTAGGGATGTTACGTCCGTCATCCTTTGTTACTGGGACTCTTTCTGGACAAATATAAAGGAACGGAGGCAAGCGTTGTTTGATCCCCCCCATCTTGTCTACTATTTGATTTATCCTTTCTTTTATTCCTCATGTAAAGAGAAAGTATTCTAACCGTAAATATTGTAAAGCTAGAGATAAATCTTGAACGCTCTATGCGATGCGGAACCAAAAAGAGTGGGTATTAAATCTGTCAAGAGGCTTATTTCAAGGACTGGTCAGGAGAAATTTATCAACAAACCCAATTAGATTAAAATTGTAGTTGGATTAGTTTGAATGTTAAATAGTACGACAAATGAGTGGTATAAGTCACTGTTAAAATAGAAGCTAGGACATTTTAACTTGATAACATTCCTTCTTCTCGGAGGTACTCGATATCAATTCAACTTTTTTGTATGCACACCCAGATATAGTTTATAACAAACCCGTGAATCATTCTCCGGGTTGAATACCTCTGAAGTAGACAATATCCTGTTGAGCCAAGTTGTGAACATCCACCAGCATTAACCGAGACAACATGTTTAGCACGATATTACGAACATTTTACACGTTATTAACCAGAAACATGTTTAGCACGTATTAACCGAGACAACATTTCAGTTACAGCAACGTTAGTATAACCGAGACAACATGTTTAGCACGTTATTAACCGAGACAACATTGTTTAGCACGTTATTATTAACCGAGACAACATGTTTAGCACGTTATTAACCGAGACAACATGTTTAGCACGTTTATTAACCGAGACAACAACATGTTAAAGACAGATTATTAACCGAGACAACATGTTTAGCACGATATTAACCGAGACAACATGTTTAGCACGATATTAACCAGACAACATGTGTAGCACGATATTAACCGAGACAACATGTGTAGCACGATATTAACCGAGACAACATGTTTAGCAGAAACGACGTGTATTAACCGAGACAACATGTTTAGCACGGTATTAACCGAGACAACATTTTAGCACGTTATTAACCGAGACAACATTTTAGCACGTTATTAACCGAGACAACATGTTTAGCACAGTATTAACCGAGACAACATGTGTAGCACGTTATTAACTGAGACAACATTTTAGCACGTTATTAACTGAGACAACATTTTTAGCACGTTATTGACTGAGACAACATTTTAGCACGTTATTAACTGAGACAACATGTTTAGCACGTTATTAACCGAGACAACATGTTTAGCACGATATCAACCGAGACAACATGTTTAGCACGGTATTAACCGAGACAACATGTGTAGCACGATATTAACCGAGACAACATGTGTAGCACGGTATTAACCGAGACAACATGTGTAGCACGATATTAACCAAGACAACATGTGTAGCACGATATTAACCGAGACAACATGTTTAGCACGATATCAACCGAGACAACATGTTTAGCACGGTATTAACCGAGACAACATGTGTAGCACGGTATTAACCGAGACAACATGTGTAGCACGATATTAACCAAGACAACATGTGTAGCACGATATTAACCGAGACAACATGTGTAGCACGATATCAACCGAGACAACATGTTTAGCACGGTATTAACCGAGACAAGCGTATAATTATTCAGCCACTGTGTCAATCTTAGAGTTCACGGCGTACACAACAAATTGGTGTAAGGAATCCTCACCAGGATCCTTCACACTTCTTTGTTTGTTCCTTCTTTCTGAGCTATGATCACTGGGGAATATTTGGAAATATAAACTTAAGTTGGGCAAAGTGTAAAAAATACATCATTGTTATCTACAAAATGAATGACCTGAACGCTAATGTCACGACTTGAAGACATTGATACAGAACATGCTCTTTGTGTTGGCGAGTTTTTATTACTAAAATCTTACAAGGTTGGAAATCAATACATCATTTTACTAAACAAACATTAGATTAGTTTATACAACTACAGGGAATATACAAAAGTAAAAAATAATAAAAGGCATTTCAACAAATGCACTTGACTAGATTCTTCACCAAATATCAATCTTTAGTTATTCGAGCTCACTCTTATTTAAACACTCAAAGAAAATATTGATCAACTTTAAACTTTCATATTTTAGTGAGAGAGTTCAAACACTCGTGGTCACATGGACTATGCTGTCATTAGGAGGCGGTCTCCATGTTAACGTAGAAGCACATTTTCCCAAACTACTATGCTTTCACCAATAAAAAGTATTGAAGGCTAAAATACAGATTTATATTAAGTTGTAATCATTCAGTGTTGCAAAGATTATAAATCAATGTTCACTTGACAACAATCTGGTGTAGTTTAATTGAATGTCGTGATATTTACTGCTTCTATTAGATGGGCAGAAATATCTTCAACATTTTGTAAATGTTATTTAGGGCTCAAATCTATGTAAATATGAATATTTTTTTTTGGCATGATACAATAAATATTCGGCTGTGGGAATATTTCAGATAACTTGCCGCGTTTGAGTTAATAGTAGCCGGGGATGTGATGGTCGCCGGGGTAAATGTAAAGTTGTTAGGTCAAATACGGCAATAGCCTGATTTTCATAGGAAACCCATCATTTGAAAACTAAACTCCCGTTGTTACAATGGCGGGGATAAAAATATTACAACAGTATTTATATTATTAGCGTGTTGAAATAAGAATGTCAAGATACTATTGTCTTCAGAAAGTATTATTGGAAGCTTTTTATAATTACTAAACCCCACAAGAGAATGGGAAATGTTAGAAAGTGAGTTGACACCATCCTGCAGCAGTGGATAGTTTCCCACTCTGTGCAAATGTGGGGTACATTTCCTCTGAATCAAACCATTCCTATTCCATTGATGTATGAATGACTTGAACCATCAGAAGACACAAAAGAAGAGCGTTAAATTTGGAGAGTTTAAAAAAAAATTAATAATAATGCCAGTTTATCTCGATAAACTCGATTTTTGAACATTTCCTTATCAAATATAATTGATAAGTTTGTGAATTTTGTTAAAAGTGAACTCGAATGTGATAAAATAAGATTGACCAACAACATTCAAACAAAGGTTTGTTGCTGTGTCGGTTTTAAAGCTTATTTGTTTACCCAGTTCAGACCTATAGGCTCAATAGAAGCCTATTATATCCGTACCGTGGATCCCCAAAGTAACTTTGCTCGAGATAAAAACAACTTAATACCTAAGCTAATAATTCAACATCAACCTGACTCCGTGCTAAGATATAGTGCAATTTAAAAATTCAGCTTTCGCTGTGAATTGGTTAATTTTTCAATTCTTATCCAATAAAAATATTTACGTTTTTTTGAAAAAAGTGTGAACCAGGTACTAATTTAGAATTTATAAGTCCACTTAAAGCTGTCATAATTAGTCAAACAAATGTATTGGATACTAATAAGAATTTGGATAGCATAGATGGCCTCGCTATTTAGTCCAGGGTTCAATTCACTAATAGATATATAGTTTCGTAATATATTACATCAGCTTTGCTATAGCGCACCTTTTTAATTTTACTCTTAACAACTTTGGAAAATTTAAATCAAGGTTCCAATTTAAATTGATAATCATTTTGTGATGATTGTTATCATTCTTAAAACTAAATCTATTTTCAGGTTGGCGGTAGTAACGATCAGTTATCTGTCCAGTGGCAGCAGTGTGAGGTGTGACCATTGTATGACTTTCTATTTCAAGAGCCATGTTGTCTTATCTCGTCCCTCGGTTATACAAACTTGTGATTGTAACATCCGCAGCAAGACTGCACCTACGTTTCAAAACACAGTTACACCTAATTAAGTTAAATCCCTCCCATCAAAGTTATTAATTAGAAGTAAAAACTGTGTAATGTTGTGTTGATATAATAATGGCCTATATTTATAATTTATCCTACTGGATCATAATCTAGTAATCTCTGGGATGACAAAACTCTGCACTTGAAGGGCATTCTGGGTTGCACTTCATGGTACCTGCATGGGTCTCTTTGTGCTGCGCCAAGAGAGCACCATCTTGGAATGTCTTCCCACACATTTCACATGCGAGCGCCAGGACCGTACCGGCCTTGTCCCCTGTTTTATGGTACAGATCCGAGTGCAAGACAAGATCCTCGTAAGATTGAAACTGCTGATGACAAGTCCCGCAAACTGCTGGTGTCTGCTGGTACATGTTCTGTGTAGGGGTGAAGATCAACAAAGGGGCTGTGATTGTATATTTTGGTTTGTGATAGGAACCCGACTGAACCACTTGATTATCCTGACCGATATATTCAGGGTTAAGTGTCGACTCCAATTTCCTCTTTAAGTGATGGCTCTTGCATCTTGAGTTCTTCAAGTGGGCCTCAAGAAGCTCGTGTTTTGTAAACTGTGTTTTACATGTATGACACGATATTTGTTTCTTTGACACAAACGAGAAGCCTTCCTCGGTGTCAACTCGATTATGATAGTATTCCCAATGACTCTGCAACGCGTCACACTTGGTAAACTCCAGTTCGCACTCTGGGCACTTCTGAGACAAATTGTTCTGGATCTCGTGGTAAAACTCTTGGTGCAGTTTCAGATGTTGGCGGTCGTTAAAGTTCACCTTGCAAATTGCGCATTTGAAACCCTCCATTTTGGGGAAGTGGTCTTGGATTTTCATGTGATGTTTCTCTCGGTGGGATTGGAGGAAATTGCGGTTGAAAAATTCCAGTCCGCAAGACTCGCATTTCATTCCTTGGGTCTTTGACAGGGGCAGCGGGTTTTCTTTCCAAGGTCTAAGAAGTTTCTTGCGATTGCCGTTGATGTTTAGTTGACAAAACGGACATGTGGGGCACTGTCTCTTTGGGGGCACAGTTGCAGACACGCCTCCGAGCTTTACGTTATGAAGACTGTTGGCTGTTTCCAGACGCTTTGGGTATCTGAAGAGCAGCCTACAGTTCGGACACTTGAGAGTCCTATAAGATTCTGAAAAACAGACGGGGGTTGTTTGTGTGAATAAATTACCATCACAAATACAACTAACACATCTGGAAAAAAAGCAACAAACTATCGTGTCTTACCTGGAGCCCCGGTGTTGTTAGAGGATGAACCCCCGAGAGGAATGTTAGCACATCTGGAAAATAACATGAACATGTTGGTGGACTACAACACACTACTGTGCGAGTGTTTCATTGTCTGCGACTATTCCTCACACAAACCACTCATATTGAGCTAGGAGCAATTATTTCTTAGAGAAACATCTCACCACAACGCCCCCTGCGGGGTTCTACAGGCTGATGCAGAGCCCTCGCTCATTATATTATAACATCAAACAAGTCACATCATTTTGTGGTAATATTTCACATTGTTATTATTTTATAAGTATTGGTAATATCAATAATGGCAGCTCCAGATCACATGGCTTGTAAACTTACAGTTCGTGTTTCTCCCGGTTGCTCGATTGGCCAACACATTTTTCTGCCATATTTAGTTCCAGGCCATTTTTTACCACAGTCTTCAGCTCATGCTCCACGTCAGCGTGGCTTAAGTTCAGGTAGAAACAACTTAGATCAGTTAGATCAGCCTGTAACATATTGTGTTTCAATGTCAAACTACACAATTCATGTTGTCAAGAGTGTTTCGATGGATATTCTCTGTCGCCCAGTGAGAGCTAAACTAAGAGATGACAACTAAAACAAGAATTCCTCATTTTGTTTCCAATTCTAATCACATTAAAATACACAACAGAGGCCTTTCTATCCGGGTATTAAAAACCTACCTTAATATTCTGTTGGCCAGTCTGAGTCGCAATAACTGGAGATATTGAGATATCTGTAGTCTTCTCTTGCAGATCCATGTTTAGAAAGTGCACATTTTGAGCTCAAGTCAACAGCAATCAACAGTTGGCAATATTAGG
Organism: Timema cristinae; assembly: GCA_039000515.1. NCBI lineage: Eukaryota > Metazoa > Arthropoda > Insecta > Phasmatodea > Timematidae > Timema > Timema cristinae. Next base: position 80,459,855 of record JBCFYV010000003.1, read on the forward strand.
CTTGTCTTGTAATTTGATTTTCGAGGAAATTATTATAAATAAAGTGTTCTCATCTCCTGTGGCCACAGTCCCTGGTTCCAAACCCAGCAGCGGTCTCCCACAGGCAGTTCATCTTAACAACAAGGAAAGTATTTGCCAGATTAGAGAGTACCAAGTTCGAGGTTATATCCTAATAGCTGTCAAATATATACAAGTTGGATGAACATAAGTTATTTATTAAATACATTCATAATCACACCATTCCCTCGTGGGTTTGGCAAGAAACTGTGGATACAGCTCAAAAACCAACAACTCCGTACTTAATCCATCCTCTCTAACTTTCTCCACACTTCCCTAAACTTGTATACTCCCTACTCTTCAACAACATCCATACACCGAGTCATAGGTGATATTGTATTCTTAAAACTATTAATGTTTCTCTTTTTCACACATTTAGCCATATCTTTCATAGCCTACCCCTTCCTTTGATCACCACACTCTACCTTCATATATTTTCTTCGTCACTTGATACACACTCATCCTCTGAACATGTCCAAACCACCGTAAGACGCTTCTTTCCCAAGACCTGTTGGATTCAAGTTCAAACCACACTCCTTCAGCACCCATTCGTTACTACTGTCCATACAAGTTTCCCTCCTTCAGCACCCATTCGTTACTACTGTCCATACAAGTTTCCCTCCTTCAGCACCCATTCGTTACTACTCTCCATACAAGTTTCCCTCCTTTAGCACCCATTCGTTACTACTCTCCATACAAGTTTCCCTCCTTCAGCACCCATTCGTTACTACTCTCCATACAAGTTTCCCTCCTTCAGCACCCATTCGTTACTACTGTCCATACAAGTTTCCCTCCTTCAGCACCCATTCGTTACTACTGTCCATACAAGTTCCCCACACACATTTCTTAGAGGTCTCTTTCCAACCACTTTAACCTTGCTCTTGTGTTTCTCCTGACAAACCCACAGCCATAAAACAATGTTGGCCTTAAGACACTGCCATCTTTGTCTCTTTCGATACTACTTCATTATTTCCAACAGTCCACATACATCCAACTACTCTCTGAGATGCATTCACCCGTCTGTCGATTTCACCATCCATCTTTCCATTTTTACAAAACATTCTGCCCATATACAATTTTTTTTAAAAGCAAAAACTTACAACAGTAAAAACGAGATGAGAATTGCACTCTTGGTGCAAGTTCCAGATTGATCTGAATATAAAATGCAAGAGGCTCATCCCCTGTCAATGATCAAGGTCAGAGATTGGTCAAGTAGAGCAGTCATCATCAGAGGGACGTTCATCTGTAACAACGAACGTTCAAACAGTAAATTCTACCGCAATATGGTAATACAAACATAGTCTAATAACTTTTTGGAAATACTTTTAACTATACATTTCTTGTTTATAGGTGTATTACTTGTGTACACGATTGTATAGGTCTATATTTGTCAGGAATCGAACCCGGATCTGCAAATAGTGAGTTCAATCATTTAAGATCCAATCTTAAGGAATAATATTTGAAACCCTCCATAGCAAATACAAAACCAATCAAATGTTTAACAGTGACCTTAAAATTACATTATGTATCATAAATATTTCAATAATTACACATTTATTAAACAAAATCTTACTAACAAACAAAAACCAGCTTCACCAACCCCCAACAAATATATTTAATATGTATATATCTTAATTGATAGAAACCAGGCGCTGTGTAAAAATGTCAAGCAGCGAGAGCCAGAAAATAATGAGTTAATTTATAAAAACGCTACTTTCGAAAGCAATGGCAAGGTCTGGCTATTAAGTAGGGGACAATTATTAGTATATAAGCTTACATCAACTTATCTAATGAAATAAATTATGTGTTTCGAACTTAATTATGCTGTTAAAACATTTTATTAACACATTCCTTTCATTTAAATAAACATACATTGATGTACCTAATAAATTTAAACAAATTAGTGAACGATGTCAAAATGCCACATTGCTTGTTGTGTGTAAAGGAGTAGGAAATACCCAAAAGTTTCTCTCTCTCTTTTACAATGATGTGTGGATGACAGGTTGAAAATTTCAGCCAAAGATATCTATACAGTTATATTATAGAGATCAATGATGCAGCTTGGTCGAGAGCAGCCATTTTCGCATTATTTTTAAACATCAGCTGACCTAAAGGCCAAATCGTTATTATTTATTATATCTCTAAAATTAAGGTAAGTTTGAAAATTGAGTTTCGATTATATGAATTTTTTTTAAAAATGGTTCAAAGAAAGTTGATCAAATTATATATATCTGAGAAGTATGTTACATAATAAATAATACTCTATTTTGATAACAAAAATATTTAAAGGTGATTACTAATCAATAATTAATCACTTATTTCTTATCACTTGAAATTGTTTGAAAATTGATATTTTATTTAGGTTTGAAATTTATATTTGAGGAGAATTTTACAAAATAAGTAAGGGTCCATGTGAGTTTTCTAAAATATATTCATCCAAGGGATATTTATGCTAACCCCCATTTTCAATGCAACATACACAGTTTCAAAACCCTTTACTTATAAGTAATAATATTCTGTTTTCACACAACCAAAAAACACTCACGAATCACTTGTAGCGGACTAAGGATTCCTAGCCCAAATAATTAAAATTATTATGCTATGAATAAACACACTATACAATTTTGTTACATACCCCGGCTAAAGAAACAAAAAAATAAAACTGACATGGATGGCACTCCCATTCAACTACGCACACAACATATGACGACCGACTGAACTAATTGAACTGATGTACACTGTGGCACGCTTAACGTGGTCGCCCTGTGGCACAAGGAGATACTACTTGCTTCTAGAATACCCCCGTCTCCCCGTCCCCATAATTGTCAGAGCCAATTCATATATAATGCCACACACCTACTACATTTTCGTATTCCATTCCAACAATTCGCTTCACTAACCACCAAGAGGGATCCAGCACAACTTTCCCAGGAACCTACGGTTACTATGGTTATTCCGTCGGTTACACCAGCTCAGCGCAAGTTATAAGTAGTTTCAATTTTATTAATTATTGTTGAAAGAGTCACTGGCTCTTGATTATTAACATAATGTATTATGTATAGTTATCAAACTCGTGTGTAGTGTGAGTTTCACACTTGTATTTCTGTTATTTACATTACAAGAGGCAGTCAGTTATGTTCATAGTCCTTGTGTATTTCTAGCCAGTGTTATGTTGGATCAAATATGAATAAGTCATTATGATTAATTAACTTTTGTTCTACTAAGTCAATATGACTAGTGGTAATATCAATCAGTCTTACTTACTGTTCTGTGTCACCATGTCTCCATTGGTCATTCCATCAAGTGCCAAACTACTCGACCTAATTGGGTCACTGAATTATTATGTTTAATTAAGAAGTTGTTGTTTACCCTTTGCGGTACGTAACTTGTGGGTATGCTTCTATCCTTGAGACGTGGCCCACGTCGAGTAGTAATTATCACGTGTCCAGCCACCTTTAAGCACCACTCGACACTTATGTTGAGCTCTAATTCTGTTGTTGTAATATGTATATTGTTGATTGTAGCCTGTTGGGGATACTATTGAGAGTTAAGACAGTATTGGTTAGGAACAGGCCTGCCATAGTAGATAGATTGTTTATAATCTTAATATCCCTCTTTCTGCTATTAGTACACTCATAGTTCAAATCGTTGGGAACGATCGTATGTTTCAAGTTACTCATTCTAGGAGTTAGCTTTATTGTGCTAGAGCTGCTAGCACATTACGCTGTAACTCCTTAAATTAGGACTTTCATGTAGCTTACAACTCAGTTAGACCTAACTTGTCATATTTGAGGATTACTATTATGTTGTAAGTATTCCAATTGTGTGTTGTTGATTAGCACATAGCACTGCCACACCCTTCTGATTAGTGTTGTGTAAGTTCAATCCTTGGGCGGCCTTTGGTTTTGGAAAGTGCCCTTGTCCCTCTTTAAGGAGTCACGCAACGATATATATATATATATATATCCAACCCAAGTATTGTTGTATTTGATGAGCGTTGGATTTAAAGTGTGTCACACCAAACACTTCGATTGTTTAACTATATACAATTTCCTATCCTGCTTGTTTATTCTTGTGACAGTCGCCGACGGTTCAATTATTGCACATTCTTCTTCCAGCAATGCTGTCAACTACAGTAATGTAATACCCCATCTATTCCCCTCCCTAATTTCACAATATGCTCGAGTGAGGTCGGTGGAGTTGAACTACGTATCTCCAAGCTGTTCTCTCTTCTCATGAAACTAACACCAATAGTCTCCACAATAGCTAGGTCCACAGATAGTGGTCTAATTTAACAACCAGGTCCCCAGGGTGTTCTCAGGAACATGTTCAACACTATTAGGAATTGTATTTTAAGCATTGTCTCCCCTTGTTGTTAATCAATTCCTCTGAGTGAGCTTGTTGATTGATCCTCAATTACAAATATCCAGCAGGTGTGATCTGTTGGGATATGAGTTTTCGTTTATCTTAATTCTTATGTGTGCTACTCAACTTACCCTTATTTGTGCATACCCTTGATAAACGTGTCCTCTTAGCAAACATTGCACGTTTAACCACAAAACTTACAGTTTTCTTAGGCATGATTATAGCTCGCGTAAACGTTATAACGAACCCCTTTAGACGAACCAGGCTGGTGCATACGTTAATTATTCGTTGTAGACTTATAACAAACATATCCCCTTTTTATTGTAACATCTGCTAACTGATATAAAATTGAACACGCTTGTTTAGAACTAGCTAACTCCGCTACTTTATCAACTTTTCAACTCAGTGGCATCTTCCTCAAAAAAGTCTAACTCGTTACCATTGTAGGATACTCACAATTTTCAATGTTACATTCTCGGTCTCTAAGTCCTTTGCTTCGAGTCAAAATGTTCACTCGTGGTCACGTGTGCACGAGGCAACACTCCTGAGTGATGGGCCTCCCCCTCCCCTCTCGACCGGCCACGACAGCTCGACAGAGCACGCTCAGAAAACAGCAACCGCACAGCTCCATCACCTCGCCCTGTGGTCCAGACATCCTTGGGGAATATTTCACACCAGGTATATCTGAGGGGTGGGGGGAACACAGGACTGTATGTGTGAGGTATGGGGAGAGTATCACAGGTAACAAACACAGCTACAAAGTATTGTTCTGGGTGGAATCTTCAGGTCATGAAGATAGTCTTACTAGCCACTCGACCACGATATGCAAATTGGTTCAAATAATATACACTCTATCATTTAAAAATAATAAAAAACTATTCAAACACCAAAATATTAAAACAACTCCATCTTTATCGGTCTTGTAGGCCTACATTTGTTGGATGATAATGGCTTCACATTAATTTTCTTGAATATAAATGTATTAGAAACAAAATTATTCCTTCGCCATTTCCATCCTTCATGTTCTAAATAAACAAAAACAAACTTGTATGTCGTGAAAATACAGCATTTGAAGACGAGAATCAAACCCGGTATTTTGAGCTTGGAGCGTCAGTGTTCCGCCAGACTCATCCCAATCTTCAAGTAATATGTTTGTGAATTGTAGTTTTAATATATTGTGGTTATAACAAGCAATTGTGTTTAAGGTCTTTCCTTTCCCGTATTTGTAGGTCTACAAATATTAGTCTGTTTATTTTTCGGCCCTTTCCTTGCAGTTAGATCTATTATGGTGAAGTTTATAGTAAAAAATTAAACAGTACTATTTTTGTCTTAAAAATACCAATATAAATATAACGTTATAAATATTAAGTACTGTTATCCAAAGAGATCAGTCAAGTACAGTAATCCAGAGGTATGTCAAGCACCAACAAGTACTTAGACCGAGAATAATAACCACTGTCAAATGTTATTCTGGCCAGTATTCGGTCCTTGTGTAAAAACACACATTTCTTTAATCTGAGAGTTCAACCTTTTGTTGTGAGATATCCTTTGGGAGCTCAAACGAGATATTTGAACAGAGTGGTCGGGCCAAACCATCCCCCTCACATTCTTAATGCTGCACTACATTCTGAGGTGTAATCACACCAGTGTGTGTACACTGTACAGTCACATTTTCATGAGAAGGACAGTTAAAAATATAATAACGTTTTACTATATTATTGTTGTTATTTTATAGATATTGATATTATCTATCAAGAGTGACAGCTGTAGATCACATGACTTGACGTATGAATACGTGAAAATAGCTCTAGTATATTTTATAGCTGTATTCCTATGAATGATGGACTGTATCTTCAGCTAGGTCTTTCTCCCCCTTTTAGAAATACGGTTGATTTATTGTCCCTATAATATTATGTGTTAGATGAACCCCAATTAATTGTGTAGCGCCTGTCAATTTAGAGATGCAAACCACTAGACATAGCTGTTAAAAGAATTGCCCTTAATTTCATCTCCCGGCGTTAGAAAGGTTAAAACCTTCTACCTAGACAGCGGTTATTTAATACTGCCTTTAAGCTGCTTGATGCAACCCACCAAACACAACTGTTTAGTGGGTTGCTATTCATTTATTTCACGGAATTTGTAATTAAATCAGCCAATGATGTTAATACTTTTTTTCGAATAAAATGTTAAATGTTATTGTTAAACCGTTAGACTAGATTGTATTCGAGCATCTTATTTATTTTGATGTGTTGATACGTGAAGCCAGAGACCTGATGTTCAGAAATAAGCTGTTGATACGTGAACCACTAGTAAGGCAAAGAATACTGTATCGGCAAATTAAGGGTTGAGTTGTTACCGGAGGGATGATAACTAAATCACTTTGTCATAGCAGGGAAATATTTCATAAGAGGAGTTTGAGATCTATAACTTGATGCTGTCAAGAGGACATGGCTCTCATTGGTATATTGGTCATTATTCATAGCGCGCCCACCGTTCTAAAACAATTCTTTGGATTCTTATACACATGTTAAAGATACTTAACGTTTCCCTCTTAAAGGTGCAGGAAAGCAACACAACATGACTTACATACTGACTAAACCTAGGAAATTATATTTAACCCCATTTACCTAATGATACAATGAATGTAAATATAAATGGGGATAAGATGAACTCAAACACATATAGAACAAAAGTTATGACTAGAATCGATCCAAGGTTCCTTGGACTTGAAGGGTTTTACAACTGAGATAGATAATATCTAATCCTCTCTGTGAGGATGAGGAGTAAACCTCCTTGAAAAGGGACATATTGCTCACCTCGTGTGTTGGTGAAACTTGAGGTATCTGGCCTAGCCCCTGGATGACGCTGATATCCTGGGGAAACCTAGGAGGGGAGTGTCTTCTTCCCAGGTCTAGAGGAGGGGGAAACATAGGAGGGGAGTCTCTTCTTCCCAGGTCTAGAGGAGGGGAAACATAGGAGGGGAGTCTCTTCTTCCCAGGTCTAGAGGAGGGGAAACATAGGGGGGAGTCTCTTCTTCCCAGGTTTAGAGGAGGAGGAAACATAGGGGGGAGTCTCTTCTTCCCAGGTCTAGAGGAGGGGGAAACATAGGAGGGGAGTCTCTTCTTCCCAGGTCTAGAGGAGGGGAAACATAGGAGGGGAGTCTCTTCTTCCCAGGTCTAGAGGAGGGAAACATAGGAGGGGAGTCTCTTCTTCCCAGGTCTAGAGGAGGGGAAACATAGGAGGGGAGTCTCTTCTTCCCAGGTCTAGAGGAGGAGGAAACATAGGAGGGGAGTCTCTTCTTCCCAGGTTTAGAGGAGGAGGAAACATAGGGGGGAGTCTCTTCATCCTAGGTCTAGAGGAGGGGGAAACATAGGGGGGAGTCTCTTCTTGACAGGTCTAGAGGAGGGGGAAACATAGGGGAGTCTCTTCTTCACAGGTCTAGAGGAGGGGGAAACATAGGGGGAGTCTCTTCTTCACAGGTCTATAGAAGGGGAAACATCTCTATTCTTTGGGGAACCCTTCCCTTAACGAGAAGCTATCTTTTATTCTAACGGCCCCTCTACCATTCCTTGCTTGTTTATATTGTTATTGTGTCACCCTTTTTTTAATACCCATTTAAAAGGGGTGCTTAAAAACTATCTTAATTGCTTGCATGTAAGTTAAAACACACTAATCTTAGCTCTTGATATCTTATCTCGTTGTATGAAGTATTTACAAGTACATTTTTTATACAGAAGATAAATAAAGATAGACAGTACAGATATATCCACATGAAATAATATTGGGTTCTTTGGGGAATTTGTCTATACGTCGTCATATTTACTTGCTTCCACTTAAAAGATAATTTAAAAACTAAAAGTAGTGTTATGTGATCACAACAAAAACCTTATCTTCGACCTCAATTCACGTGTTTCAAGCTACGCCTCAACTTCGCTTCAAGTGTTTCAAGCTTCGCCTCGACTTCGCTTTGAATGTTTCAAGCTGAGTTAGGCGCTACTATACAACTTATTAAACATCGATAACGTGGAATAACAACATCTCTTCGCATCTTAAACTCTTTGGACTGTCCATGTTTGTGTGGTGCGCTCTGGCGGTCGCCAATCGAAACTTGAGTGCAGCGGTTAGTTTTCCTCGTGGCGTGCTTATGCTCGGTAGTGTTTATGTTTTATTCCCGACTCGTAGTTCTAGACACAGGGCCGGTGAAATGGGGGTAATTTGTATACATTTTTCTTAGTCGATTCCTCTAGGATTGTAGTTAAATGTTACAATATGATAAATACTTGAGTCTTTATTATGGAAAGAGATATGACAAATATTTAGAGTCTTTATTATGGAAAGATATGTTACATATTTAATGTTATGTTATGATAAAGAGTAGGCATTCAGAATCCTTCTACAAGGATAGATTTGATGTTCAGTGTCTTTTAGACTTAGAATAAATGTTCAGAGTCCTTCAGACTTATAATCAATATTTCAGAATATTTATTATGGAAAGATATGTTACTTATTTAGTTTCATGTCATGATGAATAATATGTTATGTATTCAGTTTTCTTTTACTAGGAAAGATACGATAAATATTCAGAGTCTTTATTATGGAAAGATATGACAACTATTCAGAGTATTTACTATGGAAAGATATGCTACGTATTTAGTAATTTTATTATGAATAGTATGTTATGTATTCAGATTCCTTTTTCAAGGATAGATTTGTCAATTATTCACAGTCCTTCCGACGTATGTTAAATGATAAGTGTCTCTTCAACTTATGGAAATTATAGTAAACATTTAGAGTCCTTTCATGAGGAATAGTATGCTAAATATTCTGAGTCCTTACAAAGAAAAGCATGTTATATATTCTAATTTCTTTTTTAGTCATTCTGACTTATAAATAAACTTAATGATACTGCAAGGTAAATACCTAAAATGTTTTCTTTAGATTTAATATATATAAATATTTTGTTTGTCAATAAAACTTGCACTTATCCATTTAACTCTTAACTTGTTGACTTCTGCTCTTATTTAACTAAATATTCTCACCTTCCTGAAAATATTATTTGATTTTGTTTTATTGGTAGCGCAATAATGCTGAGTGAGTTCGGTGGAAACATGAGTGTATATATTATTTAATAATATATACTTTGGAGTGTCCTATTTGCTTGCTCTGCAGTCCCCCCTCGAGGACCAAAAAGGGGCTACACTGGCAAGGCTAACCAGACTAAATGAGCCTGATATCCAACCCACGTGCTCACGAATGTGGCTATAAATGTGTTAGAGTTTACACAGAAATAACCTAAATGGCCACTCACAGGTTGATGGTGGCCATGTAGTCGGGGTTCGAATCCCGGCTGGGTGTAATGAGGGAGGTTCTTCCTAAATGGTTTACCATTCTACCTCCTCACAAATTAGGGTTCATTTCCCCTGATTTGTACATTCCTCGTCCTTACAGTCCTACTCTTGATGCGTATAGCTTGTAGTGACTGTACTTAGTAATGTCTCGCCAAGGTCAGAGAGAGATGTGATGTAGTGTGACCTTAGTGTCATGAATATGTGTTTGTTTGTTCACGTGTTCACTTGTTTAGGAGAAGAGGGACCTTTGACAGACAGCTGGAAACTTTTAGCCGGGAGTGTACCACTACATTTCGACACTCGTGTGCTGCTATTTATGACAACAGTTGTTCATATTTATCTGTACTGCGAGCTGATTACTAAATGACTCGTCCTTGTCACTTCACCACGGCCGATGTAAGAGTGTCTTGTTCAGGAGTGTTTGTGCGTTTGTAAGTCGAACTGACGACAAAACAAGTGTCCTGACAGTTTGTAAACTAAGAGGATATTTTTAATATTCGTGTTTAGACTCTCGGCACGTTTTTTAAAAGAATGATTCAGAAAAATTTGTCGTGTGAAGAGCCCCACGGGCCGTTAGCGGAACTTCTCAACAAATACTTCGTGAGCGACTTCAGGAAGAGTTACGTGACGGTGGGACCGGAGAAAGTTGTCCTGCCTGTCAACTTCGTCAACTTCTCAGAACAGATCGACAGACTGCCCGTCAGGGAGGAAGATGTTTGGGTCACCTCGCACCCGAAATGCGGTGAGTAGGGCACCCTTGCCCTTTGGCCTGCATTGGTGGGCGCGCGGGATAAGGCGTTCACCTTTAACGGGGAAGGTCACTTTGACATTGACCCAACAGAGAGCAGCAGTGAGCTTTACCCATCCTCTGTCTTTAAGCTGATGAGGATACACTTTTTAAAAACTCCCCCTCGCCTCTTCCCCCATTCAATGAAGCATACATACCGTACTATTAAAATAATTCATGGTCAAATTACAGAACACGTGTTCAAATGTTCGTAATCAGCTTTGAAATGTGTCTAAAAATTGTTTCTTGTGTAAATTTTCTAAAAAAAATACCCACCAATTCTCAATTTACATGAACGACCCAACAAAAACTTATTTTGTAAGATCAAATGTGGTGCGAAATGAGATAAAAAGAGATCAATTCGGAGTTCACTACAGTTTCAGTGATCGACGCTATTAACCCTTCTCTTGTGTGTTGAGCGCAAATTAAAAACAACTGTTATTAGAGAGCGCGTTGATCTTTCAAAATATGGCGAGTTTATCTTATCTCTCTTGTGGAACACGTGTTGTCACTTAGCTCTGTCTTCCTCCAACTAGATCTCTATCAACAAACAATAGACTGTCGGAACTCGGCCAGAAACTAACTGTAACTGTACAAATAACTACAGTAGTTGACCTTGTTTGAGTAATACAAACACCTCGAACTAACAAAAACAGAAACTTTTGAAAATAGCTATTCTCCATAATTGTAGCAAAAAGTAAAATCCAATATTTATTTTCGAGTATCAATCTGGTGCTAAGATTAAATCAAAAATACGTTAATCGGAGATTTCGGAGTTTATAAAAGAAGAACATATTTACTGGATCCTCAGCAACATTTGCTGCTCCCTGATTGAGTGAACTTGCTGGGTAGTGGTAGTGATAGTGATTGTATGTTGGTACCTTTCCTCTAAATGTTACCATCCTCATCTCTACCACATTAGCGTAGTGCTGACAGATGGAGCTGGTGGTTATTCAAACATGGCGGGAAAAACCACAGCCAACCTATTCTAACGATCTATTCTAACGATCTATTCTCTTTCGACGAAGAGTAATCTATTGTAAAGTTTGAAGGATTATGGGACCACCCACTTCGATGGCCGCATGGTCTAAAGCGCTACTCTCGCAGTAGACTAGACTGCTGATGACGGGGAGATCCAGGTTCGAATCTCGGTAGTGTGTACCGAGAGTGTTTTATTCCAAAATGGTTTTCCACTCTCCCTTCCTGCAAATGCCGGTGCACTTCCTCTAAATATAGCTTTTCTAATCCCCAAAACCATTGGTAGAATTAGTACATAAGTGTATAACCTGAGCGGGTAGTAAGACGCGGCACTAAAAATCAATTCATTTAAAGTCTTGTAGTATTTGAGTTCTGTCTCAGTTTTTCAAACATCTAATTAAAACTCACGAACTTCACATGTGTATATTTAAATTCTTGTTCTTGTATCGCGCTCTGATATTCGAAACACCCTGGAAACTTCCTGGAATAACAAGTGCTGGAAATAAAACCACTAGATTAGTTCATGGTTTTGACCTTGAATTGATTTTTACTGTTAGTGTCTAAAATAAAAATAAAGCCGCTGTTAGGAAACTGGCAATTGGCCAATTCATCTGTAAATAAATTGGTTGTGGGGTTAGGAACATAGTAATTTAGCCACATAATTTAACCGAATATTAAACAACGAAAACAAAATAAAAATGGGCGTCAGTTTGTATCTGGTCGGTTGACTTGCTTGGACTTGCTCCCGCTGACATGTGTGTTTGTGTGAACTGTCTGAACTTGCTGACTTGTGTGTTTGTGTGAACTGTCTGAACTTGCTGACGTGTGTGTTTGTGTGAACTGTCTGAACTTGCTGACATGTGTGTTTGTGTGAACTGTCTGAACTTGCTGACGTGTGTGTTTGTGTGAACTGTCTGAACTTGCTGACATGTGTGTTTGTGTGAACTGTCTGAACTTGCTGACATGTGTGTTTGTGTGAACTGTCTGAACTTGCTGACGTGTGTGTTTGTGTGAACTGTCTGAACTTGCTGACGTGTGTGTTTGTGTGAACTGTCTGAACGGAGCTATAGTTCAAGACTGCGGCGTCCAGTAAACATCACTCAGTTATTTGAGGAGGGGGGGGGAATATTGGTTCACATCGAGGCATCTCCCACTTGGTCTCAACTCAAAATTAAAGTCAGTGTAAGCTTTTAAAGATTTTTTTGCTAACAATTGTAGACGCTACATATTAAGTGGAGCAGTAAAAATGTTCACAACAAAAGACGAAACAAATGTTGGGTGAGTAGCATCAAGAATATTGTGACAACCACCCAAACAGTGGTTCCCTAACCCTGAGTCGTGACCCTAATAGGGGTTGCAACAATGTTCTTAAACGTCTAGAATTATTTGTTTCAATCTGTATAGCAAGAGTTGAAAAAAGTATTGAAATATCCCGTTACTCGGAGTTCGGAGCAAGCTCAAGGACAATATCTGAAAAGGTTATTTTCCTTCTTCTGACAATATAGATAGATAGGTAGATAGATAGATAGATAGATAGATAGATAGATAGATAGATAGATAGATAGATAGATAGATATATATATATATAGATAGCCAATCTCGCTGAACAAGGACTGTCAGGTCTTGTAACGATCAAGATCCTCGCAATATTTGTGTTGTATCTAAATACCCCAACATAACCAAACCAGAAGAAATCACTGACAGAATGAGCCAGTAACAGGGCTCCTCAACATCTTGTTGGATATAAACATGGCTCCTCAACATCTTGTTGGATATAAACATGGCTACTCAACATCATGTTGGATATAAACATGGCTACTCAACTTCTTGTTGGATATAAACATGGCTACTCAACTTCTTGTTGAACATAAACATGGTTACTCAACTTTATTTTGTCAACGCTATCCAAATACCGTCACTTATTTAATCTCTGCAAATCTAACATTTCCTTGACTTTGTGGTGACCTCGAATCGAGCGACGTGACCCTTGCTCTGCCTTTATCGACGTAACGCTCCATTTTCACCTTTTTAAATTAAAATAAATCACACGTTGTTGTCGATCTGACTCAACCTCCGTTCAGTAGGTCCCTCGAGGCAACAAAAGTTTGACATTGAATGTTTCGAGCACGTATAATGGCTATGATTGTTTTTGTTGCGTGTTACGATATAAATAGGAGAGCAACGCGTGGCGTACTTGTCAATTGTCCGCGCTCCGTGCTTGGAGGAACAACAGGTGACATTGGATGGCTGTGGACGAGGTGTGATACATTCCAACATTCCGTGCTTCCACCGTCCTCCAACTTGACAACTTCTCCTCGAGAAAGAATGTCTGGAAAACTGGAATATTCCACCCTGGATGGAGACCTAGGTCAGGTTTTGGAAAAGTCGTTCACTCCGGACTTCCGAAATGCTTACGTCAGCGTCAAAGACATTGTCATGCCGAAATACTTCACCAAATTTGGGGACAAAATCCAAAACCTGGAGATATTCAACGATGACGTGTGGGTGGCCAGTTTTCCTAAAACAGGTGAGTAGCCATTTTGTTTTCACAAACACTTCTTCTTCTTCTCCTTACTTCCTATCGGGCTTGTCCGCATCTAAATTAACCACCCGATGTGGTAAGGACAAGGATAGGAAATGTACCCACGTTTGCAAAACCACCCTCAGTACACCCAGTCAGTATTCGAACACCGAACTCCCCATCACCTGCAAACCAGACTACATGAGCCTAATTGGACGCGACATATATTTACAGGATTGAGAATACTACATTGTTTGTTCAATTAATCTCCAAACTGCAAGTGAACACTCACCATGAGAGGATGTTTCCTACAGTCACCATGAGAGGATGTTTCCTACAGTCACCATGAGAGGATGTTTCCTACAGTCACCATGAGAGGATGTTTCCTACAGTCACCATGAGAGGATGTTTCCTACAGTCACCATGAGAGGATGTTTCCGACAGTCACCATGAGAGGATGTTTCCGACAGTCACCATGAGAGGATGTTTCCTACAGTCACCATGAGAGGATGTTTCCTACAGTCACCATGAGAGGATGTTTCCGACAGTCACCATGAGAGGATGTTTCCGACAGTCACCATGAGAGGATGTTTCCTACAGTCACCATGAGAGGATGTTTCCTACAGTCACCATGAGAGGATGTTTCCTACAGTCACCATGAGAGGATGTTTCCTACAGTCACCATGAGAGGATGTTTCCTACAGTCACCATGAGAGGATGTTTCCTACAGTCACCATGAGAGGATGTTTCCTACAGTCACCATGAGAGGATGTTTCCGACAGTCACCATGAGAGGATGTTTCCTACAGTCACCATGAGAGGATGTTTCCTACAGTCACCATGAGAGGATGTTTCCTACAGTCACCATGAGAGGATGTTTCCTACAGTCACCATGAGAGGATGTTTCCTACAGTCACCATGAGAGGATGTTTCCTACAGTCACCATGAGAGGATGTTTCCTACAGTCACCATGAGAGGATGTTTCCTACAGTCACCATGAGAGGATGTTTCCGACAGTCACCATGAGAGGATGTTTCCTACAGTCACCATGAGAGGATGTTTCCGACAGTCACCATGAGAGGATGTTTCCGACAGTCACCATGAGAGGATGTTTCCTACAGTCACCATGAGAGGATGTTTCCTACAGTCAGGAATAAAGCAAATAGAAATGTTAATCGATTACCGATACGATAAAAACACAGATATAAAATATAAATATAATACGCATTCATTTGTTTTCAGTTATTATTTTTAATCTGTGAATTTAACTCAACTTAATCTAAGAGTTAAGGATGAAAAAGGGAGTTAACAGTAAATGAAACCATGTTATCATGGAGACTTGACTGAAAGATAGTAAAGTACCTCCAGGGTTCAAACCAAGATCTTCCCGTTTAAAGAGCCTAATTACGGTGTGGTAATAGGGAGTCTTCTTTTGGGAATAACTATACCATGTTTCAAAATGATCCTGATGTTGCTGTTGTGGGATGAAGAACACTTCCTGGCTGTATCTCGTATCTGACGTCCCGGTTAATGGGGCGTGGTCGGTAACCGGGCTCTTGAGAATGCAGAAACATTGTCTTACACAGCTGGTCATGTTTTACTCAAGGTCGATGCTACAAACAGTTAGACAGACAGACCTTCACTACACAGAAGAAAGAGCACAACGTTATGTCTGTCTGTACAATTCGTTTAACCGAACACTATCTCTGTCATCGTGAGTCCAGCCTATTGAGAGGGCTGCGGGCCCATAGTGCAATGAGTGAAGGTTAGAAACCGCGGGTCCATAGTGCAATGAGTGAAGGTTAGAAACCAGATCTAGTCTTCCCCAGATTGATCAAGTCGCTATGACAGTTATATTTAGTTATTTAGAAATGTTTTGTTATGACCATCAGGAAAATACTCCGGTATTCGCCTGGGAAAGAAGATGAGAAACCATGTTGTTGTGCTCCCTCCTAGACCCGGGCCAACAATTGATGTTGATGTTGATGTTGATGTGTTTCAGGAACCACGTGGACCCAGGAGATGGTTTGGTGTATCGCCAATGACCTTGACTTCCAGGCTGCCAAGGTTCCTTTGCCCGAGAGGTTCCCGTTCCTTGAGTGAGTAAGGTTCCAGGTTCCAAACACAGAACCAGTGAGTTAACATGATGTCAATGTTGAGCCTCTGTTTGCTCTGGGAGGAGCTCACCTTGCTTGGTTCCGTCTAGAGCAGCTCTAGTGCTGCTCTGTATAGAGTAGACAATAGCACACTCTCATTCATCCAATGTAATAACATGATGTCCTGCAGCCATTCGCCTTTGTTCGACTACACGGACATCCTGCCTCGTATCCCGGACCTCCAGTTGCCAACCTTCGTCCTGGACTCTGTACAACATATCGCCGACCTTCCTAGTCCTCGCTTCATCAAGACACACCTGCCCTGGTCTCTGTTACCCAGTCAGATACGAACTGGAGACCGCAGGCCCAAGGTAAGAGCGCAAACATCATCTTGGCCTAACAAATCTTAAACTCAACTTATTTGTCCACTTCGGCCAATTACCCAGCCCAATTACCGAGCTAACAACACGCCCAATTACCCAGCTAAATACCCGCCCAATTACCAAGCTAACTAGCCGCACAATTACCCAGATAACTACCCGTCAAATTACCCAGATAACTACCCGTCAAATTACCCAGATAACTACCCGTCCAGGCTATCCTCAAGTCATTTGCATTATTGAGATAAGGACGATGAAGAGGGAGCTTAGAAATATCGTGTAGAGGAAATGTAACAAGACTGGCAGTTCAGTATGCTGTGTTCTAATGTGCAGAACACGACACTAGCAGATAGAACACACTTTGTAAAGACTGGCAGTTCAGTATGATGTGTTCTAATGTGCAGAACACGACACTAGCAGATAGAACACACTTTGTAAAGACTGGCAGTTCAGTATGATGTGTTCTAATGTGCAGAACACGACACTAGCAGATAGAACACACTTTGTAAAGACTGGCAGTTCAGTATGATGTGTTCTAATGTGCAGAACACGACACTAGCAGATAGAACACACTTTGTAAAGACTGGCAGTTCAGTATGATGTGTTCTAATGTGCAGAACACGACACTAGCAGATAGAACACACTTTGTAAAGACTGGCAGTTCAGTATGCTGTGTTCTAATGTGCAGAACACGACACTAGCAGATAGAACACACTTTGTAAAGACTGGCAGTTCAGTATGATGTGTTCTAATGTGCAGAACACGACACTAGCAGATAGAACACACTTTGTAAAGACTGGCAGTTCAGTATGATGTGTTCTAATGTGCAGAACACGACACTAGCAGATAGAACACACTTTGTAAATACTGGCAGTTCAGTATGATGTGTTATAATGTGCAGAACACGACACTAGCAGATAGAACACACTTTGTAAAGACTGGCAGTTCAGTATGATGTGTTCTAATGTGCAGAACACGACACTAGCAGATAGAACACACTTTGTAAAGACTGGCAGTTCAGTATGATGTGTTCTAATGTGCAGAACACGACACTAGCAGATAGAACACACTTTGTAAAGACTGGCAGTTCAGTATGATGTGTTCTAATGTGCAGAACACGACACTAGCAGATAGAACACACTTTGTAAAGACTGGCAGTTCAGTATGATGTGTTCTAATGTGCAGAACACGACACTAGCAGATAGAACACACATTGAAAGCTAAATGTGGTCATGGTATGTTTCCTTGTTCCAGATAGTGTATGTCGCCCGAAACGCCAAGGACACGTGTGTCTCGTATTACCATCACTGCACACTCATGGAGGGCTACCAGGGGGACTTTGAGGACTTCTGCAAGCTCTTTCTGGGGGACTCCTGTAAGCTCCCAGTACTCTCGTACCACTAGCACCTTAGCCGTGCTCTAGAGCGTTATAAATGTTCTAATACACTTTTAGATATCCCAGGAGTTCTAATAGTCCCACACTTAAGTCCCTGCAAGTGTAGTCCCAGGTGCTTATAGTCCCTACGAGTGTAGTCCCAGGTGCTTATAGTCCCTACAAGTGTAGTCCCAGGTGCTTATAGTCCCTACAAGTGTAGTCTCAATTGCTTATAGTCCCTACAAGTGTAGGGCTGATCACTTAAATCACAACTTGTGAATGTGGGGAATGCCAGGCCTCCACCGTGGTTCGGATCCCACGTTAATCTGTAGGTCCTCCATTTCATCTCACAATCACTCCTACCATTACACATTAGTGTTCCTTCCAGAATGTTGCTAAGCTTACCCCAAACAAGGGTCCGGTACAAATATTCCTGTTCTAGTCCTCGAGAACACTCTCTCTTCTCTTCTCACTCTCCATCATCTTGTTTCCAGTGTGCTTCGCCCCCTTCTGGTCCCACGTGCTTGGCTTCTGGAAACGTCGTCAAGAGCCCAACATATTGTTCCTCAAGTACGAGGACATGAAGAAGGTTGGTACGACTGTTCTGTTTGACATGTTAGCATGTTGGCATGTTGGCATGTCTGTGACCTGGTTGGACATGTTGACATGTCTGTGACCTGGTTGGACATGGTGACACCTCTCTGTGACCTAGTTGGACATGTGACACCTCTCCGTGACCTGGTTGGACATGTGACACCTGTCTGTGACCTGGTTGGACATGTCTGTGACCTGGTTGGACATGTGACACCTGTCTGTGACCTGGTTGGACATATCTGTGACCTGGTTGGACATGTGACACCTCTCTGTGACCTGGTTGGACATGTGACACCTGTCTGTGACCTGGTTGGACATGTCTGTGACCTGGTTGGACATGTCTGTGACCTGGTTGGACATGTGACACCTGTCTGTGACCTGGTTGGACATGTGACACCTGTCTGTGACCTGGTTGGACATGTCTGTGACCTGGTTGGACATGGTGACACCTCTCTGTGACCTAGTTGGACATGTGACACCTCTCCGTGACCTAGTTGGACATGTGACACCTCTCCGTGACCTGGTTGGACATGTGACACCTGTCTGTGACCTGGTTGGACATATCTTTGACCTGGTTGGACATGGTGACACCTCTCTGTGACCTGGTTGGACATGGTGACACCTCTCTGTGACCTGGTTGGACATGTGACACCTCTCTGTGCAGGATCTCCCCTCCGTCATCCGACGCACCGCGGACTTCCTGAACAAGAGGTTGTCTGATAACCAGGTGGACTCTCTGGCTCAACACCTCAGCTTCGACAGCATGAAGAAGAACCGGTCCGTTAACTACGAGGAGGTTGTGGAGATTAACCGGCGGTTCAACTTGATACCGGCCGAGGGAGACTTCATGCGGGCTGGGCAGGTTGGCGGCTGGAAGGGGAAGATGACTGAGCAGCAGGTTGAGCAGTTCGACCAGTGGACAGAGGAACATCTAGAGGGGACAGGGTTGTGCTTCTAGCAGGGGGACAACATGACTGAGCAGCAGGTGAAGCAGTTCGACCAGTGGACAGAGGAACATCTAGAGGGGACAGGGTTGTGCTTCTAGCAGGGGACAACATGACTGAGCAGCAGGTGGAGCAGTTCGACCAGTGGACAGAGGAACATCTAGAGGGGACACGGTTGTGCTTCTAGCAGGGGGACAACATGACTGAGCAGCAGGTGGAGCAGTTCGACCAGTGGACAGAGGAACATCTAGAGGGGACAGGGTTGTGCTTCTAGCAGGGGGACAACATGACTGAGCAGCAGGTGGAGCAGTTCTTGACAACTACAGCAATGTTTCTTGTTTTTGTTGCTAAAGTTTGTATGTGGTTTTGTTATTATTGTTTTTAAGTGAGTTGTGTAGCTTAGATTTTTAATTCCAGGGAACAATAAAGATAATATAGATGTGGATTTGTTTGAATAAACCTTTGTATTGTTTTATAAAAATAAAATGATTGTATAGTCATACTTTATTAAAATATTTAATCAACTTAGCCAATGTTTATATCTAATGTACAGTACATATAAATTGTATATCAGGAAATAGCCAACATGGCTTGATTGTTTATTGAAAACTTAGCAAAAATAATAAAACCTTTAGCTTATGTTTCCCCCCCCTCAACATGTTGAGGGCTCGTTCTTAAGTTACGTGAGGGTTTTATTTGGGGGCATTTATTACGATTGTTTGGAGGGGGTGGGGGGGTGTTTTCACCACTTTATAGAAATATTTAAAATACAGACTTTAAATGTTGTCCCAAGGATAGTCGATCACAATACACAATACATATGACAACTGCCCTCTCGTTGTTGTTACTATTATTATTATTATTATTTAGGAAATATTATAATAATAAAAAAACAAAAGGAAAAAAATATGTGTGGACAAAAAACTATAGTATATAATATACTACTACTACTACTACTACTACTACTACTACTGCTAATATATAATAATAATAATAATATAATAATAATAATAACAATAACAATAATAATAATAATAATAAAATTTACTGAAATTAAATATAATATAATTTCATATCCCTCGCAGAGTTATCAATCCTTTTATTCAAAAATAGTCAAACAATTAAAATAATCAAATTCACCAAATCATAGAAAATGCAAGATATAAAAAGAAAGGGGGAAGGGATAGACAATCTGACGATCTCTTATGTTGGAGGAGAGGTGGGGGGATGGACAATCTGACGATCTCTTATGTTGGAGGAGGTGGGGGATGGACAATCTGACGATCTCTTATGTTGGAGGAGAGGTGGGGATGGACAATCTGACGATCTCTTATGTTGGAGGGAGGTGGGGGATGGACAATCTGACGATCTCTTATGTTGGAGGGGAGGTGGGGGGATGGACAATCTGACGATCTCTTATGTTGGAGGAGAGGTGGGGGGACGGACAATCTGACGATCTCTTATGTTGGAGGGGAGGTGGGGGATGGACAATCTGACGATCTCTTATGTTGGAGGGGAGGTGGGGGGATGGACAATCTGCCGATCTCTTATGTTGGAGGGGAGGTGGGGGTGGAAAATCACGAAACAAAGCCTCAACGTAGTTTAAGGCCGGCCCCTAGTGGAATCTATTTGTAGAGTAGACCTGACTATCCGGAGCTAGATCATCGCTATAATGGGCTAGGACAAATAGCGGTTGTCTACAGGCATTCACCTGGAAAGAGAAGGGGAAACCATTTAGGAAAAACCACCCACAGAAGACTCGTCCGAGAACCGAACCCCGATATCTCCATCATCAACAGGCCAATCTTAACACGAATATAGCATCTTAGACCATTCGGCCATTGATGGAAAGTTTTATAAAATAATAACACTTCCTTATGGATCACTGTATATATCCTCTCAACACTGTAGCAACCCAAGTTTCAGTTTTCCAATAATGGGCTTCCTATGAAAATCAGACTGAAGGTTAAAGTTTTGTTAGCAATTTTAAAATAGATCTCAACAAATCAATAATCTGCAGCTGTAAAGATATCACGTGAGTTGAACGGTGGACAATACTCCTGGGTGAACAGTATAGCTGCTCGTACTAGAAAACTGAGACAGTTTAATGAGGATCAGTTCCTACACAATCCTCATTAAACATAGATTGTGCTACCACCTAGGATAATAGAGAGCCTCGGATCGTCGGGACTATTTTAACGCCACGATTAAACTTAACCAAACCTAACCAACTTGACGAAGAAAGTGTTATTAATGTCTGCCAGTGATCAGAGAGTGAAAGGAGATTTCAGAGGGACAAGAAACATTGTGCAAGTAAGTAAGAATAGTGTTTAATGTACAACCATGCCCAAGAGATAACATGGCTCAGAAAGTACTATGGATCTGGTGTCGTGAGTGTTTATTATTGGTCATTGATCATGGTAGACACCTGATCAAGATAACCACAGATCCCCTCAGTCCAGATTCAAGCCGGTTCCGCGCAGGTTCTCCTCCGTCCAAGCGTCGAACCTGGCCACCATGTCTGGTTCCATGTGGTTCCTCCAGTCCCCCACCTCCCCCTTGCGGATGAACCGTAGACTGGTGGAAGTGAGGTAGTCAGGCCCGATTCTTCTTGGCGATGATTGGTTCCAGGTTCACCGCCGGGTTCTGTTTCATCTTGTTGAAACTGAGGTGCTCCGTCAGAACCTTGACGTCACTCTCTGACAGAGTCTTACCAAGGAACTGTGCCGTCTGCCGGATAGCGCCTTCCTGGTCCTGTGGAGACAAACTTGGAGCTTAGCCACAAGGGAGCTAGCTCAGGCTAGCACAAGGGAGCTTAGCTCAAGGGAGCTTAGCCTCAAGGGAGCTTAGCCACAAGGGAGCTTAGCCTCAATGGTGATTAGCCACAAGGGAGATCAGCCACAAGGGAGCTTAGCCCAAGGGATCTTAGCCTCAATGGTGATTAGCCACAAGGGAGATTAGCAAGGTTAGCCACAGGGAGCTTAACCACAAGGAGCTTACCACAAGGCTTAGTCACAAGGGAGTGCTTGCCTCAAGGGAGCTAGCCTCAAGGTGATTATCCACAAGGAGTTTTAGCGACAAGGGGGAACTTTGCTCAAGGTGACCTTAGCTCTCAGGAGCTTAGCACAATGGGAGCTTACCTCATGGTATTACCACAAGGGAGCTTAGCCACAAGGGAACTTAGCCTCAAGGGAGCTTAGCCTCAAGGGAGCTTAGCCTCAATGGTGATTAGCCACAAGGAGCTTAGCCACAAGGGAGCTTAGCCACAAGGGAGCTTAGCCTCAAGGGAGCTTAGCCTCAATGGTGATTAGCCACAAGGGAGATCAGCCACAAGGAGCTTAGCCACAAGGGAGCTTAGCCTCAAGGGCTTAGCCTCAAGGGAGCTTAGCCTCAATGGTGATTAGCCACAAGGGAGCTTAGCCACAAGGGAGCTTAGCCACAAGGGAGCTTAGCACAAGGGAGCTTAGCCACAAGGGAGCTTAGCCTCAAGGGAGCTTAGCCACAAGGGAGCTTAGCCTCAAGGGAGCTTGGCCACAAGGGAGATCAGCCACAAGGGAGCTTAGCCTCAAGGGAGCTTGGCCTCAATGGTGATTAGCCACAAGGGAGAATTTGAATGGTTAGCCCAGCTGGGAATCAAACTCGGCTATGGTTATCCGATGTCTAAAGTATGAAACTTACACGAACATGAGCATGGACAAGGCCTATTTTGGGAAGAGGTAGAGTAGATCTCCGACATGTGATCTTCAAATTGGGGGAGGGGCCGCTAGTCAGGGGTTGTATTCCACATGACTGTTTTAAATGAAGGAGGAAATGTCGCGGGGAAACCCCAGTTTGTTCAAAACAAATAAAATATGTACTCACCCTTTTCATGTCTTCATACTTGAGGAACAGCAAGTTGGGGTCGTTCCTCCTCTTCCAGAAGCCAAGAATGTGGTTCCAGATGGGACCAACGGGCGCTGCAACAAACAAGACAATCAGTAATACCACCAGAACAGAGTCAAACCCTCAGCCCACTCAGCTGAGCATCAGAGCAGAAGTTTTCAAGACTCATTTAATTATTAAATGTAGTTGTTAAGCCTCTCTGATATTTTACATTTTTAAAACCCTTTTAGGATCAAAGTAAAACTAAAGGAAATATTTCAACTTTGCGTTTGAAAGGTCACTCCAGTCTCTCAGTTCCACCATCCAAAGTTCGAACCCCCCTTGACGCAATATTTATTGTCCTGCCTGGCCAGCGCTATCAAAGGTTATAATAAGTTAAGATCCCATCTCGAGCCTCGGTTAATATATTATATCTTTAAATAAAACACAAAACAATCCCCTAAATACTGACACAAACACATAAGCTAAGAAATAATTTACATAAAAATACAATACATGGCTGAAAACAAAAATAAAGTAAACATAAGATAGTACCATTTCAAGCCGTGATAAAAAGTGAGGTGAGAGTAAATAACTCTAAAATCAACAAAGACTAATATTTACACATCTTCTAATACTGTTTGTTGTGGACAACTGTCGTAGTAGCTCAGAAGCAACAAACACAGACAATAGAAACAATATCCATGAGCGCCGCAACTTGAGCCCTTGTTCTTGTTAGTAATAGAACATAGTTCTGTGGGTTCATTTCCGAGATTATTTCTTGTGATTACACACTTACAAGCTTGATATATTAATTGTTTTACTGGTCATTGACTTTGCCGTGTAATGTAGTGCCTGTGTTAAATATAATTATTCTGTTTCTCCTTAATAGTTTGCCTTATATATTCATGTTGGTTTCCAGCTGACAATAACCAAAACTCTCACTCTCACTCTCACTCTCATGACGACAGCAAAGTTCCACCATTGCTTTCTATTCCTAACTCTCAAATGTAAAATAAACAATTTGTCCCGAGAAATGTATAATAATAGTAATAATTACAAGCATTTCAAAAGGACAAAATCCTAGATTTACTACACAATACACTAAACAATTTGCTGAGAGAACTACTTCCTGTGCAGAGAAAGGACACTGTGAGGGGTGAAGGGGAGGTAGTAAAACAGCCCGGCCAACGAGGTCAGCTGACGCCGTATTATGTGAATTACAGCTGTAACTAGACAGCTGCCAGTGTGAGTTGTGTTCAATGACGTCACACCAGGTCCACAAACATAACCTTCTCCCCGAGCTAACACTCTTAATAAACAGTATATAAAGTATAGACACGCCATCTTTCAACAGCTCGTTACAAGGTGGAGGATTGGTTAACTGGTCACGAAAACCTGCCTCGCATTACCACAATACGCCACTGAGAGGGTCACGTGTGGTCTTCACACTCAACTCATCTTGCAACTGAATAACTAACCTTTCAAGGACCTACGTGACCACCCAAGCTGGTAGAACTTGATACTTTCTGGTTGAACCAGCTCTGATGTACACGTGGACAAATACCTGGTCAGGAATATTCCCATCCGGTCATCTCGACCTCTGAGATACTGGTCCACCACGCAGACCTTCGTGAGTCGTGCAAATATCAACCTTCCAACCCACTTCCCTCATCCATGGTGGTTCCTGAACACATCTAACAGTCCCATTGGTCCGTCCTCCAGAGTGTCCTCAAGCTGACACTGGTACTGGACTCACCTCTGTCCTTGAGGAACAGATCACAGAAGTCCTGAAAGGATCCCTTGAGGTTGTGGACCAGCATGCAGTAGTGGTAGTAGGACACACACATGTCCTTTGGGTTGCGGGCAACATACACCATCTGCAACAAGGAGGAGCTAAGTTGGTACATTACCACCATACAACATCTGCAACAAGTAGGAGTTAAGTTGGTACATTACCACCATACACCATCTGCAACAAGGAGGAGCTAAGTTGGTACATTACCACCATACACCATCTGCAACAAGGAGGAGCTAAGTTGGTACATTACCACCACACACCATCTGCAACAAGGAGGAGCTAAGTTGGTACATTACCACCATACAACATCTGCAACAAGTAGGAGTTAAGTTGGTACATTACCACCATACACCATCTGCAACAAGGAGGAGCTAAGTTGGTACATTACCACCACACACCATCTGCAACAAGGAGGAGCTAAGTTGGTACATTACCACCATACAACATCTGCAACAAGTAGGAGTTAAGTTGGTACATTACCACCATACACCATCTGCAACAAGGAGGAGCTAAGTTGGTACATTACCACTATACAACATCTGCAACAAGTAGGAGTTAAGTTGGTACATTACCACCATACACCATCTGCAACAAGGAGGAGCTAAGTTGGTACATTACCACCACACACCATCTGCAACAAGGAGGAGCTAAGTTGGTACATTACCACCATACACCATCTGCAACAAGGAGGAGCTAAGTTGGTACATTACCACCACACACCATCTGCAACAAGGAGGTGCTAAGTTGGTACATTACCACTATACAACATCTACAACAAGGAGGATTAAGTTGGTACATTACCACCATACACCATCTGCAACAAGGAGGTGCTAAGTTGGTACATTACCACTATACACCATCTGCAACAAGGAGGTGCTAAGTTGGTACATTACCACTATACAACATCTACAACAAGGAGGATTAAGTTGGTACATTACCACCATACACCATCTGCAAAAGGAGGTGCTAAGTTGGTACATTACCACTATACACCATCTGCAACAAGGAGGAGCTAAGTTGGTACATTACCACCATACACCATCTGCAACAAGGAGGTGCTAAGTTGGTACATTACCACTATACAAACCACTGCAACAATAGGAGCTAAGTTGGTACATTACCACCATACAACATTGCAACAAGAAGGAGCTAAGTTGGTACATTACCACATACATCAACATCTCAAACAAGGAGGTGCTAAGTTGGTACATTACCACCATACAACATCTGCAACAAGGAGGAGCTAAGTTGGTACATTACCACCATACACATCTGCAACAAGGAGGTGCTAAGTTGGTACATTACCACATACAACACCTGCAACAAAAGGAGCTAAGTTGGTACATTACCACCATACAACATCTGCAACAAGGAGGTGCTAAGTTGGTACATTACCACTATACAACATCTGCAACAAGAGGTGTAAGTTGGTACATTACCACCATACACATCTGCAAAAGGAGTGCTAAGTTGGTACATTACCACCATACACCATCTGCAACAAGGAGGAGCTAAGTTGGTACATTACCACCATACGACACCTGCAACAAGAAAGGGGCTAAGTTGGTAAATTACCACCATACGACACCTGCAACAAGAAGGAGCTAAGTTGGTACATTACCACCATACAACACCTGCAACAAGAAGGAGCTAAGTTGGTAAATTACCACTATACAACATTGCAACAAGAAGGAGCTAAGTTGGTACATTACCACCATACGACACCTGCAACAAGAAGGAGCTAAGTTGGTAAATTACCACCATACGACACCTGCAACAAGAAGGAGCTAAGTTGGTACATTACCACCATACAACACCTGCAACAAGAAGGAGCTAAGTTGGTAAATTACCACTATACAACATATGCAACAAGAAGGAGCTAAGTTGGTACATTACCACCATACGACACACTGCAACAAGAAGGAGCTAAGTTGGTAATTACCACCATACGACACCTGCAACAAGAAGGAGCTAAGTTGGTACATTACCACCATACACCATCTGCAACAAGGAGGTGCTAAGTTGGTACAATTACCACCATACACCATCTGCAAAAGGAGGTGCTAAGTTGGTACATTACCACTATACACCATCTGCAACAAGGAGGAGCTAAGTTGGTACATTACCACCATACACACCTGCAACAAGAAGGAGCTAAGTTGGTAAATTACCACCATACACACTGCAACAAGAAGGAGCTAAGTTGGTACATTACCACCATACACCATCTGCAACAAGGAGGAGCTAAGTTGGTACATTACCACCACACACCATCTGCAACAAGGAGGTGCTAAGTTGGTACATTACCACTATACAACATCTACAACAAGGAGGAGTTAAGTTGGTACATTACCACCATACACCATCTGCAACAAGGAGGTGCTAAGTTGGTACATTACCACTATACAACATATGCAACAAGAAGGAGCTAAGTTGGTACATTACCACTATAGTTTGAATCACTAGTCGAGGAAAACTAACAGCTCAGTTTAATGTTCTTACCTTGGGTCGCACCACATCACTGTGCGGGTAGCAGTTCCAGGGGCAGGTGTGACTTGATGTATCTTGGTGAGGCCATGCTCTCCACGAGGTCCACGGAGTTCCCAAGTTCGTCCATCCACTCTCCATGATCGTGAGCCATGATGGCACAGAGTCTGACAACAGACCAAAACTAGTTCAACAACAGACACTCTCCATGATCGTGAGCCATGATGGCACAGAGTCTGACAACAGACCAAAACTAGTTCAACAACAGACACTCTCCATGATCGTGAGCCATGATGGCACAGAGTCTGACAACAGACCAACACTAGTTCAACAACAAACACTGTACATTGTGTTGAGTTTGATGACACATCTCTTGAAACCAGATTGGCCAACTAATGACCACTCTACAACCTGAATGGCTGACAGGAACCTGTCAACAGTTGAACTCACTCTAACAATGGCGTCCTGATCTGCTGCAGCTGCTTCGCTCCCTCGAAGTCAAGGTCGTTGCCGATCAACCAAACCATCTCCTGGGCCCACGTACTTCCTGAAACAGTCAACAGAGATGCTCTTTAAATGATCGTCAGTTGGATCGTCACCTGGCAGCTTCTCAAACAAACTGTTCACTAGTGAATTACCCACACTGGTGGACACGCGGTCTTAATTTCAGCCACATTTAGTCAAGTTTGCGAGTGGCGAAGTGGTTGGGGTGACTTTCTTTAATTGGTTTCCCACTATCTTTCTACGCAAGTGTAGGTACTATTTATCATCTAAATTCTACTGTCCTCACATTCTTCCAACTGTCGTAGATACTCGAATGGGTAGTAAGACGTGGTGCAAACGTTTCGTCAAATGGGGGGTTTACATCGCGTCTCATTCTGTGCCCGCCGGTACGTGCTGACGTACTGACGTGTCAAGGAAGGGGATCACACCAGTGGTATTCCCGACTCTCTCCGCTGGTTCAGATGAAAGTAACAGAAAGAGAAAGCAAAGCAGGACCAGTTCCATCACTCAGAGGAATAGCGTGTATCGCGGGCAACAGACCCTCAGGGTAGGCCCTCAGGGTTGTACAAACTCTACCACCTCCATCCAACACCGACATTTCCACGGCAAGAACAACTCCAGTTCTCATCTTGGACCTTCTTGGAGAGTTGGAGGGACACTAACAGACTAAGTTGAGTGGAGGGACACTCACAGACTAAGTTGAGCTGGAGGGACACTCACAGACTAAGTTGACCTGGAGGGACACTCACAGACTAAGTTGAGCTGGAGGGACACTCACAGACTAAGTTGAGTGGAGGGACACTCACAG
The DNA here is from genome assembly GCA_039000515.1 of Timema cristinae. Lineage (NCBI taxonomy): Eukaryota > Metazoa > Arthropoda > Insecta > Phasmatodea > Timematidae > Timema > Timema cristinae. The sequence goes on from JBCFYV010000003.1 coordinate 80,488,760, forward strand.
ACTAAGTTGAGCTGGAGGGACACTCACAGACTAAGTTGAGTGGAGGGACACTCACAGACTAAGTTGAGCTGGAGGGACACTCACAGACTAAGTTGAGTGGAGGGACACTCACAGACTAAGTTGAGCTGGAGGGACACTCACAGACTAAGTTGACCTGGAGGGACACTCACAGACTAAGTTGAGTGGAGGGACACCCACAGACTAAGTTGAGTGGAGGGACACCCACAGACTAAGTTGAGCTGGAGGGACACTCACAGACTAAGTTGAGCTGGAGGGACACTCACAGACTAAGTTGAGCTGGAGGGACACTCACAGACTAAGTTGAGCTGGAGGGACACTCACAGACTAAGTTGAGTGGAGGGACACTCACAGACTAAGTTGAGCTGGAGGGACACTCACAGACTAAGTTGACCTGGAGGGACACTCACAGACTAAGTTGAGCTGGAGGGACACCCACAGACTAAGTTGACCTGGAGGGACACTCACAGACTAAGTTGACCTGGAGGGACACTCACAGACTAAGTTGAGCTGGAGGGACACTCACAGACTAAGTTGACCTGGAGGGACACTCACAGACTAAGTTGAGCTGGAGGGACACTCACAGACTAAGTTGAGCTGGAGGGACACTCACAGACTAAGTTGAGCTGGAGGGACACCCACAGACTAAGTTGACCTGGAGGGACACTCACAGACTAAGTTGACCTGGAGGGACACTCACAGACTAAGTTGAGCTGGAGGGACACTCACAGACTAAGTTGACCTGGAGGGACACTCACAGACTAAGTTGAGCTGGAGGGACACTCACAGACTAAGTTGACCTGGAGGGACACTCACAGACTAAGTTGAGCTGGAGGGACACTCACAGACTAAGTTGAGTCCAAGCAAGATGTTAAGTGTCCGGACCAAACTTTGTTTCCAATCAACATCACATGAAAGAAAGCTCACGGAGAGGATGTAAGGACTCACCTGAGTGAGGGTGTGTTGTAAGGACTCACCTGTGCGAGGATGTGTTGTAAGGACTCACCTGTGCGAGGATGTGTTGTAAGGACTCACCTGTGCGAGGGTACGAGACCAGCCACACGTCATCCGGCCGAACAGGCAAGCTTAGGATCCTGTCCCCTATGTCTTGATACTGAGGAGGCATGAGGACTCGTCCTGGGTTCACCTCCACCAAGGATCCTTCCACCCCAAACAGAGTGTCCAGCTTGCTGGCCACATCTCCTTCCAGCTTCACATAGGTGATCTGTCGTGTCCTGAAACTCAAGGACACGTCCACAGCTGAGTGGCTAGGGAGGTCATACACTAAACGTGACGCTGTTCTTGTAGACAGTGTTTAGTGAACATTTGTCAAGTGTACACACTGCAGTTGACGGCTGCTATGCAAAACGGGCCGACATGTTCAGGTATTGGGACGAGCCCATACATAACAACGACACTTGTCAGCATCGAATCTGGTCCTCTTGAGCCGGAGGAATAGCTTGCTCCTGGCTTCTTGAACAGTCATGTCATAAGAACTGACACCTAAAACAGGTTACTAGATATAGGCTACTTTCAAGCATTCATACGTCAAGTCATGAGATCTACACCTTTGTTGATAAATATCAAAAATAATATAGTAGAATGCTATCAATAGCGTATTTTCTGAAAGGTTCTTCCAACCAAAATCTGACTATACCTGCTTAATTCCTGTGCCTAAACTACAACCATCGGTTAAACTTTGGCCCCTCTTAGAATCGAACTGGTCTGTTAGCAGTCTGATACTCACTTGTTTATCTTCTGCAGATCCTCAAGGTGTGGTCTGTTCACATCTTCACCTAGTACTGCTACAGCACTCATCTCCGACAGATGTCAGTCACGTGACTACAGATGTTAGTCCCAGACATCACGTGACTACAGATGTCAGTTCACAGACGATCACGTGACTACAGATGTCGGTCCCCAGACGATCACGACCCGATATGAAACAGCCCAAGAGCTCCGAACAACTCAGACTGTCTTCAGCACACAACGATCATCGACTTTTCTAAACCGCTACCCATAACTTTCTTTCTTAGTGGGTCACGTGACCAAGTCGTGGTTATGTGCGTAACGGCAGCTTTGAGTGAACAAGCTCCCGAGATAGTAGTAGTAGTAGTAGTAGTAGTAACAAGACACGTGAAATAACTCCATCTCGCGAATATTCTCTCCGGACAATCCTACCAGTGTCGCGAGTTCCTGTACAGACGAAAGAGAAAGTGGTTTCAGCAATTTAAAAAAAGGTACAAACAAAACTTGCGTTAAGAAACTGAATTTGAGAGTCAGGTTAGTGAAGAAGAGTAGGGAAAGTGTTTGATGACTGGTTGGTGGGACTGTTATCAGACTCCCACAGTTGGCACAACTGTCGTAAGTAACCCTCCGATGGTCACGAAGACGCGGGATACGCACGCCTGAAACACTCATGTCTTTCAGGTCCTTGAGCCGGGAACCGCTTCAAACACTCATCTGCTTAGCTCTTCACTTGACAACAGCTAACTTGGGATCATCCTGGTCTGATTCGATGGGCGTGGTTTTCCCGTTCTCTCTCCACACTCATGCGGTGTAGCTACCCGGTGACGCACAGTTTACGTGGGAGTAAAGTTATACGTTTCATTTTCTAGGAAATATCAAGACAGATAGTTCTTTCATATGTAAAGCTTGTCAATAATTTTGTTTTTATTTAGTCACGTGACATGATGAGATCACAGTTTTAGTGAACTCCAAATCACTTGTATCAATATATCTATACCAAGTGGTTGTCTCTCTTAAATCCAGCTCGGAGCGAGAGTGAATTCCATTGTTTTATTCTTTAATCTCGCCCCAGGAGAATCCTTCACGTTCAAGGAATAACTTAAGAAGATATATAGATACTAAATAGTGTGTCTTGTTTGGAAAGCACATTCTTCCCCTCGGAACAACCTGTGAATCGCATGCATGTGAACCCCGCGTGTTGCGAGTGCGATGTTTCCTTTTAGTGAAGTGTGTCACAGCACGCAAACCTGTTTGTACCTCTCTGCTAGAGTCTGGTTTATCATCATGCGCATGCGCCAAAGAGAAAGTACAGACTAAAACTCTGCCAAACTACCACTTTCTTGCCACTTGTCGTGAAATGTTTTAATTGGGGATGGATGCGTTTAGTTTTGCTTCCTTAAAAAAAACATTTTTTTTAAACGCGCTTAATGTGTTCGGTTGTGGACTCGCATCACGTGAAAACAGTGGTTCATTTTACACCGTACTTCTAGTTTTACTATATTACTGTCATGGAGTTTATACTTTATCCGAATGATTTGATATCCTTGAAAATGTGCCCTGCATAGAGAATATATTTTAAGACTACAGTACCGGTAGTGCAAGAACGTGTCTAACTGCGTCCTCTTTCAGGTTATCTATATTCCTTGAGTAGGATATTTCGTTGCAGTCAAGCTGGCAGCAAGTAAGAGATTATTTTTTTCAACCTCCTATTATAAATAACAGGTCCCAAAGGTACCCGTAGTCTGCCTCTATTAGAGATATGACCAGTGACCCTAACTGTATCCATATACAAAGGTATGTCAATATAATACAAAGTTATGTTCATTAATGTAAGAATCTAGTGAAATAAGAAGTAGGTTAAAATCAAGTAGGTGATTCGCAAATATGTATTTCGTTTATTCTGAAAGGTGACAGCGTCTGCGTCTTACTTTGTAGGATTACATTATAGCTAGCTTATTTGAAAAGGTCACAGTGTAGAGTACATTCACCACCCGAGTTTACCTGGATGAAAGATTAAAAAAAAGTTACTAGAATAGTCCCTAATGTATTCTTACGCTAACAGCTGACATCTGGCATTTTGGATAGCTGCAATAAAAACATAATGGTATTGCATTAATGTTATAGTTTATCACAGTAACTTAGGCCCTTATTATTTATATTTAATTGAGGTTGGACACAAGGCTTTTTTATTCTACCTAAAAAATTATCATTTACAGCACTTTCACAAAATATTTAATATAGCTTCAAAATGGAGAGCGATGAATTTAAACCATGTGATTGATCATGACGCAAACAAGTTCTTTACAATGGTGCACTCACGCAGTGTATAAAATATTTTATTTAGTTAAATATTTTGAAATACGATAGCATGATCATAAAATAATGTATATATATAAAGATAAAGATAATTATTTTCTACTCTCCAATTAAATGCGTTGCCTCTATTAAAAGGTGTTAATGTATGCACTTATTACACATTATACATTACAAAAGTAAACATAAGTACTTTTAATAATTATGTTTAAAATATTGTTTTGGAATGGATAAAAAGAAATGATTAAAAGTAATAAAATAATGTAAAAAAATTTTAAGTTTAAAATTTAGCATGTAATTAAAAAAAACTTTTCATTTATAACAAAACAGTGGTCTTTTACATGTGTTAACAACCCAAAACCTAAACATATTATTTTTCAACTGTCATTCAGGTAAAAAGCTGTGGTAAACAGACTCTAGCCTATCAAGGTAAGACAGTTTGTTCAGTTTGCTTCCTCTCAGAATAAACGAAGCAGACATTTCGAAGATAAGATTGAAAAGATGGGAAGCGTTCATAGACTAAAAATAGAAAGTTTTCTTGTAACAATCAAAATATATGTATCATACTAATGCCTATTATCACAAATTGAATACAAAAATAGATTGACTGTTTACACAAGGAAACTGTCTTTTATCTTTACAAATATTTGAAATTTACATAATATCAAAAATATTTGTTTAGCCTTAGAAAATATATATTATGTATAAATATATATATGCTTATGGTAATATGACAGATTTCATATCATTCTAGAATTTAAATAATCCAACATTTACCAGCCAAATAAAAATATATCCAAGTAATTTAGAAATAAAAAGACACGGTTTATCTTGACAAATCACACGAGGATCCATCTTTTAAATTATACCATAGTGGAATAATGCAAAGCAAGCGTGTTACCTCTCAGGGCAAATAGAGAGTATATCTATCTATTTAATAATTCTATATGTTAGACTACTTGGCTATTAGGAGGTTAAAGCACAAGGCTAGGCGACTAGTAAAAAAGAAAGCTAAAATTCAATATGGCAGATAGTTGAGGATAGATACTATTATTGATAAATACTTTCAAGTATACTTTATTTAGTGTAGTTAACAGTTATTTAATTTCTTGTGCACATGAGTTATGAGACTCGACTTAAACCTTTCCATGTATTAGGACGACGACTGGATATGTGGTTCACTGGTAAAAGTGATCAAGAAAGCCAGAAGGAAGCATTGTTTAGTGATCTCATGTCAGAATGTAAACTTGCAAATCCAGGAGCCAGACTATCGTATCCATTAAGAAGACGTTTAGAACCTTTTCCTCGCGAAGTGAGAAAGGAAATAGCATCCGGTGTTAAAGATGGTTGTGCACCTTTATTTATCGCCTGCAAACGAGGACACGTTGAAATAGTTCAGTATTTGATCACTGTATGCAACGTCGATCTAGAACAGAAAGGGCTGTACGAGGTCCCCGACGATCGTTCGGTACATCTAGTAACGCCCTTGTGGTGTGCGGCCGTGTCGGGCAAATTACCGGTGATAAAATGTCTGGTGGAGCATGGGGCGGACGTGAATGCGACCTCGGACACTGGTTCGACTCCTGTTCGCAGCGCTTGCTTTATGACACATTTAGACATCGTAGCTTATCTGCTGGAAAACGGTGCCGATGTTCTCCGCGCTAATTACAACGGGGGTACTTGCCTGATCAACTCTGTTCAGAGTGTTCAACTGTGTCTGTGCTTGCTTGAACACGGAGCCTCCGTCAACACCTGCGACATCCAGAACAAGACTGCGCTGCACTACGCCATTCAAGAACACCGCTTTGAAACAACCAAGATCTTGTTGGAACACGGAGCTGACCCTCATATCCGCAGTCGGTACAACGACGACGCGCTCCAGACAGCTTGCATCAAAGGAGCTAGTCAAATCTTTAACTACCTCATTACCAACATAAGCTACCCTCCTGAGCAACTGGCCAACGCTCACGAGCTGATAGGATCCACCTTCCTCGACGAGCACAACGACACCGCCACCGCCATGAGCCACTGGTACATCGCCACACAGATACGGCTCTCCTTCAGCTCCCCTGAGAACGTGTCTCTCCCCAAGAAACCCGCCGTTCCTCAGCGAGCGGCGTTTCGCAACTCCGTGGAGTTCAAGACGATGGAGGAGTTGAGTAACGTGTCACTCGACGTTGATGCGATGAGGATGCAGTCACTCCTGATTTGCGAGCGGCTGCTCGGGGCCAATCACAAAGACACGCTGTTCAGGCTGATGTACCGCGGAGCCTCTTATGCCGACGCGCTCAGATACCAGCGCTGCATTGATCTGTGGCGCCGAGCGTTGGAGATCAGAGTAGAGAAAGACACAGTAAGACCAACTTGAGATTATTACCCTTTGGTGGTTTTACGAGAGACAGTATCAGTCAGTGAAGAGAACCAGCTTAACTGATTGATATTTATCAAGTTTAGGAGCCTGTTTAACTGCCTCCATGTTACCTCACTCTTGGGGAACTCTCTAAATCAGGGGTCTCCAACCTTGTTAGGCCCTTGTCGGCTTGCAACATTGGACTAACACTATTAGGATTGAATAAATATTAAAATATTTATATTAGCTCATTATTAAACTCAAACCAGGTACTAGTCTTGTTTCCGGTGGTGAAATCTCACATTTCTTGTGGAGTATTTTCTTTGTTGTCTTTTCCTAATTTTAGATTTTTTGTACCAGGAGGAAGCACGATTTGTCTTGTTTACTAGAAATAGTTTATTTTGCTGGTTAAAATTACATTTGTATGAAAACTTAGGTGACCTGGTGGTCTAGGGGTAAGGTGTCAGACTTCTGTGCTGGCGGCCGGGGTTCAATCCTCGGTCCCGACAAAGATTTATCTGATTACCAAACCCTTCCTTCACCTCTGACAAGACATCTTGTGAATGTGGGGAATGCCAGGCCTCCACCGTGGTTCGGATTCCACGTTAAACTGTAGGTCCTCCATTTCATCTCACAATCACCCTACCATTACACACTAGTGTAAGTGCGTATAACCCGAACGGGTAGTAATAAGGGATGCTAATAATAATAATAATAAAAAAAAATAGTATGAAAACTTAATCTTCACATGAAAAGCAAAAATTGTTTATAAAATAATGTAAACTATGTAAATAAACCATGTACGGTATTTATTTTATTAGTTGATCATGTAAAGTATATTTATATTTATCTGTATTTGTAATTTTTTGTCTTGAAATCATATATTTCATGAGCCAGCGCCACAAAGAATACTACCCCGGGCTGAAGGCCCTGCTGTAAATTACAGCACGGCGCTGAATCATTAATCTTACTGCTCTTCCTTCCCTGCAAAGCAATATTCGGCAATCTCGAGACGTAGAGAACACTGTTTCAGATCCTGTACAACGACACATGCTTCACAGCGCAGGCGCTAGTGAGGCTCTATGTCGACCTTAACGAGAAGAACCTGGATGTGGTGGAGATGGCCGGGCGGGGTGAGACGGAACCTCGGTTCTCTGATGTGGCTGCAACTTTTGAGCTCCTCGCTGGCCAAATTGTAGATGTGAGACATCTTCTCGAGGTAATCACGCCGACAAAAATTGTGGGAAAGTCAAAATAGTTATTTTCTTCTAAACGCCTCTTTTATATTGATAAACGCTAAGCGTGTAAAAAGTTTTGAAATTTCTAATGCTAACCTAAATCTATAAGTCATTCACAGGCTAAGTTTACCTGGATGACAGCTCGAAATGTTACTAGAAGTAATCCCTAATATATCACTACGCCAACAGCTGACATTTATAACTTTGGATGACTGTAATGAAAACAGATGGTAATATATGAATGTGATAGTTAACCACAGTAATTTAGGCCAATATTATTTATATATTTATTTGAGGTCAGACACAAAGTTTATTTATAGTTTTATTCCCCTTAAAAGAATATTAACACCACTTTCACAAAAACTTCTAACGAACATAGCTTCAAAATGGCGACTAACGAATCTAAACCATATGATTGAACATAACGGTAAACAAATTTTGTACAATGATGCAGACACGCAGTTGATGAAAATATTTTATTCAGTTAAATATTTTGGAATATGATAAAATAATCATAAAATAATTTATTGTATGTAAAAAAAAATGACAACAATTTTCTATTTTCCAAGTAAATACGATGCCTGTATTAAAAGGTATTGATGTGCGCACTATATTACACAAAATCAGTAACGTTTCAAAACGAAAAATAAGTACTGTTAAATATGTTTAAAATAATGTTTTGAGTTGGATAAAAAGAAATTATTTAAAAAAATAAATAGTATGAGAAAACTTAAGTTTACGTTATTTTAAATGTAATATATAACAGGTAATTAAAGATCTTTACATTTATAACAAAACTGTGATCTTTTACAAGTGTTGGCAACCCGAAACCTAAACATATGATTTTAGAACTGTCATCCAGGTAAAAACCTATCGTGAACGGAATTGAGACAAATTCATATTCGATTAGAAATTCCAAATCTTGATATTTGAAAGATTTGAATTGTATTTGAAATTTGAATAATCTAACTTTGTAAAGAAGTTACCATATATTCGTTTTTTAACTTGATTATATAAAGGTTTTAATCTCTTGGTGTTTATATTTCAGTTACAATCCTATCTTGACACGAGCCACTTAACCCCATATTTTTTAATTGGTCTCAATAAAAAAGTATATTGTTTATTCTAGTATTTTATTTAGATTTGATAACATTTCATTTTAAAATCATCATCATCAGTTTCCTGGTTCTTTCACCACCTTTCTTCCTCCACTCCACTCCACTCCTCACTCCTCACTCCCTATCTCCACCCGTCCTTGGGTCTTCCTCTTGACCTCCTCTTTCCATCCTTGTGACTCACAGCCTAATCCTCACAATTTCATCTCGCATGTCTGTATTCTGCCAAATATTTGATTTAATTAAAAATTCAAACTTAGATTCACAAAGTCTTATCGGGTCATAACTTATCAACCAAATGTCTATCGGGTCGTATCTTATCAACCAAATGTCTATCGGGTCATATCTTATCAACCAAATGTCTATCGGGTCGTATCTTATCAACCAAATGTCTATCGGGTCATAACTTATCAACCAAATGTCTATCGGGTCGTATCTTATCAACCAAATGTCTATCGGGTCATAACTTATCAACCAAATGTCTATCGGGTCGTATCTTATCAACCAAATGTCTATCGGGTCGTATCTTATCAACCAAATGTCTATCGGGTCATATCTTATCAACCAAATGTCTATCGGGTCATATCTTATCAACCAAATGTCTATCGGGTCGTATCTTATCAACCAAATGTCTATCGGGTCATATCTTATCAACCAAATGTCTATCAGGTCGTATCTTATCAACCAATGTCTATCGGGTCGTATCTTATCAACCAAATGTCTATCGAGTCATATCTTATCAACCAAATGTCTATCGGGTCATATCTTATCAACCAAATGTCTATCGGGTCGTATCTTATCAACCAAATGTCTATCGGGTCATATCTTATCAACCAAATGTCTATCGGGTCGTATCTTATCAACCAAATGTCTATCGGGTCATAACTTATCAACCAAATGTCTATCAGGTCGTATCTTATCAACCAAATGTCTATCGGGTCATAACTTATCAACCAAATGTCTATCGGGTCGTATCTTATCAACCAAATGTCTATCGGGTCGTATCTTATCAACCAAATGTCTATCGGGTCATATCTTATCAACCAAATGTCTATCGGGTCATAACTTATCAACCAAATGTCTATCGGGTCGTATCTTATCAACCAAATGTCTATCGGGTCATATCTTATCAACCAAATGTCTATCGGGTCACATCTTATCAACCAAATGTCTATCAGGTCGTAACTTATCAACCAAATGTCCTCCGCAGGTGCGTCCAGTTCAGAAGCGTCAGCAGGAGAGTTTTGACCGAACGCTCAAGTGCATTGCGCACCTTATCTACTTGCTGGTGGAGACCGCTCAGTCTCAGTCCCAGAGAGAGGAAGTGCACCACATGGTGTCCAAGTTGATCCGACACAACGTGCGCTCTGCGTCCACTGGGGACACCTTACTGCACCTGTGCGTGTCTTGCCTCAACACCATCAAGAGCTCGTACTTCAGCGATGAGAACCAGGTCTCACGATCTTTGTGTTCTAGTGACCTTGCCAAATAAAACATTTAGATTTGAAGAGCTTGTTTCCAAAAACTGATTTTGGGAACAAGCGCTCCAGTATATAAATAACATATTTTTATTGTTAGGTTGGCTGCTTGTAAAATGATTAAATTATAAATGCTCAGGCTAAAATTTAATTGTTTGAATTGAGGAAAAAGTTGGGATATTTCTTATTGACAGACAAGCAGACTAAATATTGAATGTGAATATATAATATATATTTTGGAAGAAGGGGGATAGAAAACATACAAACAAAAGAACACAGTCAACACTTTACACTGCTGCCACTGGATAGTGTGAACTGTGTTCTTGCTTTCATTGTAAAAGCCATTTGTGTTTGTTTTCCATCCACGTTTCCTGTATCAGCTTCCAAACACAAACAAGATTAGATATTGACTTAGAGACGAGACTGCCCCCCTGGTCAGAACCACTTCTCGGGACATAAGGGGTATCCAAAATGTAAATAAGCCAAGGGAACAGGTTTAGGAGCTCCGCCAGTCTGACAGGAAGATGTGCAAATAATGAGGACTTGTGTGTGTGCTCTTGCCCAGCTCATCTTCCCCAACTTGGATGTGATTCGTCTACTTCTGGAGTGTGGGGCCAGGGTGAACGCCCGCAACGAGTCACGCTCAACACCCCTACACATCGCAGGCACCCCCTACAATTTCCACACGGACGTGAGTACTGAACCTCAACCTGATTTTTCAATCGCTATCAAACCTCACACAAAGGAAACATTCCATTCTTTCCACCGCACATATTTGCCCGAGTAGTTTTATAATGAATTGAACCACTTTTTAAACTTTTCAAACCCCACACTTTATAATATACAAAATATTGAAAGGAGAATAATGTGTTTTAATTGAGGCACACAGTTTTCTGGTGTTCTAGCCTCCTCTAGAGGTTTCATTTAATACAGCCGTTTGGTGACATGTTATCTAAGCTCACAAAACTATAATGTTATGGCTTAACTTAATATATTTTCTTCCATCCTTTCATTATTATTAATCAATACAATGGAGATGTTTTAGAAGTAGCCATTGTAGTACCTACCCCCCGGGGCTAGAGACCGACATTGTCACGCTGTGTCCCATATTCATAGTAATCACGGGGGATGCAGTGAAGTGAAACCTAAACCTCGTTCCAGTTGGTGCAACTGCTGCTGGACTATGGGGCCCACATAGACCAGCCCAACAAGTCTGGGGAGTGTCCTGGTTCCCTTATCGCCAGGAACCCGCGCAACACAATTAACCTGATGAATCACGTGTCTCTGCGTTGCCTTGCTGCGACCTCCGTCTGCAAGTACAAGATACCTTACAAGGGGAGACTACCCATCACGTGGTGAGCTTTGTCTAGTCCACGATAGGCAACAAGGTATGTCCTTTCTGTCAAAACATGGAGATGATAGTGCGCATGGTTGCTTCTACTGTCAGATAGTACAGATACTGCAAGGGATGTCCTGTCAGACTGGAGGCTTTGTCAAGTTCCACGAGTAGGCGCAAGGTATGTCTACTGTCGAATGGAGAGAGTAGGCGCAAGGTATGTCTACTGTCAGACTGGAGACGAGTAGGCGCAAGGTATGTCTACTGTCAGACTGGAGACGAGTAGGTGCAAGGTATGTCTACTGTCAGACTGGAGGCTTTGGTCAAGTTCCACGAGTAGGCGCAAGGTATGTCTACTGTCAGACTGGAGACAAGTAGGCGCAAGGTATGTTTATGGACACCAAATATTGAATACAGGGGTTTTGCAAATATCTTAATCTCTCTTACCCCCAAATATCTTAAGATAACATGGAAGAGAACGCTTGATGTTTTTACAAAATAAATCAAATATTGCTCCAGTAGAAATTTTTCATACATGTTAATATCAACATTTGTTGAATAACTGTCGTTGATATTGCACAGACACTTGTGAAATGAAGAGAAAATTTCCTTGTCTCTAGTTGATAGCAACTGTTGATATTACCATGTGTAGATTGGACCAAAGGTTGTAATTATAGAAGTAGTGAACTTATAACTTTTTATTTTAAAATTAACTGCAATAAAAACATTGTTTACACAGGTTGGCCCGGTGAAGATGTAATCAACACGTTACACTCTGGAGCATAGTAACGGGTGTTTGGATGTCTGCAGTTAAACACTTGGTAAATAGCTATTACAATCACTTGGAAGCTGTAAACATTTACTAATAATTGTGTTTTAGTATTAGTGGAAAATATTGTATTTATGATGGATGGCTAACAATAATCAACCTTGTCAGCGTAGGACCATTCACAAAAAATATCTCATCATGGTTTTCTTTAAGCCGATTATTTAATTCAAACCTTGGTTCTCGGATTTTCATTATTGACAATATCTATATTTTCCACGAAGCCAAAATCACATTAACAATGTGTTACATATTTACATACTGCATTCAATATATTTGTGTGAGATCTAGGGGTGTGAAAAGCTTCTAAAAATTCAAAGCCAAATCGAATCTTGGTGTACTTCGTATTCGATTCAAACCCATGTTTGGCTTCGACAGATATTAAAAGTCTGGTGATTATATCACACTTATATTTTACATCAAATAAAAATGAACTGAAATTACCTCAAGAAATAAAATATATTTTTATAGTTTTGAGTTTTAGAACAAGTTTGCTTTATTTTCCTGATGGAACTGGGAGAATTTCAAGACGGCCATAACATTGACCTCTAACCGCCTCGATCGCAAACATTGATTGGTACCAACAGAAGATGAATCTATCACTCTTGAAAGTTTACTACATGGATCAGTATGTTCAGTTCAAACTCCTGTTACTGTGTAGGCTAGCGGCAGACGAGGTAATTGAACACATGCAAGGAACATTACACTCTTTAAATTATTTTCAAAAAATGTACCCAAATAGTTAATACTTATAAACGAAAATTGCTGTTAATTTAAATAAATTTGTAGTTAGTTTACTAAAAATAAAATAAAACCTACACAAAATTGGCTAGTCTATACAGATTGCATGAAGGATTAATTAATGAGTACAATTATTATCATCAGGGTCATATGATTTTATATATTGGCTACAGGCGCTTTCAAATAAAAACTTTTTTTTTTTATAATTCACATGGCAAGATTTAAATGGATTTATGAAATTTAAAGTTTCCTTGCTGATTTGTGAAACAGAAAACTAAAATTTGGTAACACTGGACTTTTCAAATCTATAAACACAACCGCTGAATTATTTTTCTCTGACTTTGTTCTGGTTCTTGAACGTCCGTTAACTCTTGTTTGAGAAAAGTTAGTAAAACACCATGCAGAGAAAATCAACTGATATTAACGCAAACACATGTTTTAATACAAAGGTAAAGTGTGTACAATATTTATATGTTGGCAATAACCCACAAATATTAGTGTTATGTAATATTTAGTTAAATGTTAGCTAAATATACTCAATGTCAACATAATATGTTCACTCAAAATTAAATAGAAAAATATTCAAACTTTGATTCAGCTTTGTGAATATTTCTCATATTCGACTCGACTCCACTTCGAACCAAAGAAAGTGGACTTCACACCCCCCTAGTAAGATCCCTAGAAAACATTCACTATTTGCCAACTTAATAAAATGAAAAGGCAAAATAACTAATATATAACAATTACAATGAAAAATGTTGACGAATGAAGGTTCACTGTTTTGACCCCGACAAACCAGTAGCACTTCATGCAATAGTAATACGAGCTCTCCCAGCTGCGTAGGTGAGAACTTACTCACCAATATATTACCAAATCCCTGGTCTCAATCTTAGATAACCTTCTCACCTTTCCTTCCAAGCAGGCCAACTCACACTAGTCAGCCATTTTTATACGAACAGTAATATAATATAAATACCCCAATAGTGGAGACACGTGTTTACACGAACAGTAATATAATATAAATACCCAATAGTGGAGACACGTGTTTATACGAACAGTAATATAATATAAATACCCCAATAGTGGAGACACGTGTTTATACGAACAGTAATATAATATAATACCCCAATAGTGGAGACACGTGTTTATACGAACAGTAATATAATATAAATACCCCAATAGTGGAGACACGTGTTTATACGAACAGTAATATAATATAAATACCCCAATAGTGGAGACACGTGTTTATACGAACAGTAATATAATATAAATACCCCAATAGTGGAGACACGTGTTTATACGAACAGTAATATAATATAAATACCCCAATAGTGGAGACACGTGTTTGAACTATATCTGCCTCTATCCCCCCTACATAATAATTTATAAACTGTACATTTGTTTGTAACATTTCAGTCTGATATGATAAATACAGTTACTATCACAACATTACAATCAACTAGAGGGTGATCTGGTGGTCTAGGGGTAAGGTGTCGGAATTCTATGCTGGGAGTCTGGGGTTCAATCCTTGGTCCCGGCACAGATTTATCTGATCACCAAACTCTTCCTTCACCTCAGACAAGACGTGTATTAACCACATCTTGTGAATGTGGGGAATGCCAGGCCTCCACCGTGGTTCGGATCCCACGTTAAACTGTAGGTCCTCCATTTCATCTCGCAATCACCCTACCATTACACATTAGCGTAAGTACGTATAACCTGAACAGGTAGTAAGACGTGGTGCTAATAATAATAATAGATTCAATTCAAATTCTTTCCTTATGAATATTAATTTGTAACTTACAAAACAGCTCAGAATAACAAAACGAAAACTAAACTATTACCAGTAAGTCTAAATGTAAAGAAGTCTCGAGGGAAAGAGGAAAATGTGTGAAGAATCCAATGCACAAAGGTGACATCTTCTTCCTTTCTTCTGTAGTAGAAGTAGTCACACATTTAAACACAAATAGAGTAATATTCTGCTATTGATACATTTATCAAACAAATTAGAGGAAAGAAGAAATACACACTACACCAACACTAAACTACTCCATTTTGAATCAAAAAATAAACTGCTAGAAACACTGTGGTAAACTTTTGGAGTAGAAATAGATTCCTCAAAGCTTTGGCTGTTACCCAATATAAATATTTACATGTAAAAAAAAGGTAATGAAGATCAAACAATAGAAGTAGTAAAATAGGAGTTAATCTTTTATAAAGAAGCCATCTTCTACTAAGACCTGATGGTAATCATTTGATGGGCCTGTTCACAATGAGTTGAGAACTGCTGGTTGTTTGGGAAACTCTCTTAATATTTTGGTGGTCCTGGTCGTGGGTACCAGCATGGGTGGGCACAGGTTTGAACGTCCTGGTCGTGGGTACCAGTATGGGTGGGCACAGTTTGAACGTCCTGGTCGTGGGTACCAGCATGGATGGGTACAGGCTTGTCCGGGTCTTTGTGGTTTGTGTCAAAACAATGTTTAAAAGTCAAGTGGGAACTGGTATCTTTTTTTAAACAATGTCAAAGCTTGACACATTGATATATGAATATATTTTGAACAGACGTGGATGAATGTTTATTTATTCAAATATTTACTGACTGCTAAGTCAAGTTGTGTTGCGTTAACAAACATTTTCCCAAGGAGGCTAAATACTATCTGATACCAAGATGTACACAATCAGCAAGGAAAGTTTGCGCACAATTCTTTTATTAGGGGATTACTTTTTAAAACTGTGGATTATTTATTATTTTCAAATTCATTGCACAATATATTTTAGTTTACATACAAAATTCCTACTGATAATAAATACACTTATATGAATGTATATTAAAGTTCATGCTCATACACTAAAATGTAAATACAAATAGAGACAATAAAATATGTACAAAGTAAAAATTTGATCTATTATTCATTTTTATCGTCAAAGATAACCGATTGTGGGTGCTACTGTAAAACTAGTGGTAGGAGGCGAGTGACGCATAAGGTGAGCAGCAGTGTCCCAACGTGGAGCCCCATGAATGCACCACTGCTTGTTCTAGCGTAGCTGTCCACCACATGGATCTTCCAGCCCATGTTGGGATGTGTAAAACTGTTGTAGTAAACAATGTCTGGCCAAGTTGTGTTCGGAGTCACTTTCAAATGGCCGCATCCCTGGGAACAAAACGCAATATTGTTACTTAATAGCGGTAATGTCTCTGATCTGACTGGTACATCATCTTGTGATGAGTATTAAAGGTTGTTCTCACCTTCTTCACACGTGTAAAGGAGAGAACGGTTGAACTTCTTGAAAGTTGGGTAGTCATCGTCGAGTCGCCGGTCCTTGTCGTTGTGTTTGCTGATGCAGAGAGGTCCGGCTAAACAGAGAAATTAAATGTATCTGGACTAGAACTGTTAATACTAGCACTACCATAGTTCATCTTGAGGACAAGAGAATACACTCGCACCTCTGCCTGTCACATGGACACACCTGCTGTAGGTTTAGGTTGCCCCCTTCTGGTGAACTCCACGCCTGCCAACACTCGAACCTTCTGCTGCACTTCCTCGGAGAGCATGTCAAACCCTCCGTGCGCCTCGTCAGTGATTATGAAGGGATGGTAATACTCTGCGCTGTGAGGATTGTTCCCACCGTGGATCTTGAACGAGTAGGTGAGACCTCGCCTCAACCAGATCTCTGGAGCGAGCAGGCCGTTGATATACCACACAAGACCGGTTGTGGTCATCCCTGGAGGTAAACTCACTTTCATAACTAGTTGTTCCTCATTCGTGGAGATATAACTTTACATTTTATTCAAACAAACATACCAACAAGAATCACTAATATTTGCCTACGTACTAGTGATTCCTTGATAGCCTCTTCTGCCACCAGATGGCCCCAAGGTTGCAGTGAAGGTCCTGATAGTGCGGTCAAATATTTCACCTGCTTCCCAGGTTTCTCTGTGAAAAATGTTACAATTCCAAGTTTTTAAATCTCAACCTCAAGTCTCGGTAAAAGTGCTTTAAACAATCCTGTTAATGAACTGAGCACATGCTATATTATATAATATGGCTTGAACGGGGTTATTAGACCACCACCACTATTATTATTATTATTATTTAGCACCAACCTAACTACATGTTCAGGTCTAACACATATGTACAAACACGCTAATGTGTTTGGGATGGTGAAGGTTGAATTAAGAGGAAGTGAAGGAGCATTTTTGTGGGGAAAGTCACCGTAGGTAGACCGGAGCCGATCTTGTCGTTATTGACGCCTTAAGCATTTGACACCCAAAACCGGCCATTTATTTAACTAATCTGTTGTACAATTCACAGCACCACGTCGAGCTGCTCTGAGTTTAATACTGCAACTAGTTTGATATTAGTAATGAAGACACTAAGGCTGGAGCCTTAAAACAAATGACGGACATATTACCTAACATGAAAACACAGTAAAAATATATTGTAAGTTATATTGAGCTCAGTCCAAAGTTACGTCGGCCGGCACAATCTCAAGAAACTTGTGCAGGTGGGAGAGAGAAGAGAGATCTGTTTGTTGTTTATGACAAACAATCGGCACTTGTTAGTGGCACAAAGACAAACCTTATACAACTTTTTAAAATTACATTTGAAATATTTTCACTTTAACTCTTCTTGAACAATTTAAAGATTCAAATTTGGATTTGATGACTAAAAGAAAATTCAAGATTCAGATTTGTCTCTAACAAATATATATTTCCAGATGACCCTCTGACCGCGTGATTATGTAGATCTATATAGAACATACATGCGTTATATTGACACAAGATTTTAAATGTTGCACACATGATCATAGCCGATGTTATTCAAATTGAAGACATCTTGGTTTGATTCTCTCCCACAGTAATATTTATCAACTTTTTGAAGTTTGTTCTACCAGAGAACACATGCTGTTAGTTCTACCAGAGAACACATGCTCTGTTAGTTTGGGAACAGTCCCGCTACTCACCGAAAGCTCTCCTTGGAGCGAGTGAAAGCAAAGCAGTCGCTGCTCTGCTCCTTACGGTTCAATTCTAGCTTGAGGTTCCATTTAGGATATATGTCATGAAACATGGGTTCCTTATTGTGGTTCAGTTTCCCCACGGCCCACACAACGTACGACCAGCCTTGTGTGCGGTACTCCTGGTCCCCAGGGTCAGCTGACATTGACACACAAACACGTGTCATAATAAACTGAACTAACATCTCTTAAACTAGGCCTGTCGTAGCTTCACATGCCTTATAAATTGTAATATAACTTAAAATACTAGGACAGGCACAACAACTAGTCCCCAGAACGTTAATGCATCACTGTGAAACCCACCTCGGTGGCGTAGTTAGCCAACGCACCAGTCGTGTTGAACTAGACCACTGAGGATGGGAAGATCGAGGTTTGAATCTTGGTCGAGTGAACTGGAAGGGGTTTTCCCTAAATTGTTTTCCACTCTCCCTCCACGCAAATGCGGGTTCACTTCCTCTAAATTCAACCTTCCCAATTCCCAATCCATTTGTATAATTAGTACTTGAGCGTAAAACCCGAACGGGTAGTAAGACTCAGAGCTAAATAAAAAAACTAATTTTAAAAAAAATCCCTGTGTGAGGATAAAGCCACATTTCACCAATGAGATATTTTTGTGCTATGCCGGGAATCGAACCCGGGCCTCTTAGCTCAGTAGACAGACACGCTACCGACTGAGCTAACATGTCTCGTGTTTACAGTAGTGATAGGTTCTACCAAATGATCACTCAATAGTTTTATTAGCGCACTCTAAGCATGATAGTTGTTTACAGCATGGAGGGGTTCGGTGACAAGGTCTGTACCGGGATTTGAACCACCGCCAGCTGATAACAACTCACCAGATATGAGAGTACGCCTGTATGTGATGATGTTGATGCCATTCTCCCGCACGGCTGTGTGCAGCTGGTTACTGTCGAAACCTCCCAGTAACATGTCCTTGCAGACCCCTTTGTACTGGCCCAACACTTTCACACACTGGCGAAACAAATATCACACACGTCATGGCCCTGTTATGTAACATCACACCTCAACTCAATCATTAGGTGCGTTATTAGCGCAGTTCCAAGGAGTGCAAGAACATAGCAACATCTCCATAGGAGAGTAATAGAGCTACAATACAAACATGAAAATGTACCAAAATGTTACAACATAATCTCAATATGACATAATTAACAGGAGTCTCTCGAGAGTGAGACAAGTGGAATTTAAGAGATTCGTCTGGCTTGTAAAACTTAGTAAAAAAATAACTGACAAACCCACCAATAAAAGATGAATGGGCGTACTTGGGACGCTCCACCAATTATTATATCATTGTCACAAAACTCCCACAAGGTCAACTTCTATTAAATCTTCATCTTGTGAATGTGGGGAATGCCAGGCCACCACCGTGGTTCGGATTCCACATTAAACTGTAGGTCCTTCATTTCATCTCACAATCACCCTACCATTACACATTAGCATAAGTGCGTATAACCCGAACAGGTAGTAAGACACGGTGCTAATAATAATAATATTAAATCTTCACCGAACCAATCAGTCAAGCTCGACTGAGCTTCTTAATAAACTCACAAGAATTGAGTCAAGACAAGTTCAAATGCAATAAATATATACTTTTAAAACTTACCTAGTTAGGTACATAAAATGATTATTGAAATTTAAAAATGTTTTAAGATGAAAATAAGACTTGTATACAACTTATTTAAAATAAAATATATTTTAATTTATTTACTACAATGATATTAAATAGCATGTATCAAGTGCACATTTTGTAAACCACATCCAGACAAGTAGAGAGACTCCAAAGAAGTGGTCTTGTACAACAAGGTTGAACTTGTCGACGCTATAAAACTTACAAACTCGAGCTTACGCCAGAGAGTGACACCTTCCTAGGTAAACTTCAGGAAAATGGCTCTTTATAAGACCCAACTTACCGGGGCCTTGGCTGTAATATTGTAGTCCAAAGCGTACCCCAGATATCCATCAAGGTACGCAATGGTAGCGTCTGAACCGACCATTTCACTCCTGTCCGTAGAACCACTCAAACCGAAAGCCATGTAGTTGTCCTCCGCTGAAATAAATAAAGACATCCTCAATCCTTGTCCTTGTCTTGTTGAAATAAAGGATGCTAAGACAATGACAGATAACAACTTGCTTTCTAATAATTCACTAATTCATCATCATGAACAGTGAATCCAGACCATAGGAAATATACTGCGTTGTAACTACTTATTGCTAAACTCATCTTGTGCATCTACAAATATCTAATCTTGAGTTTTATAAAGTGCACATGCATTAGCTTTAGACAATTGCTCTCCCACAATGCAATATTCACTCACCAACCTGTCCAGCAAGCTGTATCGTTATTTGAGGTCCGAATATTTCCCAGCCCACTTGGAGATCTTTGTGGAGCTGGACACAGTTTGGGAGACTGTTTTTATGTGGCTAGAACACACAATAGAGACTATTAGAACACTCACAGATTGTTCATAAACAACATCCTACACACTCAATCAAGAACTATTGGAAAGATAGACAATCAAATAGGCTCACTCACACCCACATCTCACCTGGTCTCACACCCATGTCTCACCTGGTCTCACAGCCACGTCTCACCTGGTCTCACACCCACGTCTCACCTGGTCTTAGCCATGTCTCACCTGGTCTCTCACCTGGTCTCACAGCCACATCTCACCTGGTCTCACAGCTACGTCTCACCTAGTCTCACAGCCACATCTCACCTGGTCTAACATCCACGTCTCACCTGGTCTTACACCCACGTCTCCCCTGGTCTCACAGCCACGTCTCACCTGGTCTCACAGTCACGTCTCACCTGGTCTCACAGCCATGTCTCACCTGGTCTCTCACCTGGTCTCACAGCCACATCTCACCTGGTCTCACAGCCACGTCTCACCTAGTCTCACACCCACGTCTCACCTGGTCTCACAGCTACGTCTCACCTAGTCTCACAGCCACATCTCACCTGGTCTAACACCCACGTCTCACCTGGTCTTACACCCACGTCTCCCTGGTCTCACAGCCACGTCTCACCTGGTCTCACAGTCACGTCTCACCTGGTCTCACACCCACGTCTCACCTAGTCTCACACCCACATTTCACCTGGTCTCACACCCACGTCTCACCTAGTCTCACCTAGTCTCACAGCCACATCTCACCTGGTCTCACACCCACGTCTCACCAGGTCTCACAGTCATGTCTCACCTGGTCTCACACCCATGTCTCACCTGGTCTCACACCCACATTTCACCTGGTCTCACACCCACGTCTCACCTGGTCTCACAGCCACGTCTCACCTGGTCTCACAGCCACGTCTCACCTAGTCTCACACCCATGTCTCCCCTGGTCTCACAGCCACATCTCACCTGGTCTCACAGGGTCTCTTGGATTGTGCACTTACATTATTAGAGTAATTAAACTAGCCTGGTAGAGGTAAGGAAGATGGGGTTTGAGAGAAAATGTACCCGAATTCGTGAAATGAGATAATGGGAAAACATTTATAAAAACTCCCTCAGTCACCCTTCTGGGATTCAAACTCTGATTGGGTCATAAGATAAGTGCTTTAATAACATTTCTCTTTGGACTCGACACTCACAATAACTTCCACCAGGGATGGAGGAACATTGAGACCGTCAGGAATTATTACAGAACCGTAGTTCTCTTTGGACTCGACGTCAAACACACTGAGCCAGTCGATGTCGAAGATAGTGAGCTCGCCGGGTATTTCCAGAGTAACGTCCTCCTTGGTGTACCCTCGGAGCGGGTCCAAACTGAGGACAGAGAAACAACAGTTGTATGTGTTTGTATGTGTTGTTTTATAAGTATTGGTAAGATGTGATGTATGAACATATGAAACTTCTACAGCTATCAGATAAGGTTCTTACTTAGGTGAACTATTTTCAGCACAAGTTACTTTCAAATAGTTCTTTATAACAAACTATTCAATAAGCCTGGCCACAACTTAACCTAATGACTCGCTTTAAGGCTAGGGAGGTTTAGTTTTGAAGTGTAACTCACTATCCATGTTCATCTGGTACTTTACTGCCCTTAGACGAAGGCTGGGGCCCCACGCCAATCCAGAAGTGTGTGTCTGCAGACAAACAAACAAGAGAGGACAAGGTTAGATCTACAAACACACGTGTTACAAACTAAATGGTCAGGATGGTTAGTAAATCACACCTTTGCCTCGACCATCGTACGTAAACTGGAGAATTCTGATGGTTTTAGCGTCAAGAATCTCAATGGAGTCCGAGTTGACGTTGTGTGATTTCCCGGTGAGCTGCGAGACTGTCTGCGTGGCCGGTGGTTCAAACTCCTCGGGGATGTACACGTCCCCAAATGTGTTCTGACTCGACAGATCATACATCGCAATCCACTTGATCTCTGTGATCTTCTTTCCATCAGGGAGGGTCAGGGTGAAGTCTTTGTTGAAGTAACGTTCCAGCATATTCGTTCTGAAAGAGCAATGGCCACCGTTTCCCTCAAAATGATGGCAGCATCAAATGATCATCATTTATAAGTGATTACACATGTTTAAAATATACCTAGTAGAGCACCCAGAACTCACTTGCCAAACTCGTCAGGTATAATGAACCCCTGCGGGCCCGGACGGTTGGTAGCGCCCGCCCAGAAGAAGGTGTCGGCACCATTGCCGTCGTAGTTGAAGTTGATGAAGAGGAAAGTGTATTCGTCGACTGCATAGACATCTCCAGAAACCTGGTGATGGTACGAGTTGATCTTTCCCAAATACTTTCCTCGATAGACCTCTTTCTCTTCAGCGTTAACGCAGGACAGTGCTGACACATGAACAATAATTATTATCTTAATGTGTCATTTAAAACAAGTCCCGTTGAATGTAAAGGGTCAGTTCAAGAATTCACATCTTCTAGTTCTGGTGTGGTACCTTTCCTCAGTTATTTAAATACTTGACTGAAAACAGCAGGTTGAGGAGGGTGAATATAAAGGACCTGAACATACTTTCATCTGGGAAATGTTGAACCCTATTATGTAAAAGCCCCTTACTCCTTGAGGACTTAAGTCAATCCACAGAAGAATTATTCGAAAATGAGGGCAACGTTCGTCTAAAACAAGTTGTGGGTTTTAATTAAGTGAAAATATACTTTCAATATTTCAACTAATGTGTAATGGAATTAAGATATAGTAGAGCCTCTCTGTGTATACTTTTTAACACCTTAATCTAAACTGTTTTAATTTATATTGCATTACTCCTGCACGACAAATTTCCCATTCAAAGTATTCTCAAGATAATAAAACATAATTTAAGACTCGTTTCTTACTTGGCTGTTGAAGTCTCCATCTGTGACGTTTGACACAAAGGAGTAACCTATGGATGTAGGTCAAGTACTCGCTTTAAATATTTAAAATGACATTTACACTAGAATATTACAGGTATATTATATAACTTACCATAATATAAAACACTTGACGCACATATTAATATATATGTGTGATTGTATTTCATGATGAACAAATGTAACTTAAACCTAGCATGTCTTTGACCACAGATGATTAGCAGAACACAACTGTAACTTTAGAAATGCTCGATCTCGCATCGATCTTAACGAAAATCGATTCTGTACACTCAATTGATCGATTTTCGTATAAATTTAAAAGCTTCGATCTGATTCAAAAATCGATTCTTATATTGGAGAATTTAAATATTGAAATGAGATAAAACATTAATATCGAAATAATTATTTATTGTCTCTTGGAAATGTAACTTTTTTGACAACTAGGAAAATTTCAAAACCAAAGTTTGAAATTTTGGGCGTCCAATTAGTACATAATTATTTAATGCAAAATTTATATTATCGCTAACCACGTGGCCAAGTGAGGAGTGTGCCAGCCCCACCCAAACGTCCTGAAAAAATCAATTAGTATTGGGTACATTTAATTTAAATGTTTTTTTAAAGATACTAAAAAAAAAAATCGTAACCTATAAATTATTGTAAATTATATTACATGCAAACTAAGTTGTTTGAGTGAGGCTTGCATGGAGCGGGAATGGAACTTAATTGTATCCAGTTGTTTGAGCCCCGACAACCCAGACAGTTTTGTCCGAATGTCCATTGAGACACGTGCCTGATCAATGATCAAAGTGTGCGACTAGATAAGTCACATTGCAGGGAGTTACAAAGTCTACCTCATTGAATTAGCCACAAAGATTACTGTACAATGTAATAGCAACAACACTGTAGGCTTTATTTGCCATATCAATATTATTTGTATTGGGATAGGCTCACTCACTCATCAGTTGACTTGACTTTTGTGTGAAGGACCTATTTAGCCTCTAGGCGAAAGTTGAGGCGGGGTTTGGCAGAGTTTAACCTCCAAGGGGTGAAAAGCGAGAGTGGGGGTTGAAAATTAAAAAAAAAACATTGAAGTATCATTTGAATGAGAGAACATAAAGCCTTGTAACTTAAAATGAAGGTTCATTTTTATAATTGTGTGAGGTAGTCCTTGAAGAAGGCTGGGGGTGTAATTGATGTATGACGGTTTCTCTCATATTCAGCTGCACATGGCATGCTCCAAAGTCAGCTCAACTACCTCACAGTATGGTTATTAAGAACAATCGCTAACATAGCGTATGAACAAGTGCTAAGGACGTGAATTTCTCCACATAAGGACATCACCAGCCATTTCCTGCATATGGTGTATGTTTATACTTTTTTTTGTAAGTTTGATTGTGTTTTTTTTTTGTAAACGTGTTAGTGCCAGCATAACGGAAAAATGACTGTGCTGTGAAATCTTGTATTTTTCTATTACCGGGTCTAACTTTATATTTAGGTCGAGTGACGTGCACCTCCTGTTGCTTAGCTGTGGTTTTTATCGCCGTTATTTGTTGCTACTCGTGGATTATATTGCTACTAGCAGGGAATTCTACTTGAGTTATATTGTAGCCACTTACTGTAAACTCCCCCCCCCCCCATCTTTTTAGCGGATAAAACACCGCCGTCAACTGGCACATCAGTGAGTCTGGCTATACATTTTGACTCCATGATATTTACTAACTCAAATAGTTGGATGAATTTATTCAGATGATTTTACAAATAAGCTTAATGCTCAATACTTGTCACCTCAAATTATATACGTTATTTTTTTAATTACATAATTAAAATAGACTCATTTAACCTTTTATATTAAAACGATGATCTCAACCAAATTTTGATAAATGGATACCCAACAAATGGCTTTAGAATAAAATAAAAGCAACACTTTAAAAGGCACCATATGAATTCATAAAGAACAAAGGAACAAGAAAGCCATCTTGTTTTTAAAGATGCTGTTAGAAAAACAAATAAGGAAGGGCAAGAATGCGTTGATCGCATTTGTGGAGAGCGAAAAAGCATTTGATGATGTGGAATTGAATAAAATATAATGTTTGAGGTTTTGAGAAAACTTGGGATCAAATACAACGACCGAAGAAGAATATATAACTAATACAAAAATCAGGCAATAATAACTAGAGCCATGGTAAACGTCCACTGGTCCTCTGGATGGACCACACGCTCGTACTTTTGCATTCTTTGCATTATTTTGAATAATACTCCATTCACCTATCTTTATCGTACAGTACACATAGGGCGTCGACAATGCCAATAAGGATTCCAGGAGCCAGATTGATTGATATGATAAGTAGTGCACGTGCTCACCACCATTCACATGTGGAGTTTACAGCCTATCCCTCTATTTGTTTTAGAGCAGAGTCTAAGATATACAGGTCTGAATACTATTTAGTTCTGGTGATCAGACATTGACGCCAAATAACGCTAATATAGTTGCGGAATAGCTTGCACGCAATTTGAATTTTGAAGAGCAGTTTGAATCTCCAACTTTACATTTTATTGTTGGGCAGAATTTATTTCATCCAAATTCACATGTTAATTATTTGTTTGGTAAAATTTGATTATATTATAAACATGGTTATAAATTATTATTTAAAAAATGTATTGATGTATAAGGGCACTAAAGCATCAATCAGTCTTACTATCTAGCTAGTGACATCTGAGGGGAGTTTTGATTTAATTCTGATGGGTAGAATCTAGGATTATTTGTCTGAATACAAAAATTAGAGTATTTCCTTCAATAAAGGGATAAGGCCGGATGCAAGAATGAAATAAGCAAACGTGAAGAGTGAATGAGAAGTGTGATTTTTGAGTGGCTTTCAAAAGTATTATTTACATTCGAAAGTGTGAGTGGCGTTAATGAGCAATCTCAGAGGGCACGTTCTTGCAGACGGCTCAATACCAAGCCAAACCAATGCCACTAATCTTTCATTTTTACTCATTTAGTTCTTGCATATAGTCTATAAGACTTAAATAGAGTTTTATTATTTAAAAAATTAGATTTAAATATAGTACTTTGGTACTTCCATCTTTACAATGGTCCCAGGTTTGTTTCCCGCCTTCAAGTAGACATTTTTGAAATACTATATTTGACTTAAGTGTCAAGACAATTATTGATAGTATAATCCCTAAATATTATTTAATTAAATTAATGTAGTAATATTGTTTGACGTAACAAATCGATTGTCACTACTGTTAGAAACTCACCGAAATTTATTGCGTGAGGTTGGCGAGACTGGTTGTTGCGCAGGAGAGACAGGACAGTGAGTGTGTGGAATGGTGACGTGCGGACGTGAATGAGAGGTGTGCGAGCGAGAGTCATGTAAAGGGGCGGTGTTGGTACAATATGTGCGTAGCGCATGTTATGTTGGTCAACAAGTGTGCGATAATTAGATTATGTGAGAAGTGGGATGAACACAAAATATAACTATTTCCCCGTTTAAAGGCGTAACCGGTTTTCCTTGTGTTTAATTGCATAAAACATCTGACGCGTTATTTAAGTTTGTGATACACAGTCAGAAAGTTACATGTCTTGGATTTAAATAGTAATATGAACGGGCTGCTATTGCTAATAAAAAAAACTTATAAAAATAGACAAAATTGTTATAGATGATGAACGATAAAATATGACTTGAAAACGTGGGTACACCGTGGTCACCATCTTGCTAGCGTGGAAAATATTTGCACACACACAAATATATATATTGAATTACGAGTGTTTGAAAACGAACTAATTGTGATATAATTTTCAACAGCCCTTAAAAAATAAAATATATCCAAAATGCAACAGCAAGACAAAAACAAATTGGAGGATGGAGCTATAAGCCATGAGGAAGTAGTGGCGGAACATCAGACGGACTTGATTATGTTTATGCAGGATGTTCTGAGCCTAATTTTGGAAAGCAACCGCTAACGTGATCAAACTCTTTTTGAAATGATGAGATCGCAGCAACATCAAATACCAGAACCAACTTATAATACAATGCCTAACTTAGCGAAAACCATCCCCCACTTTGATGGTGAGTCATCAGGAATGAACGCGTCTGAGTGGCTACAGATAATCAACACCACGGTGGAACTTCATAAATGGCAGAATCCTTTCAAGTCAGAGTCTGTTAGGACTCACCTCATAGGTGCAGCTTAACATTGGTATCGGTCCCGTCTATCAGAAATAGTCAGTAGGGACCAATTCAAACGTCAATTTTGACAGACCTTTGTGGGAACTATAAACCTCCCAGAAAAATTTAATCAAATGAAGAGCCGCATGCAAGATAAAAATGAAAACACACATTTTTATATTCATGATAAAATGCGGCTATATAAGGCCCTCTGATTAGAGTTCACAGACACTAAGAAACAACTTGCAATTGGCCTGTGGTCACGTGAATTATTATTATTATTAAAATGAGCAAACACCATGATGACCTGGATGACCTCCTTAATGACATAAGGGATTTTGAAGAAGTGAATCCACAGCGATCAAAACGTGCCGTAGATCGTCCTGGGAAACAGGTTTCATGGAGATCAGATGAGTAGCCTAGGTTAGGCTTACAAACCGGAAGGGACATAAGCAGCTCACAAGAGATTAAACAAGCAAGAGGCCGACCATCTCTAAATGAAATAAAGCATGAGCGACCAAAATCAGCGTATTATCAAAATGAAAAACGGGAACCATGTTGTTTTAATTGTCAAAAATATGGACACATTTATCGAGACTGCTCGGAGATAAGAGGACAAATAAAATGTTTAGCTTGTGGCCAAGAGGGCCATACCAGGCGTTTCTGTACTAACCGAAACAGATAAGAGGAAGAACATATTCAAATCACTAGCACCGAGAGGAACATAACTGCATATTTGGAGAAATACCTGAAGGAAGTTAAGATAGGACCTGTATCATTTATGTCGTTAATAGACACAGGCAGTTCGTGTTGCACAATACAAGACACAGCAGCCACCAAGTCTGGGTTGCCAATTCAACCCTGTAAAAAGAGTTTACATGGGTTCGGGGACACAGAAAATGTGATCACTTCATTGGGAAGAATAGTTTCTGATATTCTATGGATAGTGCAGTAGAAGGTGATGTGGAAATGCTGGTTGTCCCAGACAATGCACAAAGTACTGAGGTCATCATCATCGAAAGGATTTGGACAGAACTGCCAAGTGTGGCATTTGTTAAGTTAGGAGAACATTTATTTGTTGGAAATGCCGACGAAGATCTCTTTAAGAAATTAAATCTACCAACAGTAACAAAGGATAAACCAATTAAACTGCGGACACTATCAGCCAACAAATTGCAAGAGAATAGCATTAATTTTGTTCAAGTTGTGTCAAATGTACCTCAAGACGGCCAGATAGTTTTTGGTGGCGCTATTTATAAGCCAGATGAGAAAGGGGAGTTCTCCATACGAATTATAAATACAAGTACTGAAGAGATGTACATGAAGAAAAATGTCAGTGTGGGTCGTGGTGAACTAGTGAACATAGTGGATGTTGATCTATATAAGCCTACACAACACATCAGTGACAATGGTTCAACGTGTAAGAGTGTCGGGAGAGAAGACCTCCTTATTGATAATTGTTCTAATGAACAAGACATAATTTCATTAGTGAATTTGGTGAATGAGTTTAGTGATTGTTTTGATTCCAACCTGTCAGAGTTAGGATGCACTGACTTGACCAAAATGAACATAGTTGAGGTTCCTGGCAGCAAACCGATTGCATGCAAACCGTACCGAACGAACAGACAAGAAAAGGACGCTGTAATAGAAATAGTCAAGGAATGGACGGATCATGGCATCGTGACGGAGACTAAGTCACCATATGCGAGTCCAGTGTTACTGGTAAGAAGAAAAATGGGGAAAATAGACTATTCGTTTGATTATCAACGCTTAAACCAACAAACCATAAGAGATAGATATCCATTACCCCACATTGATGACCAATTTGAACAACTTTCTGGTAGCAAGGTGTTCACGGTACTTGACTTAGCCCATGGATATTTACAAATTCCTTTGAGTGAGGGGATGAAGGAGAGTACTGTATTTGTTACATCGGAGGAAACTGGTCGACTTGAAAGACTGGTATTTGGTTTGACTAACGGACCAGCTGAGTTCCAGCGTGGGGTGATTAGGTGGATTACGAAATACAATAGCGATGTGCTACTTGGATGACATCCTAATCCCCACCAAACATCGGCCAGAAATGCTAAATTGATTAAGACTGGTCTTAGAAGCCTTGAGACAGGCTCACCTTACATGAAAGCTAAGTAATTGTGAATTTGGGAAGAAAACCATAGAGTACTAGGGGTTTGTGATTAGAGATGGCACCATACAACCCGGGGAACGTAAACTATTGGCAATCAGCAAGTTTCGTAAGCCCAATTCCGTCCATGAAGTAAGGATGTTTCTAGGGTTCACTGGATTCTTCAGACGGTTCACGCCTTGCTATGCTGCAAGAGCTTAACCACTTAGTCGCTTATTAAGGAAATACTCTCAGTATATGTGGGACGAAGATCAGAATAAGGCATTTGAAGAACTCAGGACTACCCTCATTCAGGAGCCTGTGCTTAAGCTTTATGACCCTAATGCAGTAACTGAACTACACTCAGATGCAAATGCTCAGGGGTTGGCTGGAATGCTCCTACAAGAAAGTGTAGATGCTCGTATGCACTTAACATACTGTATGAGCAAGAAAACTACAGATGTGGAAGCTAATTACCTCTCAGGCAAGCTTGAATTAATGGCATGAACCGCTTGAGACAATTCTTGCTAGACATTAAATTTACAGTGGTGACCGATTGTCAAGCTTTAGTTTACAAGAATGGTAACGAACGACCAATCCACAGATTGCTAAGTGGTACCATTTTATACATAAATATGACTTTGAGGTAAAAAAAATAGACCAGCTGAGAAGATGGCCCACGTGGATGCCATGATCCGTGCACCAATGAGCTGTGAACAACAAAATACTATGGCAGAAGTGATTAGTGATAGGTGTTTTTAACCCTATCTGTTGAGGATCAAGTACTAGAAATGCAATATAATGATTCAAAATTAAGGGATATTATACGCATACTCAAATTACCCCATCATCACAGAAATAAATCTGAGCGTAACAAGGTAGTTGATTTGGAACTTGTAAATGGGAAAGTATGTAAGATTGAGAAACATAATCAGCAGACATCCAAACTTTATGTTATCCCTAAAGTGATGAGAAAAAGTCTCACTGTTAAATTTCATGACTTGTCTGGACACTTCGCAGTTGACCGTACTGTTGCTAAGATGAAAGAAAACTATTGGTTTCCTGACATGAAAATATATGTTAAGCATCATATAGCTTACTGCTTTGAGTGCCTCTTGAGTAAGGTCCCAGGGGGACGAAAAGCTAGTCTGCTACCCCAGGCACTCGGCCTTTTCAAATTGTGCACATCAATCATTTAGGACCTTTTCCTTGAAGCTCAAAAGGTAATTGTGAACTACTTGTAATCGTGGATAACCTGACAAAATCTGTGCATCACTATGCAGTGCGTGATACGTTCACCCAAAGTGTATTGAAGTGCCTTGATCTTTTTTTTTTATGAGCGTGGTCTACCGGAAAAAAATAATCAGTGACAGAGGAACGTGTTTCATTTCACATGTATTTGAAAAATTTTGTGTTTCACGTGGAATAAACCATGTACTAAACTCTGCCAGACACCCCCAAGCCAATGGACAGGTAGAACGAGTGAACCTAACCTTGACACCGATGATATTCGTTTCATCACAGAGAGCAGACTTAAAGGACTGGGATAAGAATTTGAAGAAGATTCAACGTGACCTCAACACCGCTATCAACAAGACTACAGGGATATCACCCTTTGAGGCACTTCACGGGTATCGACCTCAGCACCACGATGGGGCACTTAGGAGTCCCCTCAATGTACCTGGGAACTGCAGGTACCAACCACCTGCAGAAATATAGGCAACAGTACTCAACAAAATCATAGCAGAACAGCTCCACCAGAAGGAATATTTTGATAAGAGACGGTATACTCACCCAAGTTTTGTCATTGGAGAAGTGGTGATGATGCGACGCGCACCAGTACGTACTGGCGAACCAACACAGGGGCAGTCGAAGTACAGAGGTCCTCCTGTGGTGTTTAAAGTGTTCCCAGATGGCAACACTTATCGAGTTATTCAAATGACAGGATATGTTAAACAGAAACACTATGCCCTAACGTTTCTCAACTCAAATCATGGGGTAACAAATACAAGATTGATGATGGTGAACCTGTGAGTGACGAGTCAGAAGATGATAGGTCAAAGGGATCGGAGCTGAAGACAACCAAACCTAATAGCAGTCCTGTGACATTTTCAGACAGTTCTGATGTTGGTGAAACTGGAAGAGACTAAGACAACCCAAGGACTCGGCCTATTCGAGAACGGCGTCATCCTAAGTACTTAAAGGATTTTGCCACCATAGCGATATGATTAGTATGGCATTGTGTGCCATGTATATTGTGTATATAATCATCTAGTAATAAGATAGGTTAAGTGTTATTTGAGAGTGTATTTATATGACATGTGTGAACAAACTTCATCGAGGACGATGAGTGCTTCAGGAAGGCCGAGTGTTAGAAACTCACCGAAACTTATTGCGTGAGGTTGGCGAGACTGGTTGTTGCGCAGGAGAGACAGGACAGTCAGTGCGTGGAATTGTGACGTGCGGACGTTGATGAAATGTGTGCGAGCGAGAGTCGTGTAAAGGGGCGGGATTGGTGCAATATGTGCGTAGCACATGTTATGTTGGTCAACAAGTGTGTGATAATTAGACCAAATGTGATACAACACTACTAAGCTGTAATACAGTCATTTTAAGAGACTTTAACACGTTAGGGTGTGAGCAGTTTCAGTCCTATATGAATAATCTATTACCTTTGTGACAATGGTATTAAAAAAAATTGTTACTATTTTTTTAATGTGTAGTCAAATACTTTCGAATGTTGATAGTACAATTTTAGTTTCTATTGATTCTCCATGTCGTTTGATCTTAGTGGGATGTCTGAATATTAAAATATTAAATTTTATTTGATATACCTAAATATGACTATACGAGTAGTATCATTTGATCTGCCGTTTACTTGCACGTATAAAATATGGTCCAAAAAAAGTCTTAATGATTATGCTGTTTTGAGAAAATAAAGTGTTTTATTTGTATCGGTTCTAGAGCATTGTTACCGATAATTAAAAAAAATACACTTTTTCATTTTTGGTATATAAATAATGTTTAAAGTTAAGGGAATAGAAAAATCACTGGAATAAATCAATATACATGTAGCCATAAATAAAGGAGTGGTGGTAACTGATATCGCACAGATTTTTTTTTAAATTGCAAACATTGGTCAACCAATGTGTAAATAATTAAAAGAAAAACTAACCTTGAATTATAAATAGCAATTGCACACTTCACTTTTGCTAAATACTTTCCTCACTATCTGTCACAATTCACTCTCGTTGAATATCCTTTGTTCAAAAATATTTTCACAAAATCTACCATTGGATTTTATTCGAAAGTTCTCTTGATCAGAAATCTGTCTTATATTATTTTCTCACAATTCACGTCTCTTAAAATTTGAGGGCATAGTAAACAATGATACGTCAGTTTTAAAACAAGCTGAAAACTTAAATTTATTTTTAATTTTGACATCTAAAGCTATCGTGGAGAAATAAAATCTTACAAATCCCAACAGTTCTTATAAAACGCCACACATGATCCGCAACGCTTTTTTACTTAGCGGCAAATCGTGCAACTAAAACGCTTCAAAGTCTGATCAACTTTTATGAGTAGTGTCATAGGGGTGGTCGCCTATATTTATTCGGATTGGACCTGTTCTGGAACACAAAATAGATAAAAATAAGGTTTCTTTCGCAAATAATAGAAAAAACGAGGTAGATTGATTTTTAAAGTGGTCGTTTAAACTTATTGGCTAACAAATACATATTCTATCGCTGGCGGTATAAAGGTACTGGTTTGGTTGGCTATTCTGAGACAAAGTATGTTTATAAAAAATGTCTATGATAGTGAACACTTTTTAAAGAATACTTTGAATCAAAATGGAAGGGATCGAGAAACTTGAGGTTAAAAATAATACAAATGATGATATAGAAATGGAGGAGACCGAAAAGCCAAAGGTTAAAAATAACAAAAATGGTATTCTATATATATCATCCATTCCGCGATTTATGACTGTTATAAAAATTAAAGAAATATTTGGCCAATTTGGGGACGTCGGAAGAGTGTTTCTCTCTCCTGAAATTAACTTCAAAGGTAAGGGCGGCCTGCCTGGTTAAATGTTGGTTGATATTTCTGGGCTACCAGCGAAGGTCTCACTAACTATATCCCTATCGCTTCACAGGAATGTAGATACATTTCTTCTAAAATACTGCCTTATCCCCTTTACAATAGTAGGTGATGTATGAACAGTTCTTAGTTAGGGTTAATTGTGAGCAAGTGTACCCACATTTGCATGCAGGATGGTAAACCATCATCGACCGTTTCCAGCCTGTGACTGGTCACCCATAGTTTCTTGTGAGATTGACGCCTTTGACCTTGCGGCCACTGAAGTAGGTCCTTGATAGCTGATCTCAACTTGACAAGACGCAAACAATGTTGTCAAAGTCTTGAAACATAGATAGTGAATTCTAATGTTTTATTGTTCCCCCTTCAGATAAACAGAATTTACTCAAGAAGAAGAAGAAAACCATCCAGAAAGTTCTCTGAAGGTTGGGTAGAATTCAAGCGCAAGAGAGTCGCAAAGCAAGTTGCCCTCAAGTTGAACAACGTGAGGATTGACGAAAGAAAGAAAAGCAAGTTTTACGACTTCATTTGGAATATCAAGTACCTACACGGGTGAGGGTTCTAGTTCCATCTCATGAGACCATATGTAACTAACGTGTAAACATGTGTATAGTTTGTATTCTCTTCCAGGTTCAAATGGGTTCACCTGAGTGAACGCTTGTCATACGAACGTGCAGTTCATCAACAGAGGGTGCGCTCAGAAATAGCCCGTGCTAAAAGGGAAGCCAGTTACTTCTCACAGAACATTGACAAAAGCAACAAGATCCGCAAACGTGTTGGCAGTGGTGCTCCGGTGAATGAAAGCAGGTCCAGGGACATCCCGGTGTACCGGCAACGGGAAACTGACAGCACCGTCAGAGAGAAAAAGAAACTGTCATTGGACAAAACAGAGTGAATTATACAACATGTTTACTGTCGGCTAAATACAAGAGTTGTACCAGCAGGCCAAGGTGTCAGTCTCATCTTGCGATGACAAGGTCAGGGTTCGTATCCCAGCCAGATTAGTGTAACTAGTTCATGTGTGTGTAACCAGAAAACAACAAAACCACATTTACAAATAATCAGAGGTTTAACTCGTTCCCTGGCGCGGGCGCGAATCAACATTTAATTGCAATAAGTTATTGTAATGCCATCTATCAATGAACCTCTGTACTTTGTATCGAGGCCGATAGTTCACTGCTATACACAAGAACACGAGTACCAACAATCTGTGTCAGGTCGGAGCAGGACGAGTGTAAACATGGCTGTTTGGCCTGCGCTAAACACGCGCCAGGGAAGTGGTTAATAAATTGCACCAATTACTGAAATTATTTTCCTGCCAAACATGGTAGGTTGGTACTTGTTAAACATGCAATTTGAATTAGGATTTTGGGAGAAATAAACAAACTTTAAACTTAAAATATTTGTATATGATGAAATCCACTTTTTATTCCAAGCTTTACATTATTTAAACAACAAATTCCTTAATTCACTTTTTGAGCCAGTCATGAGACTCTGCCCCTGTTGGGGGGTTGTCAAATCGTCACAAACGCTCTCATTTCATGTACCACTCGGCTATTTTGAGGCCAAACCTGGGGTTTTATTATAATAACAATAGTGTTACTTTATCACAGCCAATATTGAACATTTCTAATCATTTGAAATCATTAACACTAGATAACTAAATCTAATAAACATAACTAGGTACTCTCTCAATTAGTCCTTTTATCCCACGGAGAGAATATATATATATTGTTACACTTGTGTTGATAGAACATTAAGTTACTGCCCTGAATCTACAAGCACTCAACTGATAGCTCAAACTCGCATTAAAATATTTTAATTGTGTCAATTCAAATACAATACCTCCTTCACTGTTACAGGTCTTATCTTCGCTAACAGAACATGAGTTGGTGTTAATTAGAACTGGGTGAGGCATTTTGAGTCAATTCTTCACATCCCAGAAATATTAAGAGAGTTAGAACCAAAGTCTTTAAGATGATACTTGTTATTGTCTTGAATAAAACACCTCAATGATCTTGACATTGGTTGAGGCCTTAAATTTATCAAAAATGACTCAGCTTAACTCTTAAGTTAAATATATTGTGTTTCTTTCTCTCTTAATCTTAAGTATAGAAAGCTACTTACTAAGGCCCTTGGCCCTGTCGGAAACCGTAGATGGCGCTAGATACCGGACAGGTCTTGCAGAAAAATTATACATTTGGGAATATCATTTTCTGGAGAATGAGTAAAATTTTTATGTTAATATTTTCAACACCCCTTCTAAGATAATGTACCAATGTTTATTAATTGTTACATTTTCTATTGAGAAAAATGTCAATTTTATCAATATTTGATCACTGTTTAAATAATGGAGATGTGTATATTACAAAAAGTATAACTTAATCAACATGCGTATATTCCTGAACAAACCATTTCCGAAATGAAAATTGCAAAACAATAAAAATTCTTGAAAATAGTTGTTTGTTCTGACGTCAAATGAAAAGAGCCAATTGCCTTAACACATAAATACAGTAATTAATAAAAATACTCTGTAACACATTGTGGCATAGACAGACCTATGTCATCTGTGACACATGATTGATGTATTCATCTATGACACATGATTGATGTATTCATCTATGACACATGATTGATGTATTCATCTGTGACACATGATTGATGTATTCATCTATACACATGATTGATGTATTCATCATGACACATGATTGATGTATTCATCTGCGACGCATTGTAATGTCCCTGATTTGACCCTAAAGAATATTTGAAAGCATTGACAATATTCTCATCTTATATATATATATATATATATATATTATTTATTTGAATTTTATATTTTATTACTTGGTGCTTAAAGCACTTCTTCTAAATTATTCAGATATGATAGTTACCAGATTCTAACTAGGAAATTACGAGTTATTTCTTGTTAAGTTGACGCCCTGAAGGTAGGAGGCCTCAGCTACTGTAACTAACTTCAGTGTGTGACGTAAAGTTGAGTGAAAACTACAATGTTAGAAGAGTACTGCTCTCGAACAACCCAGACTAATGTAGATGTTTAATTTGAGGTAGTTTCCGGTTCTCAAACATTCTAGTAAGTTCTATTGGACTGAGATATACCAAACCAGTGGTGCAATCTCAGACGGACGTGTGCTCGCAGTTCGTAACACATTATCATATCATTGAATAAACTTATATCAACTTTATCTGACGTTATTAATTTATATCACAAAGTGACGTTACAATTGTCGTCCCAACTAGGGGCAAGTCACGTAACGAGAGTGTTATTCATCTGTGATGCAGGATTTACAACACAACAGACCACTTCAGTCCCAGTTTCCATTAATGTTGGTAGAACTGTATGAACTATTCAGGAATCACTGAAATTCCTTCAAGAACTTCTTGGGCTTCTTCGCGAAGGGACTCCACCTTCTCCAGGAGCAGCAACTGAAAAAATAAAACTATTGTTAGGCTATAGTTTGCTGGACCACACAACTCAAATGAGAAGTAACAGATAAAGTAATGACAGTGTAATATGTAACAACCAGGGGTCTGGGAGCATCAGGTCTTTCATTCGAGTTGAACTCCAACAGAATATTCCAGAAAGTTCTCAAGTTCAAGTACATTCATAGGTTTAAAATAGGGCTGTCAAACTTGATTCCTCAATACCTCTGCTATTGAAAGAATCGGGAATCGATTTTTACCTGTCAATAAGACTGGTAACCAAACAAAATGACTAACATTTAAAATGTGTAATCATCGATTATCTTTATCTCGCATATTAATTTAGTTGTAGTTTCATTTAAATGCGGGCAAATTGTAAATATACCGTATTGCCCCAAATGTACTACGAGCCTAACTTTTGAGGTGTTCTACATGAAAAATAAACTCTCGAATATAATACGACCTGACATTATGACAGTAACAAGAGGTAAAAACTTAACAACTTTGACACATTAAAAAAAAGTAAAAGTGAGACTGTCAGAATATGTGAATTTATTCTAAGCAAACAATCGATATATAATATGTATGTAGACTAGGTATGGTAATTTTTTGTAATATATCGATATAGCTATCTTTATCAAATTAAAATGGCTGCTTTCTTTTAATTATATTATTGTCTCTCTTCAATTTTTAATATCCTATCTAGCCCTTAAAATAAGATAAAATCTACGTAGTTAATAAAAAAAAAATTCCTATTTATTTAAATCAATAGATTATCGATATATTGTTGTCAAAACACTTCATCACTAATTTCTGGCGAGCTAACGTCCGTAGAATCACTTATGGCGGACATTTTTTAAACTTATGATGGGTTCTTCTTTCTGTTATAAAATCTGAAATTTATTGTATTAATTCGGAGTTTATTTGAATTTTTTGTTTTGAGGACTTTTAATGTGTTTAACAAATATCTATATAATTGTGAGATTAAAGTTTCAACTGACCATGTGTAATGGTTGAGTCCAAGTTTCGCATTGAGGGGGGAAGGGGGGTTATAATTGCTTGGGAAAAATAATTAAAAAGGAAATATTCGAGAATCTGAAACAAGGAAAACAGGTTCCATAACATTTCTCTTAAAAATATATGAAAACAACACAATGTTCTTGAAATAAGAATGACACTATTTTTTTTATAAATAGTAAATACATTTGAAAAAAATAATAATTAAAAAATAGAATTATTGGTTTTTAAATTATAAATAAAATAACACTCAAATAAAAATGTAATACAAATATTTTAACCATCTAATTATCATTTGTATCTTTAAAAACATTAAAATTACACTAAGAATAACTTAATAAAGTTTATTATATTGACGTTTTAATGAGCTAATATTTCCCCAAAAGACTCACAAACAGTTGATATTTGAAATGTTTCATATTTTGTTCCTTAGTGTAATAACCACGCATGATCATGTCTTCTGTTACAATTCCGCTGCACATGCACATTGTATTGTATGGGCTCGTGCTAGAAATGATCTTATTGAAAACTTTATTTCAATTCTATTTTTAATACTTGTGTATGAACTAGAGATGGGTCAAATCCACTATTTCTCAAATCCGAATCTACATTTTATTCTCAAATCCAAATCCTAGCAAATCGTTGTAAATTTTAATGATTTACTAATAGACCTACATTACACAATAGACCCAAACGTGAATTAAGGTTTATTTCAATCAACCCCACCCCTCGCAAAATACAGGTTAAAATCCAGCCAAATTAAACAATCTAAGACTCATATTAATGTTTAAAAATCAAATCAATCAACATTTGAGTGTCTTTTTAGTTATTTTTAAAAGTGTTGTTAGAATGAGTTAAGTTTCTAAAAACCATGTGAAATAAACAGATTAGGCCTAGTTATCTTTTGATCAACTTTAATCATCATTAAAGGATATTTTATTGTATTAAGATAGCAAAAATAAAAATACAAACAGATATTTTTAATAAAGACTAAACCAACATGCTTAACAATTAAACATACATTGGAAATAGTGAACTCAATAATGCTTAAGTATGTTATATTATTTTCTTTTATATCCATTATCTATTTTTGCATAGAAAACAAATATATTCTATTCTTGCAATATATTGAATTCTGAAAATACATTCTATTTAAAACACGAACATATTTTCAACTACAATATGTTCATTACCATTTTATAAGGCAGGACTACGTTTGAATATTTTCACAATTACTTCAATAACATATTTTAAAAATAATAAAAACCAAGTTAAAATCAATTTAAAAATAAATAATGGATTAGCAAGTCGTAATTTGATTCTTAAAACTTGAGAGCGCTTACTAAGTGATCAGATTACCTGAATTGATTTTAAACAAACAATTGATATACGATATGTAGGCTGGTAGGGATAAATAAACAGTTTTATCGCTGTCTGACTGTTGACAGTATTTACTTTTCATGAAACCCAACAAAATGTCTAACTTAAGGATTGTATGCAATAAATTGGGTTTCTTTACATAGTTGTAGATAATTAAAACCAGTTGGGTAGTAAGAATTAACAGTATCTTTATTTTAATCATCCCTCGTGCAAGTAAACATAATATACGTCATGGCGGCTGACTTAATATCGTGTGTAATGGCGGCTGACTTTGTATCATTCGTATGTGTTCTTATTTCTGTTAAAAAAATGTAATTTGTTTAATTTATTTATAGTTTATTTGTAATTCTAGTTTTGATTTTCAGTTTTTGAAGAGTTTTGATGTGTTCATTAAAATATTTACAAGATTGTTTGCGAGGGAAAGTTTAGACGTGAGCATGTGCCGAAACAGTTGGGAGGTTTGGGTTCTAGGCACGTAAGATTTTCCACACCTAACAATATTTTATTTTTTTAAAGAAGATTTTATTCATGTTTATCTCTTTTATCCGACAAAATAAATATTACGGATTAAGTTCTGCTTTTCAAGTAGGCCTAACTAAGTAATTTTTGAATTTAACTTATTATGCTTTGTTTATGAGGTGAAAGATTCGATCATCGAATCCAGTAAAACACTGAATCCTTGAATCTCGAATACTTGTCAGGATTCGAGTGGCCCATCTCTAGTATAAACTTTAAAATGAAAATAAGAGTCAGACTAATATTTATAGTTAACAATATGAAATAGTAAATGCTTTTTTTTTTTAAATTTGGCAAGTTTGGTAAAATATTTATTGCAATGTTAGCACAGGTTAACCAACAACTAAATAGTAACTAAACTAGTGCTAGTTCTGTATTTAAAGTTTAAGGTTGCCAGATTTCTTTGTCGTCAAACCAGGACAATGATCACCTAAAAAAGATTAGAAACTATGTCATTAATTTAAAAAATGATATTCTAAGGGATTACTAGCTTTTAGTAACAATTTGTTACATCAAGATCAGAGGAAACCTTTCCAAATGTTGCGATAGTAAACTATTCCTCTCGCCAGGCACAAGTGTTTCATTCACAGTGCTGCCAACTACGGTTACAGACTTATAGTTGCGAGGCGAGCGTGGAGCTGGGTCTGTAACCGTAGTGTACACCCAACAAGGTCGAGCGTGGCCGCTACCGGCTTGACCAAGCCGAGCATAGGGAAAAATAAAAAAACCGATAAACCAGGATATTTGAATGTCCCAAAAGATCTAGCCGAGACACCAGGACTTGAGACTCAAAATCGGGACAACCCAATATAAGTTAAAAAACAATTAATACAATATATTCTCGATGTTAGATTTTTAATCTAACTAAAGTTATTATTTTAGAAAGGGATTAGGTGAATATATATATAATATTATTCTTCATTTATTTGATACTCTATTCAGCTATTTTTATTTTATTACTTTGTCATGGTAATACAAATATACAACTTCGATCAAAAATAATTTAAAAAGGATGACAATATTGAATTAGTTTACTGGTCGAAAGTAGTTTTAAAGCCTTATTACGTTTTTAATGTGAGAATTGATATTAATTTTAACAATTTGTCAAGTTACAGACTGACTCATACATGGAAATGCTGATATCTAAATTAAATAGCCTATGTTTACTATTGTGTTTTAAAAATTGATTATTACATACATCAACTGGAAGCTCGAAAATGACGAGCTCAGCTCAGAGCCACCTTCTTTAATCTGAATGAACATGGGATGTATTAAATGACATTTCATGGGACATAACAAACAACACACCCGAGTGTTCGGGTGTTAACTTGCCACCGCCTCCCACACTTTGCGCACAATATGAAGCGCAGGACAGTTTCATTGAACAATACCTCCATGATTTCAACCTTTGATTGGTCAAGATAATAGAAATACAGCCAATGGCACGACATCATATAGTCTTCCAATAGAATATTCAAACTTAGTTTGGATTTGGGAATATTTGTTCTGCATTAG
Source organism: Timema cristinae (assembly GCA_039000515.1). Classification (NCBI taxonomy): domain Eukaryota; kingdom Metazoa; phylum Arthropoda; class Insecta; order Phasmatodea; family Timematidae; genus Timema; species Timema cristinae. Next base: position 80,530,522 of record JBCFYV010000003.1, read on the forward strand.
GTTGAATCAATTAAGTTATATGTTTAGAAAGTGCACATTCTCACCCGAGCCGCAGCGATGATCTGGCCTGCTACTTTGCGTGAGATGTGGTCTACACACGAGACAAGTGTGTTGACGTCAGTGTTAGCGATGTCCTTCAAGGTCTTGAAGCCAGCGTTGTAAAGTTGTTGCGCTCGTCCCTACAACAAGGCAGTGAGTTCCGAGCTGGAGGTCGTTGTGTCGCAAGGCTTGTTGGGGTTACAGCTTTAAGAGTTATTACTATGATTATAGGAAGGTGGGCAATATAAGATGTTAAGTTACTAACTAGCAATCCTGTGGTCGGACGAGGGTCACTGGGCTCACTGTAAGACATCTTTGTCACGTTCATATAATCACTATACAAGCAATTTATAATAATTAGATCAAGTGGGCTTAAAGTAACGCTCGTTTGGTTTGTTGGTGATGGGGTCAAGAATCACACACAGTGGTTAGGCTGGTTGCATATTGCAGACAGGGCAGGGGATAACCCGAGGAGCACATGTTTTAGTCGGACAGAACTTTTCAGGAGGGACAACTTGCTAAAAGGATATCAAGGTGCTGACAAATGTTACAAAGAGTGATTGTTCCTCATCTCTCCAGAATGTTCCTCATCTTCCTCAACATTCTGATAAGAGAAAGAGGGATATTTGTATTTGTGTCTTCTTAATCACACCATCACGAGGTAATGACGGGATGTTCTGATAAGACACACATCTTCTACCATACTTGCTGATTTCAACACAAAGAATATTAATATCTACGATTGTACTAAAGCTAAAGCTATTATATATTAAAACCACACTCAGAATACGTGACCAGGATTTAAACCCTGGCCTTGATGACATCAATAGTCCAGACTATTGCAAGGGTGACGTGTGGATACTGAAGTAACATAAACAAAAATATTTTATTTTGTATTCGTGGAGAGATCATTTAAATAAATTATGTTTAAGGAACAGAATCAAATCTTAACCATGTGTACCAAGAAATATTTTACCTAAACAGTTTCCTAAGATACCTCCTAGGCAATCACATCAGCTGTGTTCTCCATTTACACAGGTTTCCCAACCTCGCAGTACTAAACAAACTGCTCCGTATGAACGCCAATCTATCTGTCTGTACTGTTGAAGCTTATATTGGCTCAACTGTTGAGGCCGTCACACGACACTTGGCTGTGCAGGTAGGAAATAGAGCCGAAATAATCTAGGTACAGTGGACATGACCAGCATCGTCGAGATGAAGGTGGTATAGCCACAGCACCACAAACAAGTACTCTACCAGAGAGAGCTCTAAGCTATGTGACCAGGAATAACGCAATCAACGAGGGTAAGATGTCAGTATTTATATTTTGTTCCCACCCTCTTGACTGCCGGTAGTTCCATGAGGGGCAGCAGTTCTTGGGTGCAGCAGTGAGACAGGCGCTGAGAGAAATTCACCAACAGGTCCTTGAAGGCCCAGAACTCTTCTAGTTCCTACAACATAGTACAGCATGTGATGGAACACTCAACTCTGCTTTCTTTTGTTTGGATGGTTGTCATTATTTGTATTTTTATATTGACTCATTGAATTCAAGCTCGGCGGAACTTTCTGAGGAGTTCGACTCACAATGAAATAATTCCTCGTAGCACTCTAAAGAATATTCACTTGTTTTGACCACTAAACAGTTTTTATTGACAGTGTAATGTATTTTAAGGCAGACATGTATCAGTTTTTATGCAACACTTGCTGATGTACATCGGTGAAAACATGCAACACTTGGGGCAAACAAAACTCAAATATTTGTAACTTTGACTTTGATTTGAAAGTAAAAATTTGGATTTGACAACAATAAGGTTTCACTGATAAAAATAAATAAAGTTAAAATACCCATTTGTGTTCATTTTTCTTTCAATTTGGGTGGTTATTTGTAACATAAATTAATGTTCACATGAAAGAAATCTATAATAATTAAATAACACGTGATAATGACTTAATCCATCAGTTTAGAATGAAACATGTTAGTCATTCATGTTTGCAATATAAGTTATATAGCTATAGAATACATATGGTATTTATTCTAGCACTAAACATTCAAACTTCGATTTGGAACTTTGGGAACAGTAGTTAGTGCATACCCCCACCAGATTGCAATGCAGGCTGTAGATAACTAATCAGGAGGTGCAACTTTTATCTGCAGTCACAAAACAGAGGTTTGTATTGTACACTAACCAGGGGACATGTGGGCCCCACGGCACAATACTAAACTGATGTAAGGTTTCTATAAGTTATCTCAGTGCCAAGGAAGAGGTCCCCTGGTGTGTTTAGAGAACACAGTTTTCCCAATAAGTGTGTTAGGTTCGTCCTTTAATTATAACAAATCACAACTGTACCTCACAGAAGCGCATCACACACGCCGCGAAAGCCGCAGAAGAGGACATAAGGTTCTGCACAAAGCCTCGTGTAACATGGTATTTAACAGAAACTTTCCAAACAGATTCCTGCTGCCACAGTTCCGACAACATCAACGTCAGATAGAACCTCTTTATCACCCGTTCAGGAACACCCTGGACAAAAACTTCAGATTGACAAATTACAGGGAAAAAATTGATAGTTTTTAGGGCTGGAACCTTCAAATTTCAAACTCTCAAGCCCACCCCCGGCTCCTCCCCAAGGAAATTCAAATTTCAAACTCGCAAGCCCACCCCCGGCTCCCCCCCAAGGATATTCAAGATTTGAAGAGCCAAGAAAATAAAATATATATTTTCTTCTTTACTTTTTTTAACAAAAATTGTTTTAGAGTTCTTAAATTGCTTAGTGGTGTTTCAATTCCAATATAGTTACTTACAGTACAAACTTAACCACCAGACCCCAGAACCGTAATCTAACATTTGATTGAATGTGTAGTTGTTAACATTGAGTTACTATTTGTATTATCTATTATCCTGTTATATTATAATTTCCTTATCTTAAAAATGTTTTACAAGATTCAGATTTGTAAAATGGGGGATTCGACTCAACCCTAGAAATAAGTTAAAGAATAAACTTACCCTGTGGGTGTGCCCTTTAACAATGCGCACCATGCACACCTCTGTTATACCAAGGACTCGAGCACACTGCTGGTCCTGCACGCCCAGCTCGTTGTACTAACAATAGAAACAAAGTTATTTCAGAGAACTAACATCACACACTGTACTAACTGAGAGAGATCTTGCGCTATATTTACCGAGTTGAAGTAGACACTGGGACTGGGTCTGATCTGGTCGACCAGCTCGTAGGGCGTGACCAGGTAGAGCAGATGCAGACAAGTGAGCAGTACAAGACTGGCCTGAGCTTGGAGCAGATCTTCGTAGAGCAGTCTGGCCTTCTTCAGGTCCATACAACCTGGAACACACAGGTCCCTCTCGTATTGGGCGAGTGTCGACACAGAGGTGCTAAGACGTGGTGATAGCACTTGTTCCCGCAAGTTATTACCTTTGAACACACAGGTCCCTCTCGTATTGGGTGAGTGTCGACACAGAGGTGCTAAGACGCGGTGATAGCACTTGTTCCCGCAAGTTAATACCTTTGAACACACAGGTCCCTCTCGTATTGGGCGAGTATCGACACAGAGGTGCTAAGACGCGGTGATAGCACTCGTTCCCGCAAGTTAATACCTTTGAACACACAGGTCCCTCTCGTATTGGGTGAGTGTCGACACAGAGGTGCTAAGACGCGGTGATAGCACTCGTTCCCGCAAGTTAATACCTTTGAACACACAGGTCCCTCTCGTATTGGGCGAGTATCGACACAGAGGTGCTAAGACGCGGTGATAGCACTCGTTCCCGCAAGTTAATACCTTTGAACACACAGGTCCCTCTCGTATTGGGCGAGTATCGACACAGAGGTGCTAAGACGTGGTGATAGCACTTGTTCCCGCAAGTTATTACCTTTGAACACACAGGTCCCTCTCGTATTGACACAGAGGTGCTAAGACGCGGTGATAGCACTTGTTCCCGCAAGTTAATACCTTTGAACACACAGGTCCCTCTCGTATTGGGCGAGTATCGACCCAGAGGTGCTAAGACGCGGTGATAGCACTCGTTCCCGCAAGTTAATACCTTTGAACACACAGGTCCCTCTCGTATTGGGCGAGTATCGACCCAGAGGTGCTAAGACGCGGTGATAGCACTCGTTCCCGCAAGTTAATACCTTTGAACACACAGGTCCCTCTCGTATTGGGCGAGTATCGACACAGAGGTGCTAAGACGTGGTGATAGCACTTGTTCCCGCAAGTTATTACCTTTGAACACACAGGTCCCTCTCGTATTGACACAGAGGTGCTAAGACGCGGTGATAGCACTTGTTCCCGCAAGTTAATACCTTTGAACACACAGGTCCCTCTCGTATTGGGCGAGTATCGACCCAGAGGTGCTAAGACGCGGTGATAGCACTCGTTCCCGCAAGTTAATACCTTTGAACACACAGGTCCCTCTCGTATTGGGTGAGTGTCGACACAGAGGTGCTAAGACGCGTGATAGCACTCGTTCCCGCAAGTTAATACCTTTGAACACACAGGTCCCTCTCGTATTGGGCGAGTATCGACACAGAGGTGCTAAGACGTGGTGATAGCACTTGTTCCCGCAAGTTATTACCTTTGAACACACAGGTCCCTCTCGTATTGGGCGAGTGTCGACACAGAGGTGCTAAGACGCGGTGATAGCACTTGTTCCCGCAAGTTATTACCTTTGATGGCAGCGCGTCCCAGTCGACTCACTGACAGCGGAGTATCTCGATGAAGCCTCAGCTTTTTATTGGTCTGAGAAACGTTATCCCCTGAGAGACACACAGACACGTCTGCTTGCTGGTTGCGTATTCGCAGGGCCCCCTCACGAAACAGACCCAACAGGGTGGAGTCCACCAGAGCCTTTATATCCACCCCGAGTCTGGTAGCCTGCGAGGTACACAACAGTTCAGTGAGAAACACAAAATGAAGGTCGTGTTAGCATACAGTGTAAGTCGTGTTAAATACCTGCACACTGAGTAATGTTCTCTTGACCAATTGATGCAGCTCAGCGAGCGAAGTGGCCACGCCTTGTCCAATGGCGCTCAACAAGAGACTCCTCATACCGCTAGCGTCTCCGTGGACCAAACTGCTCACACATTGGTCCATTGACGAGTGGACGAGCTCTCTAACCTGCAATCAGACTCTTGGTGAGGATCACAGGAACAGGCTGGTCTGGGGTCTGGTTGTCGTGCTACCGCGAGTTTCCAGTCCTCCTGACCTTGTCAATGTCGGTGCTCTTGCAGACTAGGATGCTCTCTCCCAGACTGGAGCCCATCCCCGCTCGGCCCGCTCGGCCCACCATCTGCTTGTAACGGGACATGGTGACAAACTCTCGTCCCACGTACGGCGAACGCAAGATCACCCGCTTGGCTGGCAGGTTCACACCTGCGGCCAGCGTCGACGTGCAACAGATGCAGCAGATGGTGCCCGAGACAAACGCCTCCTCCAGGAGTCTTCTCTCCCCCACCATCAGACCTGTTAGTGCTCATATTGATTGGAGAGAGAAATAAAAACCTGGTCGGAGATCAAACTCTGGCACCCACTAGTCATGATCAAGTACTTTTAGAAAACATCTTTACGAGGAGAGTGTTTGTTTATTTTCCCTGCTCCTCAGTGTTATATGTGTTTGTAATAATTACAACAGACCAGTTTATTGTGAGACTGACATGTCAGACCATATGACCACCAAGGTGGGTAATATAAGTAGAGTTACGAGTAATAAAATGACAATACTCCCCGCTAAGCGGTCAATATATATTTTAATAAATAATGTTAATGGTCTTGAAACAAACATTTCCTCATCAAATGCAACTTTATTGTAATTCAACATACAATAACGTTCATGATGTTTAGCATGTTATTAAAATGACGGGTTATTTAAGATCACACACAAATTCATGTTAAGAACATTTGAGACGTCCACACCACAATATTGTCTGAGCTGGTAATTGTCTACTTTAGTAATTTATTAGTTTTGTGATTATATCGACGTAGAGTAAATAATTTAACATATTTTGTAAATATTTTAAACAACAATATATTTAATTGTATTATTAAAATACTATATGTGTGAATCTTACAAACAGCGGAACAGACATTACCTGAATGATGGTATGCCACACCAAACGGCAAAGTGTTCCGTAATGTTGGACAGACTGAACCTTTGCACTCTGCCATCAAAGCTCGGTAAAGTGCTTTCTTTTCATCCAGTTTATGCTCCTGAAATTTCCTAAAGTAAAAAAGAAGCCATTTGTCCATCTTGCTATACAGATACAAGTTTGTGTAACAATCGTAATCGACTATCAATATCTCCAAAATTATCAATGAGATCCAAATGATCATTAAACTATGTATACGAGTAGCGCAACGTACCTGGACATAGTCTGGCAGATTAGTAGCGCAACATTCTCACAGTTCTTCTTTGTAGCGCAGAAAACCAACACAGACTCCTCAGGAACTACTTCCAGCACCAAACTCCCGATAGAGTCTGGATCAATGTCAGAGTAGGTCTGCGGACAGTACAATGTCAGAGTAGGTCTGCGGACAGTACAATGTCAGAGTAGGTCTGCGGACAGTACAATGTCAGAGTAGGTCTGCGGACAGTACAATGTCAGAGTAGTCTGCAGACAGTACAATGTCAGAGTTGGTCTGCAGACAGTACAATGTCAGAGTAGGTCTGCGGACAGTACAATGTCAGAGTAGGTCTGCGGACAGTACAATGTCAGAGTAGGTCTGCGGACAGTACAATGTCAGAGTTGGTCTGCGGACAGTACAATGTCAGAGTTGGTCTGCGGACAGTACAATGTCAGAGTTGGTCTGCGGACGGTACAATGTCAGAGTTGGTCTGCGGACAGTACAATGTCAGAGTTGGTCTGCGGACAGTACAATGTCAGAGTTGGTCTGCGGACGGTACAATGTCAGAGTTGGTCTGCGGACAGTACAATGTCAGAGTTGGTCTGCGGACAGTACAATGTCAGAGTAGGTCTGCGGACAGTACAATGTCAGAGTTGGTCTGCGGACAGTACAATGTCAGAGTAGGTCTGCAGACAGTACAATGTCAGAGTAGGTCTGCGGACAGTACAATGTCAGAGTAGGTCTGCGGACAGTACAATGTCAGAGTAGGTCTGCGGACAGTACAATGTCAGAGTAGGTCTGCAGACAGTACAATGTCAGAGTTGGTCTGCGGACAGTACAATGTCAGAGTTGGTCTGTGGACAGTACAATGTCAGAGTAGGTCTGCGGACAGTACAATGTCAGAGTAGGTCTGCGGACAGTACAATGTCAGAGTAGGTCTGCGGACAGTACAATGTCAGAGTTGGTCTGCGGACAGTACAATGTCAGAGTTGGTCTGTGGACAGTACAATGTCAGAGTAGGTCTGCGGACAGTACAATGTCAGAGTAGGTCTGCGGACAGTACAATGTCAGAGTAGGTCTGCGGACAGTACAATGTCAGAGTAGGTCTGCGGACAGTACAATGTCAGAGTAGGTCTGCGGACAGTACAATGTCAGAGTAGGTCTGCGGACAGTACAATGTCAGAGTAGGTCTGCGGACAGTACAATGTCAGAGTTGGTCTGTGGACAGTACAATGTCAGAGAGGAGGATGGAGTAGAAAGAGGAGAGTATGACAATAATGTGGGCTGTGCAAGTGAGAGGAGGAGAGACCCGGGCATAGGCTGGGAACAGTTGATTGCGATGATCAGCTTGTAGTTGGAACAGATATATATAATTATATTTAAATATCTTAAGTTTGAAAACAATCAATATATATTCTCAATGCTGAAATTTTAATTAAATTTAAATTATAATTTTAGAAAGGGACCATGGTAAAATAGTAAAAATAATGATAATTAAAGTACTTAGTGATCTATTTCACCATTTCTATTTTCATTTCCTTGCCATGTCAATGCAACTTCAATCAAGAATGATATTGAATTAGTTTACCAGTCGAAAGAAGTTTTAGAGCTTTATTATGTTATTAATATGAAATTGATATTAATTTTAACAATCTGTCAAGTTACCAAATGATTTATAAGTGAAACTGCTGATATCATCTAAATTAAAGAGCCTATACTAACCATTTCATTTTAAAAATTGATTTGTATATTTATCAAGATGAAGCTCGAAAATGACGTGTCTACAAAACTTTCGATCTCGACCCCCGAGCTTTAATGACAAGCTTGGCTCAAAGCTCGAAATCAGAGTATTTGCAGAGCCCTAGTGAAAACATAATGTAGAGCTTTGATTTCACTATTTTGCGTCTAAACCAATAAAATGAATCATTATTTGCATTTACAAGCCCTACCAGTCAATTACATGAAAAGAGTCAAAGTTTCTGCTGCAATTAACAATAAATATGTTTTTATATTAATGCTAGGTGGAAGTTTGATAAAACTAAAAACCTGTCTTGATTTTAAGGCGAGCATGAGCATACTATGAGGTCAACTACTCACCCTAGGTTCTAGTCTCCTGCTGAGTGTGAGCAGCTCGTCGGAACAACGAGCGTCCCAGTTGATGGAGAACACCTGATCTTCTAGCTTGATGTACTCCTGAAGCTCCACGGGACGGAAGTTTCGACAGAAGGAATCCGCCAGGAGGAATGTCGCCACCTCACCAAGGTTTCCGATGGTCGCACTCATTCCTACCACATGCAGGTCCACTGGAACAACCCCCCGAGAATGCACTGGTACATTTCCTGAGTGTGTTCCTGTTCATTACCAGCACAGGTTTAAATGGAGAACAAGGGAAAAGAAAAGAAAGCAAAGAGACAGACCTGCAGAGAAGAGCAACTTGGTGAGCAGTATCTCGAGGTTTGCCCCCCTGCCTCCTGTCTCTCCAACCAGGTGCAACTCGTCCACCACGACTAGACCGACCTCGCCCAGCCGGTCTGTCTCTGTCAGACTGCTCACTAGACCCATGGCCTTCTCGATGGTGGCCACATACACCGTCTGCTTCCAGCGTCTGCTTCGAGGGGGCAGCAACCTTTCCCTGCTGCGTACTCCTCCACCAGAAACCCCAGGGCTACAGCCAGGGGGGAGAGTGAGCGCACCTGAGGATCACACAATACAGTTTACATGCCATCCGGGCTGCTCAAGGTTCCCCCGCAGCGCCCGGCTAAAATCAATGTTTATTTATTTGAAGATATTTGTGAGAAGACACAGGAAAGATGGATAGAAGCATATAAAAGAACACAGTTCACACTTTACATTGCTGCCACTGGACAGAAAGGTAATGGCTGCCTACTTCTTTAAGAAAATCATTGTTACTGCCCAACCCCTCGACCTAGGTTTCATTCTATGGGAACTCATCAGGACGAAGTGTGAAACGTGTAAACAAGAGTGCACTTTCTGAATCGACTGATTATATCAGCACACGAGAATATCTATGAGCGAGAGTGAAAGAGCCAACCAATTTTACCAGGAACGGTTTTACAAACCCTCTGAAAGAAGTTGTGCTACAAGTTGACCCCGGCCGGGTTTGAACCCACCAACATCTGGACCTGAGGCGAGCACCTTACCCCAAGACCACCGAGGTTGCACAAACCATTGAACAGTGCAAAGTACGCCCGGGGAGAGCAGTGGTACCTCACCTTCTCCTGTACAATGGCGACGTACGGGAGGACAAAAAGAGCGTTCCGGCGTTGGCACAGGAGTTCCTTCAGTACGAGTATCTCGGCCACCAGAGTTTTCCCGCCACTGGTCGGTAGAGCCAGTACCAGATTCTGCCTGTGCTTCAGAGCGGGGAGTTCCAGACACTCTGTCTGCCAGGCTGGAGACACAAACACCTGTTTGGACTATCCACAACTGGCTAAGCTAAGGACACAGGATGTGAACTCAGTAGATCCCTTTAGTAGAAACCCAGAGAGTATTTGAGATTCCTGGGACATCTGCCAGGCTATTCTCCTTTTGATAAAAATAAAACTAAAACTCGGCAATAAAAAACAATTGCATGCTACATTTAACAGGTCTTACTTCTGCCAAATATAATTCAAAAAATATTACAATATATTTAACAGAGTGTTTTTGTGATGGACTGTACCTTACTGTAGCGTTGAAAATTATATAGGCTTTAAGGAAACCTCTTTTCACTTTTTGAGGTGGTTTGTAATGTATTTGGAAGAAGGTACAGAGAACGTAAAAACACAACATGGTTTACATTTCCTCCTGACAGCCATTACCTCTTTGTCCAGTGGCAGCAGTGTCAAGTGTGAACTGTAACAGCCAAATTGTGTTTTATATCTACCTCTCCTTCTTCCAAATATTTGTTGTCAGTCGCCCTTAGCCTTTTCCAGCGCAAAATTGTAAATATAATCGCCAAGTAAACTCAAGAGATATTAGCAACATGATATTTCGTACTAAAACAGATTTCCAAATAGAGCACCAAGATCACTCTAAGCCTCGGGAGATAAATTAGGCTAACAAAAAACTCACATATAAAACAACACATTACTTTGATATTTTGTTGTCCGGACAATCCTCGAACCCAACATATATAATCAATACATTAAGTTTTTCAAACTATAATTTATATATTATTATATTACTAATTTCCCCAGTCTATATGTAGGCTACATACTTACTGTAAAGGCTGGTTATTCCTTTAGTTTTCTCAATGAGCTCTTGAACCTCCACGGGCAACCCGAAGAACGGACCTGTCACCTCCTGAGTCACCCCTTCTGGGGCGACACATGACACCGCCTTAGCTTTGGACTTGACAGATTTCTGAGCGTTGTTCAGAAGAGCTTGCTTGATCTTTTCCCCCATCGGCACACTACTTTGGCACATCTCATTGGTCAGCTTGATCGCCTCTTCCAACAAGGATTGATTAGACCAATTCATATCAATTTCCTCCACGCACTTTATCAGCTGTTTGTTGCTGTCGTTATCTGTGTCCAGCTCATCTCTGTGAGTCAGTTATTAGCGGGCAAATAATTCACATCATGACTCAGATTAACAGCTCCACTCTGCCCCTGAGAGTTTTGAGAGTCACTCTCGTCAAGAGCTGTGCTCATTAAGACAGCATTTTGATCTAACTCACCTAATAAACAGTCTGACTCTCTGTTTGATAGGTCGAGGGACTTGGAACGATGAGCCAGCTCTTGGCGAGCACCGTCCAATCCCAGTTGTTGATTTTGACTGTCCCAGTAGTTCCTCTCAACAACTTCCACATCGACTGCCTGCAAACACGACTCGTCAAGTGCAAGCATACAAGTCTGCGTCGAGCCAGGCGAGAATCCCGCCACAATCTCTCTTTTACACCTCACTGGCGTGTTGGGACACTTGCGCTTGATAGGCGTAATGCCTCCAAAGTCGGTAAATAATTTATTGGTCACAATTGGTGTGGAATTATTCAATATTCTCTGAGAAGATTCACTTTTTTTCTTCTTTCCCCTTGGAGTATAGTCTAGATTATGTCTTTGTCTCGCAGAACACCGACCTGCTCTACTAACCACACTAGCCCCCAAAACTTCTTCCATACTCCTTTTTGATTATTCCCGAGAAACTGTCACATTCTGAAAGTAGACAATCAATGATTATTGGAAAGAAGATATCAAGGACATGTGTATTTTTTAAATCATAAAACTGATGTATTAAGTCTACCTATTTAATTTTGATATTTTCCCTTATAAATATACAAAGCATGGCACAGGTAAAGTTAAGAGTTTGTTTGTCCAGTGGCCCTAATTCCCGGTTACAGACTCGTATAAAAGGTGGGTTGGGGCAGAGGGTGTGGAAAATAAAGGGAAACCCCTTTAAACTGTGGTGGCTTCTTGAGTTATTGAATGCGGCTAATATTTCTGCCTTGGGCTAGCTGTGATACACTTTGTGTGGATATCAGAAACAACTTACTTAAATTGTTATACAGCGACTGTATTATTCACGATCAACAAGAATACGGGCATGCCAACATTAGGGCCTAAAACTGTTTGACAACTCCTAGAATAAATTCACAAGGGTGTAATTCTGACATAGGTTATGTTGACAAGCCTGTAAAACACAACATAATCTAGGTAGGCCTCTGTTAAAACTGTCCCAAGTTGGCGTAAGAAATATTTTACTGAGGAATAGTTAATAATTAATGTTTATAGCCTAATTGTAATACCAATCCAACCTAGCTTTCTAAGCATCAAAAAATAAAATATTAGGCCAGGATTGAATAAGTGATATTGTTAAAATAAGCTCTTAAAAGTACTTGTGAATATTTTTAATGATTAGGATCAATATTTGATCAATTGTTGGTAATGTTTTGTTATGACTCATCTACTCTACAACGTCGTACCCGCAATATTGACTGTCGCAATCACAGTAGTTAGTCGGAATAGCTTGTCAGGCTCTTGCGTTGCGACCACCCAATCAAAAACAAATATGGTTGCACTACTAAAGTTAATTAACGTTAATATTTAATCTATAATAGTAACCTACTTGATGGAAATGTATATAAATATATACATTTTTTAATTAAAAACAATTGTTGTTCAAACATATATGTATTTTAATTATTTGAAAATACTAATATTATGACTTTGATTATGAATTCATTGTTAATGGTGGTGTATTGTATGCTCTTTTCCTTGTTTTTTGTTGATTTTGGATTGTTAAACACTAATGTAAAATGTATTTCAACAATACACTTATTGAGGTCAGTATTTATCCTCCTTTTTACAAAAGAAAAGAAAGGTTATATTAAAAACAGTTCTACCTATATAGTTGTATAAACTGCAACAGTCTGGTATATTTATTATTTTTCGACCGCTTGTGTTTTCATAATTCCTATTGGTTGAAATTACATGCTACGACATTTAATTGTAGATAGTCCCTTTTGTAGTAAGGAACTACAATTCGACAGGTTACTACTCCGACTCCCGACAAGCGGGTACGACTCTGTGTAGACCAGCCTTAACTTAGAAAAACATGTTTAAGGCTAGTCTACAACCAACATACCCGCTTGTCGGACTCGCAACTACGCAATCGCAAATGCACTCGTAATTACGCTTTTATTAGACTGTCTACAATGAAAAGTCGTAAAACGTAATTTCAACCAATAGGAACCAACATCAATGATGACTATAAAAGTCAAATTCATATTAATGTTTTCAAATAAGATATAAATATTTAAAAAATATTTAACTGGATAAATACACATGATTTTAATTGGAAATCCTGTATTCATTACTATACATTTCCAATCGTTTTTGTTATAGACCAAATAACTTCAAATTATTTGATTTTAGTAGTCCATCCATATTTGTTTTTTGATTGGCTGAACTCAAGCCAACGCAACTACATAAACGCAAGAGATGGACAATGTTCATCTCCTCCCGACAAGCTGGTCCGACAGTTCCGACATACGATTGTGTTTGCGTATGCTATTGTAGACAGACAAAATTACGTTATTGCGTAGTTGCGAGTCCGACAAGCGGGTGCGTTTGGTTGTAGACGGGCCATTATTTCATTCACACAGTGAACTATAACCTCTATGCTTCATTAGTGGGAAACACAAGAGGTCCCTATACAACATACAAATTTTGACTCGGATGCTATACATTATCTCAAATTTTTTAATAAAATAGTATACTTTGGTATATTTATAGCTACAAATAGAATAATATAACGTTTGTTATTTTAATTGCAAGAATACCTTACCAGACGTGGTGGCCATGTATAAACAGTTTATAGATAAGTTTTTAGTAGACAACTTACTACCTGGACATGCCTTGCTGTCGACACAAAAGGTTCTGTTTACACATATACCAAAGCGGTAGTTAACAACTAAACAATTTTATTCTCATTTGATTTACTAAATATTCATTTAAAATTCACGCGCCTAAATTTTCATAATTGAATCAAAGCTATAATTTCACTGACGCAGAACAGTATTGACGCCTTGACGGTTATCTTCCTGTTAAAACGAGCTGACAAAGTAATTAGAGCGCTAGGGTGGTCGAGCTGTAAAATAATAAATTCACAAAGCTTAGTTTAGGACTGTATCAAGTTTGTGTGACGGTGTGCGATTGTCTGACCATTTTACCAATACAATCCATTTCAGCTCCATGACCATGAGGCATGAACTATCGCTAGAGACCTAGAGAGTTGGCAACACTGTGGCAATCTCTGAGGAAATTGATGTCATGTACCATGTATTACGTGTTCTTATCTATTTTACGATGAGTACAAATTAATTTATGGCACTCCCAAATTCATGTGATTTCATCAATATTGTTTATCATCACTAACAGGTATGTAATTTTTTTAAATCTTTCTTTGACAAGTCAGGTTGGTATGCCCATGATGTTATTAAACATCCATTCATAGATAAATGTATTAGAATGTTTGCCCTATATTTTGACCACTTGGCTTGGCCTAGTCTAGTGGATTGCTAATGCTCTCGTCTTCATTCTCCGTTTGTCATTTTCTCTCTAGGGATTGTTACCTGTCCCATCACCATCTCTCTCTAGGGATTGTCACCCGGCCCTCCACCATCTCTAAGTATTATTTTCAGTGTGTTTGAGTGTAGTTGCATTTAATGTCTTTAGGGATGTGTGAAGTGTAATAATAGTGGAAAGAACATTTTTATTATTTTAAAAAATTGCCCCACAAAAGTAAGAGGGCAGAAGAGGTGTAAAGGGCAAAAGTAATATGCATTCCAAGACAATGAAACACTTTTATGAGGAAATTAACAAAGCCCAAACCGCTAATAAATTGGTGATATTGCTTCAAACCTATATTATATTATTTAACTTATATAATTAACTTTTTTTGAAAATTCTTTTGAAATCTGGAACTAAATCAGGAACCTCCAACTTAGCACATCATTATCTTACCACTGGGCTATCTAGGGCTAATCCTGTGCTAGGGTCATTTATCGCTCATATTCTAAGGGTTGGTCGGTAATAGATGTGTAAAATCGTCGGCCATTTAAAAACAATCAGAAACACACTCCATGGTTGATCCATGGTAGCTTTATGCTGCCATTTGAACCATTTTTATTAAGTTTAAATGGTTTCTTGGATATAATTTGTAAAGCAGAAGTCACAACCTTATTTAGCTGTGGACCACATACATGTTTTAACAACACACTTTAAGCCACTTATTAACTATTCATCGAAACATTTTAGAATTTTTTTAAGAATGACCTTGAAAAAAGAATACAGCGTGAGATGAAAGCCTATATTTGAGCTACGTTAATATGTATCCACAATTGTGCCTTATGTTAAATAAATAAAGATAGATTACTTTTTAGTCATATTGGCCATGAGATGAGATTTGAAGGTTAATATATCTTCTTATAGGTAATTTGATAAGCCCGTTTCTGGTAGCAGGGATTATGAGGAAATGACAAATTTTGACAATATTCCACTCATTTTAAGGGTTATGAGTCCAGGATGTTGGGCAAAAATAGTGGTTTTCCACAGAGAATTTTCAGTTTTTCATTCTTTGTTTAATCACAACGGAAACCGTTATTTGCTGCGTGATTGTAAATCTCTAAATAAACTATATTGCCTTGGCTAAAAAATAATAACTCGATCTTCATTAATTGTTGGTCCGAACACATCTAGATTGAGATGCCTAAACTGGGGAAACCGTTATTTCTTATTGGAATGTTATCCTTAATTGAAATTTAAATCAATTATATTGAGTATAATTCAAACGTTAAAAGGTTAAGTTGTTAAGTTCATGAAAATATATTTATTTTAAAATATGTTTTGGTATGTATTGTAAGCCCAAAAACATCAAAATTATCTTGAATAATGTTAAAAAAATATCCAATTTAATTATCTAAGTGTAAGGTTTGGGGTTCATTTTTTTTCAAATAATGGGTTTTGATGTTCAGTTTATTCAAATAGTAACACAATAAAAATACCTAAGTTAAGCTATGTTTTCATTTTACCACTTAATTTTGAGGGTATGATATTTAAAATTAGTAATGTTTTGTGTGCCCCATAAATTATATCTTTTCACATTGTTACAAATACAGCAGGTTCACTTGTGTTTCCATGTTGATACTTAATTTTGAGGAAATGATATTTCAAATATTTGAGTACCATTTTATAGATTAGGGAATCGGGATGCTGGTAAAAATAGTGGCCTAAAACTAAAATAATAGTTTTACAAAATGTCGGGAATATTTGGCAGTGACATCACATATTGGAGCACTAAAATTAGAGTCACTTTCCCGTGACTAGCGTCTCAGTGTAACCTTGCAGCACATTACCCTTGCGGTGGTTAAGTTTTTTAAGTTGCTCTCAAGGCACAGGCATACCTACGGAAAAATGGCCGGGACAAGGATGCAAGAACGTAAAGTGATATTCTTGAGCGAAGGTCGCAACCTTCAGCTCAGCAGTGAGGACAGCCTACACTCAAAAGAACAATATTTGATGAACTTTAACACCTTGCCATTAAAAAACAACAGGCTATGGTTTCTATGCTATATAATCTTATATTGTGTACAGTTGTAGCTAAGCTTTATCAAAACTTTGCAATCGTGGTGTTTCCTTCTTGCTAATCCTATAAATAAATACGCTCTAATCTTGATGCTTTGTTAAAGTAGCTCTGAGACTCTAAACCTCCTTCTCATTGAAAGATGAAACACACTATAAGTGTTAGCCCCTATAATTTTGTTTGTAAAGAATGTTTATAATTTAGGGCAAAAAGCTTTATATCATGTTCTGTGCTGGTATATTTCATATTTATCTTTTCTTCTGTTCACAGTTAGTGCCAACATTCTGACATGGAGGAACTGGTTAGGCACAATTTAGAGCGCATCACTCAGAGTGCTACTATTGGGGAGCAACACAAACAAATAAATACCTTCATTGGACTGGTAAAGTCGTCATCCCGCACAGACGCAGATGTTGACGCTATTATTAGTTTGCTTAGTTCAACAGATGTGGTACAAAAGATTGTGAAAACTGAACTTTTAAACGTTTTCGAGAGATCGAGGGGTGTCGTCGACATACTGATAAGTGAGGACATGCATCTCATTAATAGGGCTCTTAAATTTCATTGGTTTTTTGAAGGCAAAGACAAATCAGTTCTGAATCCTGATTACTTTTTGGAACACATTTTCCCCCACGTATCATTTTCCACCAGACAGAAAGTTTTGCATGCACTTTTCATTCACTTGAAAGATGAACAGTTAGCTGAGAATTTCTTTGAGGCAGTCAGGGGGAAGTACGGTGGGAATCAAGCAATTAAACTGCTTCCAATTTGCGGAAGTTCATTTATTCAATCCTTTTTGCAGACCAATGATGCCCCATTAACTTGGAGAGAGTTGTCATATATTCTCAAGAAATCACCAGATGCAGTTTACTCATATTTGGAAAAAAATAAATCTAAAGTCAAATACCATGGATCATATTTACAAACCAATTTTGAAACTACTCGCTCACACCCATCCCGAAGTTTTTGTACATTTATTTGAGAGATGCAATAAAACTAGTACTTGGACAGCTTTTTCATATGCACCTTTGGGAAGGCGGTCCACCCAAAAATTAATTCGCGCCGACAAATCAACATTGACAACATCAGCTGAGAAGTATATCAAAATATTAAAATTGAAGGATATTTTCAAAAACTTCACTCACAATGAATTCAAGGTGTTTTATTTAAATTTATTTCCTAAATCAATTTCATCTTTCGACAACCTATTTGAACCAAATGTCTATGCTGGGGGTTTGTCAACCCTTGTTCGGCACTTGCCACTTGACAAGAGAAGAGCACTTGTTTTTGACACCTTCCTGAAAGTGTACGGTCAAACTATTGAGGACCATCCTTCTGTTAGTTCGAGACACGCAATACAATTGCTTCTTCCACAAAGCAGGAATAAGCTAGCTGAATCTAGATATGCAAAAGACTGCAAGAAACAGTCAGTTAACATGACTGACTGGATACGTTTCATGACAATAGACATTTCAATTCCCAGACTAAAGAAGTTGCTGCTCGAAGCAGAGACTGGACCTTCCAGGTCTAACTTGATAGTGCAGTTAGTCCTAACTTGTTCAATTAATGAAGATACAGCAGCATTGGCTGAGATTTGCAAATTAGTCACCACAAGGTATCGTAACGATAATTTGGTCATAGAACAGTTTTTATTAACTCTCATGAAGGAGTTTGATTTGATGAAATTAAGTGATGAACATTGGTGTTCCATAGACGAGTTACTTCAAATTTCTATCATTAATGATGAAAGCCAGAAATATACTTATTTTAATAGTGAATTGATTCAAATATCTGTTAAGTATCATATAACTAGAAATAATATCACCCCCGCACACATTCAACAGTTGGTAAAACTGAGTGTAACTAGAGATGATCCACTTTGGGACATTTCATTCAAGGACTCAAGACATGAAAAACAATTACTTGTACATGCTGCAGATAATCTTGGCTCAATTTTACCCTCAGGCTTATTGTTCTTAAATAAAGAAAACACTGTTAGTGCGGTAATATCTCTTGAGAAGTCGATCATAGCATGGAATACTGGTCATCCCCAAGAGCGGATGTCGGCCAAAAACTTTCCCTGGCTCATGGATCGCTTACAAGAAATTGTACTCTCTGATCAAAAGAAACATGTGAGACAAGTTATTTCCCTTCTGAGCAAGGATTACTCTGCAAGACAAATTCTTTTCCCGTTTTTTTTGAAAACTGTTCCAAATGTCACAGTTGTGAACTATTTTACTCGTCAGTGTCCAAACCACTTGTCCAATAATATGCAGGTTATTATAGCATATATATTGCAAGAGAGGTTTGTAAACTCTTACAAATCTGTCTTTAGAAAGTTTATATTTTTAAAATCTCTTGGTTTTTGTGATCTCATTGTTAATACTTGCAAAGATCTGTTAAGTGGTGAAGGAGATTCTGGTGAAAAGTCGAGAGCTATTACACTATTATCATACTTTATGGTTGAGTCAGATTTTTGTCATGTCACCTCAACTTTTCTCCCCTCTTCACGAAAAGTTGATGTTTTCAGTGAGACCGATGTGGGACTATATACAATTCAGAAAGTGCTTGCAAGTTCCTTTAAAAACATAAAACCTTTTTATGGTTTACAAATGTTACTAAAGTTTTGTATGGGTGACTATCTGAAGCTTGTTCTTGGCTCACTGATGAGCATATGTTGCACAACCTCCGAGTTGAGAGTTCAGCACTTTCTTGAAGAGTTGACCCAGGAAAATGTCTCGGTGAGGAAACATGCACTTCGGCTGGCATGTCATGTTTTAAATGTACAAGTTGCCACAAATTTGCTTTCCAAATCATGGCAGGAGAACGATAGTTCCTCCATTAAAGAAGTGCTTATTCAACAGAGCATCAAATTCTTGGCCATTGAGCCTTCTTTGGTCAGATGGCAGGGATTAACGAGTATGTTCAAAACAATAACTGTGTCTGACAAGAATGTTCTGTACTTGTTAGCAGAAATCAAACAAGTGCCTCTACAATACAAGAATGAATTTATTAAACTGTCTTGGAACATCTTGACCAACATCGCACAGGGAGAATGTAAAGTAGATTCTCATATCAACAAACTGTTAAATAATATCACGCCAGATATTCTTACCTTGCTTACAGACGAGTTTATTGAGAACCTGGTTAAAGTGCACCTCTTTGATCCTAAATTATCCTCTTCAATGTTCAATTTGTGTGTAGAGTATATTTTCTCTAACGAAACTCAACACAATGTGGAAGCACCTGTCTCGGTAGTAAAAATAGCCATGCATAATTTTGTTTCATCATGGAAGAAGGAACAAATTGAGTTTTCATCGTTAGCTGCTCGTTCCACCCTTTACACCTTTATCAGGTGTTTGTGTATCAAGTCTTTTGATCACAATCCTGAAAAAGTGTTAATCATACTCAAGCAACTAATACTAGGACTAAAGAGCTCCATACCTATTGATGAAGTATTACGAGTCTACCTGTATCTTGAATTCTCCATCATTTACCATAGTGTTTCAAGCAGAAGTGACATGTCAGAGTTCGGGAGACACGCGGGACAGTTGGTAGAGGGGTTGGTTCCTACATATGGTGTCGCAGCAATACCTATTATAGCCTCAACTTTGGAAAAATTTGTAAAAGATTGTGAGCCAATTAGATATGGTCAAACTCATAAAATAGAGCGTTATTATGAAAGTTATAATGAAGAGAGGTGTTTAACATGTATTGAAGGCCTGCTAGATAATAGAACAGAGAATAATGGGATGGTGGCAGCCCAAATGTTTCCTTCAGATTTTATCTTTTCAGTTGAGGGGGGACAAAAATATGAACACAATTTAAAAATGCTGGCCGAAGCTCTGCGAATCAATACATTCCTCAAATCAAATCAGAACTTTTCTCTTTGACAAAGCAACTTTAATTGATTGGAAGGATGTCATTGATAGTTGTTAAATGATTGAGGATTCCTAAATGAATTAAAAAGTTTGTTTCATTTAATGATTTAGCTTTCACTTCCATCTTTATTCTGTGCAGTGTGTGACTAACGAAGAATAAAAGCTTTGGTTAGCTTGGTTACTTTGCTTTCAGGTCCGGGTAAATCTGGGCGGGCGCAAAAATGTAAGGGGTGCATTACAACAAAATGTAATTTTCTTGGGGTTTAAAAACATTATTTATACACTAAATAAAGTAATATTTAATTATAAATAACTTCTAAATAATTTATCCAGGGTCATTCCATGCTAAATCAACAAATTTTAATTAAAAAAATTTTGCCACACCATTTTTGATTTTAATGAAATTTGGTAGGAGATTTGCACCAATCTTTTAGATTTCAACACAATTTTTGTTATATTTTTAAAAATACTACTCCTTGAGATATAGGCTATTTTTTACATCACAAACAAGCAAAAAGTGTCTTTTTAGGGTAATTTTCTAAAATCAGCATTAAGTTTATTTGAACTAGAAGGGATGACAGCTAGGGCTCATTTGAAAGCTTAAAGAATGAACTTTATTTAGTTTAGACGAAATTAGATTTGAGTTAAAGCTAAGCATAGTTTTTTAGGCCTAAATTTTCATTTTTTAAATTGATTTATTCGGAATTTGGGCTTGAAAAATATAATGAAGGATTTATAGTAACAAGCCTATATTTTTCCTGTTACACTTATGTATGAGTAGTATGTGCAGAAAAAAATTTGAACTGTTACTGATAGGTCTTCAACCTAAAATAATTGCTAGAATTTGGAAAATTTAAAAAAAATTGCTTTTTCGGAGCCTAAAAAAGTCATGTGGGACATGTGTTAAAAATTTGAAATTGCCAGGATAGAAAGCCCCTATAGAGTACTTTAAAATCAAAAATATTTCATCTTGTTACTTAAAGGGGTTAAGGTGCCACAATCCTTTGAAGTAACAATAAAACAACACTCAATCACTATTGAAAACTGGGCTAAGCAGGCATAGACATATTTTTGCTGAAAATTACAGTAGGCCTATAATTTTTTGGCAAAATTCAAATTGGACAGAATTACTGAATTACAAAAACATAATTCAATCTAAAAACAAAGCTTACCTTTTAAGGCACACTTAGTGTTTTAAGTTTATCGCATTGCCGTATTTTTTTCATTAAGAAGAGTCGACAGGTGCTCATTCATCTGTGGTGTGATATTATGACCTCTTCCAGTAGCTGCCAAGAACAACTCACAGGTGTGAGAATACACAGAATGTTATTTTTTTGGACCCATGTGCTGTAGTCACTTGTTGATGTTTTGAAAGATGTGCCAGGACCACGAGGATGGAAAAAGTGTATTCGATATTCTTCTTCAGTATCATGAACTTTTATTCCAAGAACCTCGCCCAACCACCAATCCTCATCATACACACAACAGATGTAATCCCTAAGCTTTGGCAGTAGGTCAGTCTGTTGTTGAACCTGAACCTCCTTGCTGACTACAACAATTCTGAATTCTTCCGACAGGGATGTAATGCGGACGTGAAGAACACTTTGGCTAACAGGAATAAAACTATGATATGATCTAGTCTGTGGTACGGGAATGGCAAGTTGGTACCTTGTCTGAAGTTGCAGTCCAACCTCTTCAATGTCTTGTCTTGAACTAAAGAAAAACTCTATTTTTTTATTGTCCACGCAATATTTGTACATATCTATTGGTGTGATGATGTGACTTTTTACTGTCCTCTGAAGACTTGTCTTTCTTACAATCCTTTTAACTGTCCCACCAATTCCATCACATGGTCTCTTGCCATGGCATGTGGCAAAAAATGCCACTCGGCTTGAGCTCCAAAATCTTGTTCATGGTGACACAAATTTATGTTGTTTTTTTGTTCTTATATTTGGCAGCTGACCCATCAGAAAATTAGAGCACTTTTTTCACTTGAGGAAGGGATGATTTTAAACTGTCCATGAGTATTTTTTGAAAGGTGTAGAAAGCTGTGGTGTTGTGTTCCAATGAATCGCTGATTACACAAAAACAACGGTTTCTTAACTCTCCATTTTCTTTGAAGTACAACACAAAGGGGTGTAACGTTGCCTGGTTACTCGACCATGGTAGAAAAATTTTCAGAAAAGTCTCCCATTAGTATGCATTCTTCCTCTTGCAGATTTGTCTTCTTTGTGTTGAGGAATTGTGCTTGTTTCTTTGCAATAAAATGATGGACCTTAAGTTGCTCAAACCTTTCCACTAGCCTATCCAAGTACTCATCATATGGAAGAACACAAGTAGACAGCTCACAACGGTCTGTTGAAACCCACTGTTTGAATTTAAGTTCTGTTTCAACTTTTTCAAAATCTTCCCACCCTTCTTCCAGTACTGCTGCAACCCCCCCCCCCTCCCTTTCCTATACTAGGCTTTGCTGCAGGCCCAATACATTGTTCTTAGTTAAAATGTCATTTTTAATTATTTATTTTACTTTGGCACTATGAGGTGAAATGGTGTTTTTAACATGTACTACTTTTTTTAATCAAATTGGCAATCCTACTTTTTCATCAAAATGTCCTACTTTTCCTAATTTTTGACACCCAAAATATGCTATGAAGCCTGCATTAGCTATTTATAGTTTATAATGATGTATAAGATCTTCCCAGATAAATAAAATCTTAGTTATATGGCAAATGTTCACCCCTTAAATATATGACCCTTTGGTTGGTTACTTACCCAAATTAAACTGTTTGTATACTCATTTTTTTTGTTAAAAAATATAGTGAGACTATATTACTGTTCTTGTGCAGTAAAAAAAAGAAAACTTTCAGATGTTGCATTTCATATGGAGAGAGCTTACATGCAAAATATGATCAAGTGCGAGCTATATTGAAATATATTGGGGGTTTTTAGAGAACATTTTGTTATTTATTTCATGACCATCCACATTTGATAGTTTAATGATGAAGAAAATGTATTTATTTTATAAAATACTTAAAAGACAAAATATTGTCATCAGTACATTTGGTAAAATATTTGACGGGGCAAGGACAACAAAAATACACATTAAATTAAATTAACATTTATTTAAAATATATTTTTATCTTTCATCGAGCTAAAATTATTTTTAGTATATATTATATGTGGTTTAGATAAATTGAATAAAGAAACAATATTGATATTAAAATATACATTCAATGAAAATATGATACATTATCTTTATTATGTTATAGTTTTAAACAAGTGACGCATATAGACAATAATTGTTTATACAATCCACACCTGTGGGGGTCCGGGAACTCCTGTAGTGTAACTATCAATAGAACTCTTTATTTTGAAGTTTAAATTTGTGAAGCTTTCTTAACATCCAAATCAACTTGTAAACTAAAATGTTTCTATTCAAAATATAATATCGGATTATTAACTGTTGAAATTGCTGATAACCCGAATGTATAGTAAGACAAACTGTACTAAATAAAGTCGCAACCCTTAACCATGCTAGATGCTACTGTATTTGTTGAAAGTACTTAACTAAGTATTCTTGTTACTAGTTTAGAATTTTAATCTCGAAACGAAGTTATCTAATTAACAGAAACCATCTATACCCCTGTGGAGTTAGAGCCAGCCGGCCTTGGGGACACGTTTGATCGTGTTTACATCCTCTACCCTCTTGCCAGGTCTAAGTGGTTCGGGGGACGAGCTGATGAGTTGCTCTGTGCTGGTAGCTTTCCCCAGATCTCCTGTATTGTTGTTGTTGACAGACTGGGCCAATGTCACCTCGAACTTGGGCAGCAACGCCGAGGACTTGTTCTCAGGACCCATGGTCTGAGTATCGACACACTGCTGCTGTGGAGTAAGGGAGGTCAAGGCACCTTTATGAGCTGCCCCAGGTACCTCACTTGGGGCCTTCCTCTTGATAACCTTGGGTGGTGACTCTCCGTTTTGTTTTCTAGTGGGTATAAGAGGACTAGGGTCATCATTGAGTGGTAGGTGCTCATGCTGTTTCTTGGTGGTTGCTGCCGGGGGCTGAGACAATCCCCCTGGAGCAGTCTTTTGTCTACCCTCATCAGTCTTCCCGAGAGGGTTCTTCTCTGAACCAGCGATTGCGGAGTTTGGGACAGTCTTCTGTTCCTCCTTCAATGTTTTGATAAGTGTCGCAATGGGGGTGGTTGCTCGTGAAGAATGCTGGTCTTTATTTCCCACACTAAGGAAACCTCCACTTCCTACTGGTAGAGAATAAAAAGAATTACGAAAGATACAATCATAGATCTAATCTTACAATTACCAATCCCTTAGCCGAGAATATCATAAACACAGGCACACGTAGTGTTTGACAGACTTGTCAAGACAAGTAAAACTGTGTCTTAGTGATAAAAGCTAAAATGGCCCAGAGTTTACCTCTACCTCCTGATCTCCTAGGATTGTTCCCGGCTATTCTCAGCTCCTTGTTCTGCTCCGTGATGTCCTTGAGCAGCTCCCTGATGGATTCTCCCGTCGTTTCTGGCAGAGGAATGGGTGTCACCGACCGCGAGTCCTCTGCCACGGGACTGCACATGACGAGTCTCTGGGCTTGCTCCATGGCCTTTCGCAGGTTCTGTTGGTTCTTGAACGATTCGCGGTTGTTGCAACGGCCGATCTGTGACCTGAAACCCCACAACCAGGCATAATAGTGTCTACTCCCTATGATAAGCTCAATGAATCACGACTTCCCCTCGCGGTATGACCACATAACTTATTTATAAATATTAAGTTTGAACTAAATACATCAAACAATTTTGGTTGTAACCTCTAGTACAGAGAAGACAAACACATTTGTAAAACCCACTCTTTTTTTAATTCTGGATCATGTAAAACGTCAAGATATATAATCTCAAGGTAAATTGTCTATATTGATAAAGTAAAAATATGCTTCCGGCTTTATGGCTTATGTAACTAGCTATTATAAATACCGTCGTTTGCTGAAGAGCTCAACTGATGTAAAGTCCACTTTGTAAGAGTTTCAGGTTTAATGCAATATTGGCATTACAAATGTTTATATTCATTGAACACTTCCAGTATAGGTAGTCGACGTCGGGAAATTTCTCTCCTTGATGAATTTTCAAACGTCTGTAGGTTGAAGTGCCTAAAGCGAGGTAATATCATAGGTGCATTCAACTAACAGCGTTTTGAACACTGATGTTGAGCTTTGGTTTATCTCGACCACCTCTTGACCTGATGTGTTTATGGCTGTCATAATCCTCGACCACCAATTATACCTGTTGACCTGATGTACTTACGCCTGGCATGCTCCTCGCACGACCTCCCCCCACTTGTGAGCGGATGAGTTGATGACGGCCAGCTTGGCAATACGCCGGAACCTTGCCAGAGAGTCCTCGTTCTCCGGAGGTGGCTCCTTGAGTTGGTCCAGCTCCTCCTCTCCTGTCACAGGAGCCAGATGGAAGTCCTTCATGAGACGTCGCTCCCACATGCGCATCTTCTTGCCCATGATCGCTGTGGACGAACAAAGGATGAGTGCCGAGGATCAATCTGACCAGGCTGATATTCATTATGAGTCATAATTTGATAATAATCTTGTACTGTTTATAAACTTGATAAATAAACTGGACCGATAATTACATGCCCCGTGCATTATTCCACTATGTTATAGCTTATAAGATAGTCATAGTGTTATCAGGCAAGGTAAGACGTTTAAGGGTAAGTGCGGTGTACACTGGTTCTCATGTACAAACAAATCATGGGTTCCAGCCCCTAAAAGAGGTTGGGGGCAAGGTACGTTTAGCTACCATCCCCTGGCATTCATTTTTGAACATTCAATGGCTTGAGAAGATGTTTATAGGGGCCTATCCTCGTTTTCTACCTTTAAATCTGTTCTTTCTTTGTGAACCACTAAATCAGTTTAGCAAGTAATGCTACCTTAATCCCAATATGAGCATCACTGCGCTTTCCTTACACATTTATCAACTACTCTGCCTTCGCCCTCCTTTCCCAAAGTAATAATGTCTCAGAATGGAAATGAACAAGCACAGACCACTACTGACATGATTCTAGAAACAAATGAGAACCAGACGACACGAAGCTACTGCTCTCGTCTCAACCCACTCTGGAGTCTGCACAGACCACTACTGACATGATTCTAGAAACAAACTGAGAACCAGACGGACACGAAGCTACTGCTCTCGTCTCAACCCACTCTGGAGTCTGCACAGACCCTACTGACATGATTCTAGAAACAAACGAGAACCAGACGACACGAAGCTACTCCTCTCGTCTCAACCCACTCTGGAGTCTGCACAGACCTCTACTGACATGATTCTAGAAACAAACGAGAACCAGACGGACACGAAGCTACTGCTCTCGTCTCAACCCACTCTTCTCCTTGGAGTCTGCGCACGAGATGTCCATGCCGTTCTTGCCGAGGACCTCCAGCAGCTGACATTTCATGGCGGACACCTCCGTCTTCACCTCGTTGATGTCGTCCTCCGTGACAGGGTTGTCCTCGGCCTGGCGGTGCATTGTGGACACGTAGCGCCAGACCAGTGACCTCATCACCGCGGTGTAACGATAGTCCCGCTCCTTCTCCTGACGTTCCTTGCGCTGAAACACAGACTAGACATGACCTCTGACCTCATCACGATGGTGTATCGATAGTGTGTTGGTCCAGCACACTAAGATCCTAACTTGATATAGGTAATTCACGGAGCAGTGCTAGTTTTATTACTGCAATTCTGAGCTAATCCAGACCCAAATTGTCCGTCAGGCTGGTCGTACCCTGGTGGACATGCGTCTTAGCTTGTCCTCCTTGCGCATGCCCAGTAGTTTCATGATGTGTTTAGGGGTGGGAAAGATGTTGAAAGGGGGTGGTAAGGTGGCGCTCTCCTCAAAATAGCTCAACCAGAGTCTGGTGCGGGCAAACTTCCACTCGATGTCAGAGTGCTCCTAGAAACATTAAATATAAACATGGATCTTATTAGCAAGAACATGTGGGGAAATAAGCCGCGTGAATGATCATAATCTCAGTTATGTTAGTAGACTTCACGGCTATATGAGTTGGGCATCACGCAGACTCAAGAGTAATGTTTTAACTCACGGTTATCATGGCGTAAGAGTTGGACATCATGGCTATCAGCAAGTTCAGGAGAACTATCACGTTGATGACGGAGTAAGACCCGAACATGAGTAGCCCCCAGAAGCGGGTGTATGTCTTGATGCCCGTCAGCTCGAAACTGTCGATACCGACTCCCCCGAAACTAGCCCAAAACAAGGACTGCGACGACTCGAACAGGCTGAAACATGGGTTCAACTGGAGCCAAGTCGACACTGGTTTGTTCACTCAAATAAACAAGTTGTTATCCTCCATTACTCGAACAGGCTGAAACATGGGTTCAACTGGAGCCAAGTCGACACTGGTTTGTTCACTCAAATAAACACGTTGTTATCCTCCATTACTCGAACAGGCTGAAACATGGGTTCAACTGGAGCCAAGTCGACACTGGTTTGTTCACTCAAATAAACAAGTTGTTATCCTCCATTACTCATTTGTTTGTCTTGATCTTGCACACCGATCCAAGGCCAACACTTAGATCCCCTGTTATCTCCTGATGCGTGAGGGTCGCAGAAACTTTGTACAGCGTGATAACACTCTTATCTTAGCTGAACACCCCGGTCACTACACATACCTAGCCTAGCCCCGGTCACTACACAGTGTCTTCAGCTAGACTTACCTAGCGCCAATCACTACACAGTGTATTCAACTAGACTTACCTAGCCCCAATCACTACACAGTGTCTTCAGCTAGACTTACCTAGCCCCAATCACTACACAGTGTCTTCAGCTAGACTTACCTAACCCCAATAACTACACAGTGTCTTCAGCTAGACTTACCTAACCCCAATCACTACACAGTGTCTTCAGCTAGACTTACCTAACCCCAATCACTACACAGTGTCTTCAGCTAGACTTACCTAGCCCCAATCACTACACAGTGTCTTCAGCTAGACTTACCTAGCCCAATCACTACACAGTGTCTTCAGCTAGACTTACCTAACCCCAATCACTACACAGTGTCTTCAGCTAGACTTACCTAACCCCAATCACTACACAGTGTCTTCAGCTAGACTTACCTAACCCCAATCACTACACAGTGTCTTCAGCTAGACTACCTAACCCCAATCACTACACAGTGTCTTCAGCTAGACTTACCCAGGCCAATCACTACATATCGTCTTCACCCTAATATAACCTAACCCTGAATCGATCTATTCAAGCCACCCACACCTCTCCCCCTTAGAAAATTCCACTGTCACTTTGCCGGCTGGTTCACCCTGTATCTACCTCCTCCCAAGCAACAATTCCCCTCCTTATTTTTTCTAAGTCTTTCTCACACAGGCGATGAAGTCCCTCGGGTGAAACAATTGGAACAAGTGAACTTGCTCCCATCCAAGAAGGTCCCTGAAGCGATTCGGAAGCGGACGGGGCTATTATATAAGTCATCCCGTGCTCAAAACCCTTCGTGGGTACTACGGAGGAGAATACTACGTAATCGACCCAACAGCTGGGAGTGACGACAAAATCAAAGATCAGATGTACTGTTTGATTGATACGAGCATGACATGAACATGTCCGAGGCTGTTCTTACTTGCCGAATCTCCTCCACTTCATGCAGGCGTCGCCGTTATTCTCCCAGTCAGGGATTCCCCCTGGTAGATGGTAGCACCTCACTCGCTCCAAGTCAGCGAAGTACCCGAGCAGCTGATTCAGACCTGCCACAACATAAACCTTTAGATTCAGGCACAGGTTCGATGTAGGTATAACACTATCTTACAGCTTGAAAAGCTACTAGATTTAATTACATGTGTCCATAAGTCAAGCCAAGTGTTGTTTATTGGAAATGCAGCCAGACTGTATAATTTGGAGTAGAACTTGTAGCTATTGACTCACCACAAGCGAAGGCAAACAGCACCAGACTGTATATGAAGAAGAACTTGACGATGTCTATGACCATTCTCCCCAGAGAGATCTGAAGTGGTCCCAGGTGAGGGTTGATGGAGAACAGATGAACCAGCTTCAGGGCACTGGAATAAACCAACATTCGAGAGAACGGACATTGAGCACTGGCTCATCCCAAATAACACAGCTCTCGGCAGGTGCGATAGGCTGGAGTCTATCCTACACTGGAATTGAACCACTATACTGAAAGGATGGTGCTCGAACTATGTGCCTAGGCTGATCCCACACGCACGACCGACGTTTAGTTCTCATCTGTATTCATAGATAGCATTGGCTTATCGGTTTGGCGGTGTATTCTCATCGAGCTTTGGTTTGGTTGAAAATAATACAGTTTTTTCTCTAATAGGCTAAGCATTTAAATTTTATTGGCTTTTGTTTAGTGTATAAGCATCGTGACGCTTAAATGGAAGTTGTCAGCCATTGATATCACTTATCTCAATATTTAATAATTCCTACTTTACCGTTTCTCTAAAATATCCAGCTAATGGCCATTGTGAGTATTATTGTGATTTCATTTGTTTTGGGTTTGTTCTTGAGGCAATATTGAGAATGACAGGAAACTATAGTTGTTGTTTTTGTTCTTGTTGCACGTGTGTACATATATAAACACACACAAAGGACGCTGGAAAGTCCGGTAACATCAACTCAAGCATAACATTACCAGCCGTCATTGAAGGACCCAACACGAGCCATCCTGTGTTCAGGAGGATTGATAGCCCTTCCTTACCAATGAGCTCTATCACGGCGAGTTCAAGTACGGGTCTAACCTCAACACCTCACAGACAACATAAACATTGCGTGAGGGACAGGATTAAAACCAAGACGATGTGGAAAAGAGAGGGAGGGAGGTGCCACACTTACAACACCCGGGAATGAATTCACTCTTGTATTCAGTACACCGGTTAATAGTGTATCTAATACCATCACATCGGCCTACATCAGAACACTAAAATAACGATATTAAGTGTTTACGAAACTAAGAATTAATATAAAACAAAAATAACTTAAGCACTAATAAAACAAAATATATACACCGTACCTAAGTCTATATTTCGATGATTACATTATTTCTTTCTTGCCTTCATCCATGCAAAAGAAGTAACTGTCTCGGATAAGTCAATTTTCTATTTAATAAGTTTTAACTTATCAAAACATCGCTCTTCGCTGGCTCCACTGATTGGTATGGTCAGGGGATGAGAAGGGCTACCCATATGTTTGGAAACAGACCTGTGATATGATTGAAATTTGATTTGTGGGTTGAATATGCCTCAGCTCCTCTGACAACTGGAATCCTTCAATGTCCGATTCAGTCTTTAAAACTGTTTCTTTACATAACTTTCTAACTTTAAGCAGAGATCAAGAAGTTGATCTTTTCCCGACAGCTCCTTTATATTGTAGAGGAATATCCATGTTTTATTGTGAAGTGAGAGCTGAGTAAAACGACTTTTTAGGGAACACACCAGGCTGTCAATAAGGGGATACAAAACGTTGTCTTTGAAATTTGTCTCTGCATTTTGAAAACTTTTGTCAATGTCTTCATAATCAAACATTCATGTTTTCTTGGTTGGTCAGCCGGGTACTTTAAAGATAATTTCAATCTTCAAAGCAGAGCTGTTCATTTCAGAAACAAAGCCTGACTCTCGATATTCCTTCAAAAAAGTTATGCAATTATTCAAAAGTCGGTTGCATTCAGGTAGATCAATAGTTTTTTATTGCATCACTAAAGCAGATAGAACCAGATGACAAGAGTCAAAATTAAAGAAAAATTTCCCAAGTAAATGGCAAGTGACTCAGCTTCTGATGACAATGTTGGATCACTGATATATTTTTCTACACTCAAAAGAGCTTAAGTAATTTCAACAAATTGATACCTCACAGCTTTAAGGCTATTGGCTCTGCATTCCCATCATACTCGTATTTCAGTCTTTTTTTTAAAGATACATTTTTTATATTTGTATTCCGCATGCAAGATATACTTCTCTGCCGGGATGTCATAATTTTCTTCCTCGGGCTCTTCATGCTGCTTTTCTAGATATTTAACTCACTCTTTATTTTCGCCTTATTTGTTTAACTCAGTAGTTATTCAAGTTTGATAAGTTGAGGTTGGCCCTAAAAGGGGCCCATTCTGACCGTCTTATTTGGAGAAAACATTATCTATATTCATACATTTAAACAGGAGCATATCTCCCGGGTCCGCGGCACATATCAGCATTTCTGGCTTTTAGTATTTCAGTGCTCTTTCTCTTAAACATGATATATTCCATTGTTTTTGGTCTTGGGTTGACACCCTCATGTACATGCTAACGGGTCGTATGCCCTCCTGAATATTGCACTAACATCCTTCCATAATATTATATTGAGTTTATTGCTTTGTTTTTCAATAAATACGTTTATGCTTATTTTGGTCAGCACTCATTTATTTGCACCAGTTGTCGCTTGGCAGTAGGCGACACTAGCGCTACTAGGTAGCAATATAAATAACAGTTAAGCTGATATTTTTATAATGTTTTTAAATTTCAACTTTGTGCCCTCCCAAGAAAAAATTCACTAGGTGCCACTGGTTTATAGTGTATTTAATATCCCGGTTGATCGTGTATTAAATATTCCGGTTAATTGGCGGTGAGGTTGGCTCTTAGTGGCTTAATCCGGGAGGTAAATATGTAAAGGTGTCGTTTAGCGAGACTAAGTAGGACGGGAAGATCAGTCTTACCATAGATACGAGCCTAACATTCAGTCCGCGTGTCCATCAGTGCGGTAATGTTATTTCTTAGTGTAGCCTCACGTACAGCTATAATATCTTTATCCGATCAGACGTAAAGCTGTAATATCTTTATCTGGTCAGACGTAAAGCTATAATATCTTTATCCGATCAGACGTAAAGCTGTAATATCTTTATCTGGTCAG
Source organism: Timema cristinae (assembly GCA_039000515.1). Taxonomy (NCBI): domain Eukaryota; kingdom Metazoa; phylum Arthropoda; class Insecta; order Phasmatodea; family Timematidae; genus Timema; species Timema cristinae. The sequence continues at coordinate 80,562,826 of JBCFYV010000003.1, forward strand.
ACGTAAAGCTATAATATCTTTATCCGATCAGACATAAAGCTGTAATATATTTATCTGGTCAGACGTAAAGCTATAATATCTTTATCCGATCAGACGTAAAACTGTAATATATTTATCCGAACAGAGTTGATTTTCGAAAAGTGCAATGTTAAATCCAGACTTGAGCCCTTTCATCCCACGTGAGGGCTGATCGTGTGTATCGGGGATGTTGGTTCTAGCCCAGAGGACGTATATATTGGTTTATAAGACGTGACCTGTCAGATGTCAGTGTCTGTGCTTCCTCGTCGAACTATATCGTATCAAACAAAATGGAGTAGGACACAAACTGATGTGGAGCAGAGAGAAGCCCTCTGGGGAATGTTGTCATCAACAAGCTGAAAAACTCGTCGCAAGGACCGCCAACCCCTCCCTATACCTTTGTATTATGCACGTGTACATCAATATTTAACATAGGATGAGGAGGATGAATTTAAGTTACCGCAGAACATTTGGTCGGAGAGAAGAGAGTTGGACAAATTGTGGATCGGCCACCCCTATTGCCCCAATTAGTAATAAGCAACTGCCGATTGCAAGCACCTGGAAGTACCAATAGGATCAACAAGCACCCGTCAGTACCAATAATACTAAGCCCCTGAATGTACCAAGATGACCAAGATCCTGTCCGTGACAATATTACCAAGCCCCTGAATGTACCAAGATGACCAAGCTCCTGTCCGTGACAATATTACCAAGCACTGGATGTCCCACCTGAATACGTTGGCCGCAGCAAAGAGTCCCTCTGCCACCAGCTGAGGGTCGAAGTCATCCCACTGTTCCCGGGAATGTACGCCGTGGCTGGGTCCTTGGAGATCTCTCGGCATTGCTGGACGTACGCCGCCACGCGTAGTAGCGTAGTCCCCACGTACAGGGAGTTGCGCGTGAAGTCTATAAAGTTCCACATGTTGCGTAGGTAGCAGCGCATCCCTTCTCTGGAGATCTCCATAGTCTCCTCCCAGATGAAACCTGGTGGTGACAGTTGAAACTGTCCTGGTCATTGTGTCTGTGTTAGTTGAACTATCTTGGACGTTGTCGATAGGAATAAAGCTTTTGTGTTAGTAGCAAGTTTAATATAACACGGATAGCACTTAGATAGCCTCACCTAGCACGTAGATCACGACCACCCACTCAAGGAAGGTAGGGGAGTTCCCTCTCTGTTTCAAGAGTTGCTCTTGCAAGGCTGTCTTCATGGTCTCGGTCCCGAATAGCAGAGTTACTTGAACCTCAGCGTGCTGGACACCAGTATCAGGATTACTGGCAACAAGAGAATAAACAAAACAGAACATGACCAAACCCATCACTTTGGAGACTTTAGTTCTGATCCCGGGTTGTGCAGTTACTTACTTTACAAACAGTCCCTAGCAATGAGTTCAATGAACTCAACTGTAGGTCTCTAGAAGAGACCTAGGAAGCAGTGTAAAGGTTGGTTCTCATGAACTCACGCAAGAAGAAGAGGTATGAAGAGGCGTGGATCAAGAACTTCATGAAAGGTTTCCTCATGAGCTTGCCAGTCGCGGTGTTTGGTGCGACCATGTAGAGCATGCAGTAGAAGGGGAACAGTAGCGCTACCTGGGACACATCTAGACACTTCTGTACCATGGGCTTGCGACGGAATCCCGGCAGTCCCTCGTACCACAGAGCGGCCAGCAGCTGTTGAATGTTGGGGTGGGCTACAAACTGAAAAACAGAGATTTCTAAGTTGCGTCCAATCGTCTTCGGAAAGCTTCGTTAGTGAATGTCAGAAACAAAGGGTTTTGCGTTTTATTGGGGCAATAGTCAACTTTGATGATCAATACTTCATTTTACATTTTGATTGCCAAACATAACATTTCACTTTGGATGCTATTGGCATTGAAATGATTGCCAAGTTAGTCCATCTGGTTTGGTAATAATTGGTCTATTGGTTCAAACTCTGTAAGAAAGACACCCACACGGCTATATCTGATCATCACAACAACCTGTGTATTTCCAAGTGGTACGTGTTGTAGGCCCAGCCTACCTTCTTATGTTTGTAGCTGATGACTAGCTTCATGTAAAACTGACCTACCTTCTTATGTTTGTAGCTGATGACTAGCTTCATGTAAAACTGACCTACCTTCTTATGATTGTAGCTGATGACTAGCTTCATGTAGAATTGACCTACATTCTTATGTTTGTAGCTGATGACTAGCTTCATGTAGAATTGACCTACCTTCTTATGATTGTAGCTGATGACTAGCTTCATGTAAAATTGACCTACCTTCTTCTGCTTGTAGCTGATGACTAGCTTCATGTAAAACTGACCTACCTTCTTATGATTGTAGCTGATGACTAGCTTCATGTAGAATTGACCTACCTTCTTATGTTTGTAGCTGATGACTAGCTTCATGTAAAACTGACCTACCTTCTTATGTTTGTAGCTGATGACTAGCTTCATGTAAAACTGACCTACCTTCTTATGTTTGTAGCTGATGACTAGCTTCATGTAGAATTGACCTACCTTCTTATGTTTGTAGCTGATGACTAGCTTCATGTAAAATTGACCTACCTTCTTCTGCTTGTAGTTGATGGCTAGCTTCATGTAGAATTGACCTACCTTCTTCTGCTTGTAGCTGATGACTAGCTTCATGTAGAATTGACCTACCTTCTTATGTTTGTAGCTGATGACTAGCTTCATGTAGAATTGACCTACCTTCTTATGTTTGTAGCTGATGACTAGCTTCATGTAGAATTGACCTACCTTCTTATGTTTGTAGCTGATGACTAGCTTCATGTAGAATTGACCTACCTTCTTATGTTTGTAGCTGATGACTAGCTTCATGTAGAATTGACCTACCTTCTTATGTTTGTAGCTGATGACTAGCTTCATGTAGAATTGACCTACCTTCTTCTGCTTGTAGCTGATGACTAGCTTCATGTAGAATTGACCTACCTTCTTATGTTTGTAGCTGATGACTAGCTTCATGTAGAATTGACCTACCTTCTTCTGCTTGTAGCTGATGACTAGCTTCATGTAGAATTGACCTACCTTCTTCTGCTTGTAGCTGATGACTAGCTTCATGTAGAATTGACCTACCTTCTTCTGCTTGTAGCTGATGACTAGCTTCATGTAGAATTGACCTACCTTCTTCTGCTTGTAGTTGATGGCCAGTTCTAGACGGGCCAGCTTCATGTGTTCTCCATCCTCGTAGGAAGGACTCTCAGGATCGTGGTTCAGGATAATTGCCAGCTCCTGAGAGCTCCTGGACTGGTGAAGAAGATCCACAGCAAACTTCTGACACTGTCTCCTCAGCTCCTGGTCAATTTAGGATAAACATAGCGAGATGACGAACTGTTGAACATCAGCAGTACAAGACAAGTGTCACAAACCTTGCAGGAACACAAGGAAAACATACGAAGAACAGATCGAATTATCCTGATTCTTTATTAATGACCATTTCCATGACCATTACAAATAGTAGTGGAGAGAGGGCACTTCCCCACTTCACCCATTTTGTATTTGGAACCGCTTCATGGGTCTTTGCATGAAATGAGTTTATGCACTACTTTTAGGAGAGCTCTCGTAACAACAAATATTGAATTGCTAAATACTCTATTTTAAATATTGCTTGTTTCACAAAATTATTCTGCTTCTCAAATCCTTGAGTTGGGAATATTTCACTTTACATGACATTGTGATTTTGAAGTTTTCAGAGATAAAATTGTCTAGTGAATGAACTAATTAATTAACTTTAAATAAAACAGTATGAACTCTTGGGGTGACCAACTAAGAAATTGGTAGTGATATAATTGATAAAGCAATTCTTAGATTATAATCTTAGCCGAAAATTTAAATTTAATACAACTGTATGTTTTTTTAAAATCAGATTTATTAATATAATATATGGTTTTAGATAATCTATCAAATCTCTACTAGAAAGTTCTATGAGTGGTTTCTTTCACAGAATGGAAGGCTGAGCTGTTAATAACCAACTTTAGTGGAGTAAAATTCATTGAGGTCAACGAACCCCTGAGCGTGTTGACTAACAATTCTCTGATGTCATTGAACCCAAATGGGGGGACCTTGGATGTGTTATTGAAGGTTACGACATATGTGGTGCCTCATGCCATAATGGACTAAGAGGTATCCTAAACCAAATACCACGCTATATAGTGCAAGATGTAACATTGCTCTGTCACGAGTAATTCACATACACATACACTGTCAGTCTCCAGTCATGGGTCGAGACTACTACTGATGAGAGGACTGTCAGTCTCCAGTCATGGGTCGAGACTACTACTGATGAGAGGACTGTCAGTCTCCAGTCATGGGTCGAGACTACTACTGATGAGAGGACTGTCAGTCTCCAGTCATGGGTCGAGACTACTACTGATGAGAGGACTGTCAGTCTCCAGTCATGGGTCGAGACTACTACTGATGAGAGGACTGTCAGTCTCCAGTCATGGTCCGAGACTACTACTGATGAGAGGACTGTCAGTCTCCAGTCATGGTCCGAGACTACTACTGATGAGAGGACTGTCAGTCTCCAGTCATGGTCCGAGACTACTACTGATGAGAGGACTGTCAGTCTCCAGTCATGGGTCGAGACTACTACTGATGAGAGGACTGTCAGTCTCCAGTCATGGTCCGAGACTACTACTGATGAGAGGACTGTCAGTCTCCAGTCATGGTCCGAGACTACTACTGATGAGAGGACTGTCAGTCTCCAGTCATGGTCCGAGACTACTACTGATGAGAGGACTGTCAGTCTCCAGTCATGGTCCGAGACTACTACTGATGAGAGGACTGTCAGTCTCCAGTCATGGTCCGAGACTACTACTGATGAGAGGACTGTCAGTCTCCAGTCATGACTCGAGACTACTATTGAGGAGAGGACTGTCAGTCCCCAGTCATGGTCCGAGACTACTACTGATGAGAGGACTGTCACTCTCCAGTCATGGGTCGAGACTACTACTGAGGAGAGGACTGTCAGTCTCCAGTCATGGGTCGAGACTACTACTGATGAGAGGACTGTCAGTCTCCAGTCATGGTCCGAGACTACTACTGATGAGAGGACTGTCAGTCTCCAGTCATGGTCCGAGACTACTACTGATGAGAGGACTGTCAGTCTCCAGTCATGGTCCGAGACTACTACTGATGAGAGGACTGTCAGTCTCCAGTCATGGTCCGAGACTACTACTGATGAGAGGACTGTCAGTCTCCAGTCATGGTCCGAGACTACTACTGATGAGAGGACTGTCAGTCTCCAGTCATGGTCCGAGACTACTACTGATGAGAGGACTGTCAGTCTCCAGTCATGGTCCGAGACTACTACTGATGAGAGGACTGTCAGTCTCCAGTCATGGTCCGAGACTACTATTGATGAGAGGACTGTCAGTCTCCAGTCATGGTCCGAGACTACTATTGATGAGAGGACTGTCAGTCTCCAGTCATGGTCCGAGACTACTACTGATGAGAGGACTGTCAGTCTCCAGTCATGGTCCGAGACAACTATTGATGAGAGGACTGTCAGTCTCCAGTCATGGGTCGAGACTACTATTGATGAGAGGACTGTCAGTCTCCAGTCATGGTCCGAGACTACTATTGATGAGAGGACTGTCAGTCTCCAGTCATGGTCCGAGACTACTACTGATGAGAGGACTGTCAGTCTCCAGTCATGGTCCGAGACTACTACTGATGAGAGGACTGTCAGTCTCCAGTCATGGTCCGAGACTACTACTGATGAGAGGACTGTCAGTCTCCAGTCATGGTCCGAGACTACTACTGATGAGAGGTCTGTCAGTCTCCAGTCATGGTCCGAGACTACTATTGATGAGAGGACTGTCAGTCTCCAGTCATGGGTCGAGACTACTATTGATGAGAGGACTGTCAGTCTCCAGTCATGGTCCGAGACTACTACTGATGAGAGGACTGTCAGTCTCCAGTCATGGTCCGAGACTACTATTGATGAGAGGACTGTCAGTCTCCAGTCATGGTCCGTGACTACTACTGATGAGAGGACTGTCAGTCTCCAGTCATGGTCCGAGACTACTACTGATGAGAGGACTGTCAGTCTCCAGTCATGGTCCGAGACTACTACTGATGAGAGGACTGTCAGTCTCCAGTCATGGTCCGAGACTACTACTGATGAGAGGACTGTCAGTCTCCAGTCATGGTCGAGACTACTACTGATGAGAGGACTGTCAGTCTCCAGTCATGGTCCGAGACTACTACTGATGAGAGGACTGTCAGTCTCCAGTCATGGTCCGAGACTACTACTGATGAGAGGACTGTCAGTCTCCAGTCATGGTCCGAGACTACTACTGATGAGAGGACTGTCAGTCTCCAGTCATGGTCGAGACTACTACTGATGAGAGGACTGTCAGTCTCCAGTCATGGTCCGAGACTACTACTGATGAGAGGACTGTCAGTCTCCAGTCATGGTCCGAGACTACTACTGATGAGAGGACTGTCAGTCTCCAGTCATGGTCCGAGACTACTACTGATGAGAGGACTGTCAGTCTCCAGTCATGGGTCCGAGACTACTACTGATGAGAGGACTGTCAGTCTCCAGTCATGGGTCGAGACTACTACTGATGAGAGGACTGTCAGTCTCCAGTCATGGTCGAGACTACTACTGATGAGAGGACTGTCAGTCTCCAGTCATGGTCCGAGACTACTACTGATGAGAGGACTGTCAGTCTCCAGTCATGGTCCGAGTCAGTCTCCAGTCATGGTCCGAGACTACTACTGATGAGAGGACTGTCAGCTCCAGTCTGGTCCGAGACTACTACGAGGAGAGGACTGTCAGCTCCAGTCATGGTCCGAGACTACTACTGATGAGAGGACTGTCAGTCTCCAGTCATGGTCGAGACTACTACTGATGAGAGGACTGTCAGTCTCCAGTCATGGTCCGAGACTACTACTGATGAGAGGACTGTCAGTCTCCAGTCATGGTCGAGACTACTACTGATGAGAGGACTGTCAGTCTCCAGTCATGGTCCGAGACTACTACTGATGAGAGGACTGTCAGTCTCCAGTCATGGTCGAGACTACTACTGATGAGAGGACTGTCAGTCTCCAGTCATGGTCGAGACTACTATGATGAGAGGACTGTCAGTCTCCAGTCATGTCCGAACTACTACTGATGAGAGGACTGTCATCTCAGTCATGGTCGAGACTACTACTGATGAGAGGACTGTCAGCTCCAGTCATGGTCCGAGACTACTACTGATGAGAGGACTGTCAGTCTCCAGTCATGGTCGAGACTATACTGATGAGAGGACTGTCAGTCTCCAGTCATGGTCGAACTACTACTGATGAGAGGACTGTCAGTCTCCAGTCATGGTCGAGACTACTACTGATGAGAGGACTGTCAGTCTCCATCATGGTCCGAGACTACTACTGATGAGAGACTGTCAGTCTCCAGTCATGGTCGAGACTATACTGATGAGAGGACTGTCAGTCTCCAGTCATGGTCGAGACTAAACTACTGATAGAGAGAGGACTGTCAGTCTCCAGTCATGGTCCGAGACTACTATGATGAGAGACTGTCAGTCTCCAGTCATGGTCGAGACTACTACTGATGAGAGGACTGTCAGTCTCCAGTCATGGTCCGAGACTACTACTGATGAGAGGACTGTCAGTCTCCAGTCATGGTCGAGACTACTACTGATGAGAGGACTGTCAGTCTCCAGTCATGGTCGAGACTACTACTGATGAGAGGACTGTCAGTCTCCAGTCATGGTCGAGACTACTACTGATGAGAGGACTGTCAGTCTCCAGTCATGGTCCGAGACTACTACTGATGAGAGGACTGTCAGTCTCCAGTCATGGTCCGAGACTATATGATGAGGACTGTCAGTCTCATCATGTCGAGACTACTACTGATGAGAGGACTGTCAGTCAGTCTCCAGTCTGCTGTCGCGAGACTACTACTGATGAGAGGACTGTCAGTCTCCAGTCATGGTCCGAGACTACTACTGATGAGAGAGACTGTCAGTCTCCAGTCATGGTCCGAGACTACTACTGATGAGAGGACTGTCAGTCAGTCGCAGATCATGGAGTGGTCAGATCTACTACTGATGAGAGGACTGTCAGTCTCCAGTCATGGTCCGAGACTACTACTGATGAGAGGACTGTCAGTCTCCAGTCATGGTCCGAGACTACTACTGATGAGAGGACTGTCAGTCTCCAGTCATGGTCGAGACTACTACTGATGAGAGGACTGTCAGTCTCCAGTCATGGTCGAGACTACTACTGATGAGAGGACTGTCATCTCCAGTCATGGTCCGAGACTACACTGATGAGAGGACACTGTCAGTCATCCAGTCATGGTCGAGACTACTACTGATGAGAAGGACTGTCATCTCGTCATTCCTGGTCGAGACTACTACTGATGAGAGGACTGTCAGTCTCCAGTCATGGTCAGTATACAAAGATATTTTTCGAATCTATGCTCTCTCAATGGTAATTCGTGGAGAGTATCATATCGAGCACAGATGATACCATGTCTCTGACTTCATCTCCGTCAGGTCGGACACTACTGTGAACTGTCATCTCCAGTCATGGGCGAGACAATACTAGCGAGTGCTCAGCGCAAAGGTCCAGGATGAGATGCACTCCATCAGGTCGAGACTACCTTAGGATGTCAGTCTCCGTAGGTCGAGATACTACGTGAGGATTCATCGGGTCAGGTTCAGCATACGCACCCTAAGGCGATCACGCGATGTACGTCGGCGACTCCGGCCAGGGCAAGCCAGGTTGCGGCTCCAGGCAGTTGGAAGGCCGTAGGATTGGGTCGTTGACACAAGGCGATGAGCGAGGGTGGCCAGAGCACGGTACTCGTTCATCGGACATGGAGTGACGCAGGAGTCCTCGTTCGAGTCCCGTAGGCACTCCTCGCATCCACACCTGGAGATATGGAGGAGGGGAGGGGCATCAGCCGATATCAATATGTCTACACTTGGTAATATCAACAATATCTATCACAAACACAGTGGACTTTGAACAAAATCAAGTTAAATGAAGAGAAAAAGTCCTGTTTAAAGTCATCTGTGCTCACGTCAGATGTTCAACAAGTGTTGATATTACCAAGTGTAGAATACTCAACTAAACATATCTACCGAAAAACTGTTTGATAGATTGTCTCTTAAAGGATTTCTGGTATAAAATCTGTAAAACTACAACTTTACAATAATTATAACTATGGCCTAGAAATGAATAGTATTTAACGTGCACTTTCTAAACTAACTGGAAAATAGCAATGACAAGGACTGATTCCAACAAGAGGAGGATGTTACTGATTTGCAAACTGAATCTGGAAATGAGTAAAAGACTTGTGTAATGTTACTAATAGATCATCGCTTTAGTTGGAGCTGATAAATGGACCCCGTGGAAAAGGAACTATGTTTGGAAAGCCTCGAGGGGTAGAACTGTAGGAGATTATGAGCGATAAAGTGGACTGTTCGGGATACTAATGAATAAGTCCTAAGATAAGTAATAAAATTTAAACTTTATCAAACGAGTCTACGAATAAAGGCCAACTGGATGAGTCACATTGTTGAAAGATATGTATTATTGAATGAAGTCATAGAAGGTAACGTGTGTGGGAGTATATTGTAACTGATGGATGACCTCAGGCAAGGAAAGAAGACGAGTATTGTAACTGATGGATGTAAAACGGAAGTTGCTCATAAGGAATGCTGCAGAACTCAATTTGCAGCGGACATGTCGAATGACAGAACACTTAATAACTAAATGAACCCTATTTAAAATGTAATTATGTATCGTTCAAGTGTATTTGCCAGTTGCATTAGCCCAGCAACTTCTATTCATCTCTCCTACCACAGAAAATGCCTCCTTTGAGGCTCATAGCCTCTCACTTGATATCGTGAGGCATGGGTAGAGTGGCTCCCCTGTCCAACAGGATCTTGAGGATCTCGTAGTTGTTCCTGTGGGCGGCCAGGATGAGAGGGGTGATATCAGGGGTGAACATGGATATGTTCCAGTCCACGTTCTCCCAGCTCTAGTGACAAAACAAACAAGCATCACTCTGTGAAATGTTCCTTCAGGGAAAATGAACAGAAGAAAGGTATGTGTCGCACTCACGTATGGCTCTCCCTCCTTGTGGACCAACTCCTCGTACTCCAGCAGCAACTCCACAGCCTCCACGAACTCCACGTTGATCGCGTGTAGGAGCGCGTCCTTGGTCCTTACTCCCATCACCACGAGCACCTCCAACATCTCCAGGTTCTCCCCGTCTATCGCTAGGGTGAGTGCGCCCCGACCCAGGGGGTCTACACAGTTGATGTTGATAGAGCCTCTCCTGTGGGCTCTCTGGATCATCCTGCGGCAGTGACAAACAGGCTAGAGACAAACAGTGACAACTGGCTTGTCAACCTATAGCTCAACTTGGGCCTAGTTTGACTTTTGAAGCTACGCAAGCTAATTTGTGAAATCCACTTTTGAACCATTTTTCGACGGTTTAATTTCCTCTCCACTGCCGTTGACTGAACATTCAGTCAGGATTAGTTCCCCCTATTTGTGTGTAGCCACCCCATGGTGCACCACCATGTCACCACGTCACCACCCATGTCACCCTGACCTCCTGCAATAGGCGAGATCTCCTCGCTCCACTGCCAGCATGTACTTCTTCTCCTCCAGCGTGAGTGGTTTGGGGAGACTGGGCATCTCTATGGGGCCCTTGGTAATTCCTGGAGCCTCTATATCGAGCCCCACCTACAACACAGCATTTAAATCGCCCATTTCGACCTACTTAATTACTTCATTAATGCTAAGCTTTTGACCCAACCGAGCTTAGAACCAAAGCCTCTCAATGTGTGAGCAAGCTTGACCTCGGCCAAAGTCCCGCAGACAAAGACAGAAGCACGGGACGTTTTACCAAAACAGTGTCTACAGTAGTATTCCTTCTAGAAAATACGAACATGTTTTGTCGCGGCCAACATTGATCAGGTTTCACTATTTTATTATTGTTATCAAAAGTGAACCCTGCATGACTTGACGTATGGCCACGTTAAAGTAGATTTGTTACCATTTCTTGCCGTCAGATACTCTTCCTATGATAATGGGAGTGTATGTTTGTAAATTGCTGAGGTCAACCAAAATAGGAACATGTCATATTAATATCATGCCTCTGAGACACTTGTTTGATACCAGACGATGTTTAAAAGAGTTAAATATCTGTCTGAAGGCGTATTCTATTGCACACTCATTATAACTGTCTACACCCAGGCTGTGTCTTTAGTATTAATTTTATTATCTTAGGTAAGTTAGATTATAAGTAAAGTGCTGATTTAGTCCTGCGAGATAAATAAATACATTTCTTGTCAATCAGTTCTGATTTGGATTCAGTAACCCCCACTCTTTCTTTCTGCCTTGAGTGAGATGTGAACCCAGGACTCACCCCATCCAGATCCTTCTTCTCGTTGGACATTTTGGTGTATCGCCTCACCCTGGTCTCCTAGCTCCGCGAAACCTGTACAAACAACAAGAGGCAAGTTTCTGTTGTGAGATCCATCACACCCTGTGGCAAAAGGACCAGGAAAATATAGCTCTGTTGAAGGCACACATTTAGCTTGAGAACTATCATGTTTATAATGTATTCCTAAACCTGTAAACAAATGTAAATATTACAACAACTTGAATCTGTATCGCGCATTACCTCAGCTCAAGGGGGGACTGGGAGATGTCCCGGCTTAATTTGGGCCGCAGATACTTTAATTTATAATAATGCTATTCTTTCAATTTCAAATTAATATTTTTATGAAGGTTCAATCAACCATTTTGTTTGTTGTTTTTTGGTGTTGCGTTGGAGGGACACTCACCCCCGTGGGACTGTCCTGACTGGGGGATGTTCCTGGACCTATAATCCTGACAGAGTGCCTCCTAGTGAGACTGGACTGACAGGACAACGTCTGGAGGGTTTAACCCAAAGGGCAACTAAATCTCTGTCTAGGTATCTGTATGGGAGCTACTTTGGGGACGGGGGGCCTCCTACTCACCACACACTAGGGGGTTGGTGGCTGTTACCTTCTGGGAAAGCTATTCAGACCCCCTCCATGAGGTGCCCAATGGGCAACTGAGGTTTAAAGTCCTTTTAGGGAGATTCCTAAGGCGAGGTGCTTGACATCCTCCAAGGGGTTAACGACCCTACCTGAGCTTCCAGCACTCACGGAAGGAGGCAACTCCTGCTGATGGAAGCTGGACCAATTGTCCAGTAACGACAGGGAGCGATGGCGGGCACGGGAGTATCGGTCCCTACGTTTCTCGATGCGCACGTTTTACGTGCCTGCCTACGCCCGGAAGACAGTCATGAAGGGTTGGAGTAGATAGGTGTATGCCGGACTGTATATGGCAAGGGAGTTTCCACCTTGAAGAGGGACTGACTTATTTAAGGTGTCAAACTGGAAACGTGGCAGTGTACTTTATGATTCCTGGTGTTGTTTATAACTATTTATTAAGCCAACCGTATAAACATTGAGTTTAATGAATACTGACCCACTAATTGTGTAAGCTCATCATTTTATAAATAAACTCCCGGCTATTTTCTAACCTGGCAGTCCACATCTGTCCCAGCGCACTAGTCACTTAGAGGGGCAAAGTCCCTCGGATAGACTGCCATCATACACTGAGTAGTGTTGATTCTCAGGATATCATCACAGGTGAAGTTCCTGTGGTTCGTCAAGCAGGTTTTACCTGTGTGACAAGGTGTTTCTACCAGCTCTAGCTATGTTACCTGTGTGACAAGGTGTTTCTACCAGCTCTAGCTATGTTACCTGTGTGACAAGGTGTTTCTACAAGCTCTAGCTATGTTACCTGTGTGACGAGGTGTTTCTACCAGCTCTAGCTATGTTACCTGTGTGACAAGGTGTTTCTACCAGCTCTAGCTATGTTACCTGTGTGACAAGGTGTTTCTACCAGCTCTAGCTATGTTACCTGTGTGACAGTGTGTTTCTACCAGCTCTAGCTATGTTACCTGTGTGACAAGGTGTTTCTATCAGCTCTAGCTATGTTACCTGTGTGACAGTGTGTATGTACCAGCTCTAGCTATGTTACCTGTGTGACAAGGTGTATGTACCAGCTCTAGCTATGTTACCTGTGTGACAGTGTGTATGTACCCGCTCTAGCTATGTTACCTGTGTGACAGTATGTATATACCAGCTCTAGCTATGTTACCTGTGTGACAGTGTGTATATACCAGCTCTAGCTATGTTACCTGTGTGACAAGGTGTTTCTACCAGCTCTAGCTATGTTACCTGTGTTTCAGTGTGTATGTACCAGCTCTAGCTATGTTACCTGTGTGACAGTATGTATATACCAGCTCTAGCTATGTTACCTGTGTGACAGTGTGTATGTACCAGCTCTAGCTATGTTACCTGTGTGACAGTGTGTATGTACCAGCTCTAGCTATGTTACTTGTGTGACAGTGTGTATGTACCAGCTCTAGCTATGTTACCTGTGTGACAGTGTGTATGTTCCAGCTCTAGCTATGTTACCTGTGAGACAGTGTGTTTGTACCAGCTCTAGCTATGTTACCTGTGTGACAAGGTGTATGTACCAGCTGAAGCTATGTTACCTGTGTGACAGTATGTATATACCAACTCTAACTATGTTACCTGTGTGACAGTGTGTATGTACCAGCTCTAGCTATGTTACTTGTGTGACAGTGTGTATGTACCAGCTCTAGCTATGTTACCTGTGTGACAGTGTGTATGTACCAGCTCTAGCTATGTTACCTGTGTGACAGTGTGTATGTACCAGCTCTAGCTATGTTACCTGTGTGACAAGGTGTTTCTACCAGCTCTAGCTATGTTACCTGTGTGACAAGGTGTATGTACCAGCTCTAGCTATGTTACCTGTGTGACAAGGTGTATGTACCAGCTCTAGCTATGTTACCTGTGTGACAAGGTGCTTCTACCAGCTCTAGCTATGTTACCTGTGTGACAAGGTGCTTCTACCAGCTCTAGCTATGTTACCTGTGTGACAAGGTGTTTCTACCAGCTCTAGCTATGGTACCTGTCAATAATTATCACCAGCAGTCCTCACTCAAGTAGTGACGACGTGTCCTTGCTGGAGTGACTTGTAGGGCTTGCGGAAATGTCCAGTCTTACCTTTTATACCGGCCCTGATTGCATTACGGAGGTTCTCCAACTAACAACATTAACAACACACGGAGTAATCCGGTTAGTCAGCCGCCCCACTCGACCTTGCCTTGGGGCTGACACAGCACTGGGATACAGGCATCAGTCTCGTCTTGTTGGCTTTGCTTCCGAGAAGGTTTGAGTCATGGCTGGATGGGCGGGGGCTATTTTACAAAATTGCTTACCACTCTTCCTCCACACAAAGCTTAGTCCCATATGCTTAAGGGTTTCACCTACTTGAAGGGAAATATCCTAATATTGCCGTATTTCTGATTGTAATGTCAGATTTGTGATTATAAAATACTAAAACATTTCTAATTATCTGAGGATGTTGTTGTGACCTTGTTAAAAACGCGGGAATTCTGTCCGCTCTGTGCGGGCCTCTTGACGGATCGTAACATGCTTCACAGGTCTAGTCATAGATATTTGTGAAAACACCTCAATGAGATCACACAGTCAAGCTTGTTGCTGGACGCAGTAATAGTAGTGAACTCCGAACAACATGTAGCATTACGGTGGCTGAGGCTCACGGCTATCTACAGGTGGTAAGAGCCTGTTCGTGCCACTTGAGTGGCTATCTACAGGTGGTAAGAGCCTGTTCGTGCCACTTTGAGTGTATATCTACAGGTGGTAAGAGCCTGTTCGTGCCACTTTGAGTGGCTATCTACAGTGGTAAGAGCCTGTTCGTGCCACTTTGAGTGGCTATCTACAGGTGCTAAGAGCCTGTTCGTGCCACTTTGAGTGGCTATCTACATACTTGTCATTAACAAACCATTCCGTACAAATGGCTTGTAGTCCGATGGCGGTGGAGTGAGGGTGTTATATGATTTGTTGAGAATATTTTTATTAAAATGTAAAAACCTCATTTTAACTAATTAACTTACAAGCGTATGTAACATTTCGTACATAAATTCTTTAAACAAATATTGTAATCTCTATATTCGTGTTCTAATTTATTAAATGTAAACCTAGTTATAAAATGAAGTAAAACTGGAATAACACGTAATTAACAAATGGTTTTAATCGGCTTCGTGAGCAATTACTTCTATTACTCTTACTACTACTACTATTGGTGTTATTGTGAGTGCTCTAATTCACTGGTCTGGAGGATTGTACGACCTTGGAGGCTAATTATTATTATTATTAATAAACAAGGGAACAATGTTCAGCCATTAATCGTTACAACTGAGCCGGCCACTATTAATGAACTAACTAAACTCAACCTAAGAATGAAAATCAACCCACCGTCCCCAAAGTTCTCATATCCATTCAATAACTCAAACCCACTTGGAAAATACACTAAGCTGGAATTGAACCACCTCCCTTGGTTCCTATTCGGCTCTTCCGACCATTCGTCCCGGCAGACAAAACACTGCTAAGAGAATAACATCCCCGAGCTGTTATTTCTCTAGGTGTTGTTTGTTTGTTTGTTATATAATATAGATTTCACTATAAATGTGGGTTTAATAGCCCTTATATGGGTTAAATTTTAAAAGCTTATACAATCTTTATTACTCTGCCATGGAGGGGTCAACCGGCTAGCGCCGTTACATAGTCTACAATACTAGATGTGATACAGCTATGTGTAGCGGGCTAGCATTTGTTATATGCTAAGGGGTCAAAGAAGATGTATAAATATCTCTGTGATTTAATAATTTAAAATGAAACATTTATAAAGTGATTTCCAAATATATTTTTTTAGCTGGGCGTCTCATTACTCATTCCGGTTATAAGCTTATGTACTAATTACGCTGATGGGCTAGGTACGCGGAAGATTGAATTGAGGAGAAGTGTACCCGCACTTACATGGAGAGAGAGTGGTAAGCCATTTAGGGGAAACCACGGTGTGTACACCCGACCGGGACTGAACCGTGATATAGAGCTGAGTTTGTTTTGCAGGCTGCGTTTGAATTAAGAACAGTATTTTGGTGCTTGAGCCACCAATGAAATGTATTTCTCGAACCAATGATCAATAGGGATGATTGTTCTTGTTCGCGTCTTAAACTACAAAATACTATTTTCAATTCAACTCTCATTTTGTTTGTTGATTGGATTTGTTCTAAGTTAAAAGGAATAAAACTTACGTTCCATTATAAATATTTTAATTTTATTCTTTGTTGAAAATAAATACTATAAGTACTCGTAAGAGATCTAATTTTTGATTTTCAAGCCTGCCCTCAAGAGAATAGCAGGAAATAGTTTGGGAAGGCTGTATATATTTTTGATTCTTATTTTACTTGTTTTAAATTTGTCGATGCATTCCACCTTATTTATAAAAAGGTTGTTGATAAATAAATATTTGCGAGAACTTGAATTTGTTTTGAAATTTGGCAAATACTAACTAAATATGTCAGACCAAAATAAACAATTAGACTCTTCGACACCGACTTGTGAAATATTCATGTTTCCTCTCTAAACACCTAGTTCGAGTCTCATCATTTCAAATTGTTAACATATGTATGAGATAATGACTACTTTTGATTTCAAAATAATACAGGGTGGTTCGCGAGAACAGGCAATTTTGAATAATTAATTTCAAGGCCACTGTTTAAGTTGGCAGGACTGTGATGACGTCATTATGCTACCCAGTCAACGCCATGGAGAAATGGTTATGTGTGCATAGAGCGTTTGCAGTAAAAGCATTTTACAAAAACAATGATTGTTTTGAAGTTGCGTGGACGAGAATTTCACCATCACTTTCAACTTGGGTGGCATGGTCCGGTTTGTAGTTTCACGCTGTAAAGACATGAGTTTCAGACTCTGAAACAACAGGTTCAAAATTGAGAAAGAAGCGTTCAGGGCTAAGAAATAATGTTGGAACGCCAGAAAGTTTGGAAGCAGTTCCTGTGGAGTGCACAGCGCTCTGCAGTGTCGTTAGGTTTGTATCACCGAACTTTGGACAGAATATTGTTCTCACACTTAATGTTACATCCACACAAGATTCAGGCGGTCCAGGAATTGAAAGTCTGGCATTTCAATAGGAGAGTTGTTTTCCGTCAACAGTTTTTATCAAAAGGTAAAGAAAACAAAAATTTCCTGTAAAATCTTTGATAGCTGATGAAGCCCACTTTAATCTAAATGGTTATGTTAACAAACAGAATTCTCGAGACTGTACTAAGAAGAATCCTCGCCTTCTACACCAGCGACCGTTACACGGTGAAAAAGTGACAATGTGGTGTCACCGAGAGGAACTATCGCACCATATTATTTTGAGGATGACAACTACGGCGTGGTGACTGTAACTTCAGAGCTGTTCTTCAGCAGGACGGAGCTACAGCTCGTACTGCAAGAATCTCAATCGTCGCTTCAGGAGAAACCGCCTCATGACCAGGAATGGCGAGATCTTTCGGTGTGTGATCTCTTTCCACGGGGACTTTTAGAGATGCGAGTGTTGGCTCGTCGTCCTTAAAGCACTGATGACCTCAGGGCTAGGATTCGTGAGACGTTGCAGTGAGATATGACGGACGTTCATAGCGCAGGAATGCACAAGAAGGGAAGGGTGCTATCCTTAGGAAATGACTCTCATGTAAAGTTGCACTACACAGTTATTAAAGTCGCCCATTCCCACGCACCATCCTGTATATAATATGTTCTATACGGCCAGACTCCAACTAACTTAATGTGAACCAAAGCTTATAGAACATGTATGGGAAACCCATGAATCTAGGCGTATGTTTGTTCCAAGGTTGAACATCCCCTCGTTCAACTAGGTTAGTCAATAAACCATTAAGTTTATCACAAAGTGTGTTTGTATATACTATCCGAGAAGGAAAAACCGAACAAAATGAAGGCAAAGATAATTAATAAGCTCAATTAAATCTGCTAATGTATAAAATAAGATACCACTAATTGGACTAGGCTTTAAATGCTTTATTTGTTCCAAAAATACAAATGTACAAGTGTGATGCTTAATTCGAACAAAATATAATCATTGACAAAATACAGATAACCACGCAACAAATACATGTGATAAGATAATAGATTCAGATAACCACGCAACAAATACATGTGATAAGATAATAGATTCAGATAACCACGCAACAAATACATGTGATAAGATAATAGATTCAGATATAACCCCTGAAACAAACAAGATTGTTTTCCTAATGCTGTCTGTCTGTTGCTCTGGCTAGAGACGAAACTATTTTACCAATTGGGCTCAAACTTGGTATCTGGGGTTTTCATAGGGTCCCCCGAGGGGTTTTTGGAATCAAATATCTAGCCCTAAATTTAATGGTAGTTTACTGAAGGACAAAGAGAGAAAAAATTGATTTTCTAAAAATTAGCTCTAAGGATTTTGATTAAATTTTATATCTAGACACTGTTTATTATAATAAACAAGAGGTCAGTTCTCCTTTTCTCATGAAAATTACTTTGAGAGTACTTTACACGAGATAAATTTTCCATTCGTAATTTCTCCGCAAATATTTGAGATAAGAAATAACTTGTCATTGTGAAATTGCAGCACTATTAAAGATAAAAACTCTTTTATTTGAAATATATTTTTATGAAACCAATAATTGATGAGCTATAAGCAAATATATTATATACTTTTTAATTCAAGTCTTTGAAAATGAATTTATTTCTTATGCTCGTTGGTGGACAAAGATGTTTCTCTTTTTTTAACTTCCCTGTAAGAGTGTTCCTAGTTCCTAATGCCATAGAGTAGGTAAGTAACAGAGTATATTGTTTCATTTATAATCTTTGGTTTAGTGTTTCTACAACAATGTATATACCTACTATTTCTAAAACGATATAGAGACCTACTATTTGGTTTGACAAATCTTACCAGTTTTTAATAAATGTATATTTTAAGATAAAAGCGAGAGAAAGTCTTTATGGTGCACCAAACCATTTATTTATATATATGTATTAAATATACTTTCATAATTCAGTTAGATATATTTAAATCAAATAAATAATATTCAATTGATGTACAGTGACGAGATGCGAACCATTGCTCTACTGAATGCATCACAATATCTCAGGGCTGTGTTTATTTTTTGTGTTTTTAGAACATGTTGATGTGTCTTATGTTTGAAACATTAATATAATTACATAATAATGATGTCAACATTACGAGCTAGTGTCCCGTGAACTATAATCTCATGGGAAAATACGTTCTTATCTTTTTATCGCGAAATGTAGTTATTTGTATTTCATTAGAAATATCGAGACTTCCATTTGGTTTATAAGGTTCAAGGTTAAACCCACATTTCTTTCTTTCTTTCTTTCATTAAACGTTTGTTTTATGTGAGGGAGAATGGGTACAGCTAGGGTCTGAACATCTTCAACATCAACATTTCCTAACATGCTGATAGCTCGTTTATTGTTTGTTTTAGCTGAGTGGTTAGAGCCACTTCCCTGGAGCGGGAGATTTAGACCTCTCCGAGGTGCTTGGCTCTTTCAAACTGCTCCTCGGGGGGGACTTGCTTCCCTCCCCTCTCTCCTCTTCTTGCGGATCCTCGGGTATGGGGGTCCTTGACCTGAAGTCCTTCCTGTACAGCGACGATGACATCTGGATAACCTCTTCTGGGTTTCGCCCTACGGGGGGTTCGGGGAGTTGCGCCCCTTGCTCGGGGGGGGCCCCACTCTCAGCTGTCGTTTCCTGGGACTTGGTTGAGCTCTGAGGGCGTGGTCTCACGATAGAGCTCGGTGGGGTCCCTCTTTGTTCCTCAAGCACCTGGACGGTGTCCCCGGGAGCGCTCCGCCCACTCCCCTGCCTCTTGTCATACTCCTGCTTAATCTTGCTCATCTTGAACTTGGCGTAGGCCACCCTCGCAGCCGGCGAGACCACTGCCAACTTGGGGTTGTACTCGAGTAGTTTCTCCGGGTCCATGGTGGCGAGAGCCTCGCTCTGGTTGGCGATGATGTGTCTCCTGAGACTCTGTCTGGACTGTCGCATCCGAACCTCCGCGGCGCTCCCTATCGGATCTCGGACCATCGTGCTCCTCCGGACCATCGCGTTCCAGTCCGTCTTGCTCCGGCCGGAGCTGGTCCGCTTGGCGATGGCCTTGGCGATCTTGCTGAACACGTCCTTGGGCTCCTTCTCGGATGACATCACATCCTTAAGGATGCCCTCCACAAACCCTATCTGGAAGTCCTTCTGGAGTCTACGTTCCATGACTCTTCCCTTCTTCCCTGCAACTGATGAGGTTACACGAGGTTACACGAGGTTACACGAGGTTACATGAGGTTACACGAGGTTACATGAGGTTACACGAGGTTACATGAGGTTACATGAGGTTACACGAGGTTACAGGAAGTTACATGAGGTTACAGCAGACTATATAATATGATATTTTGTGTTCCATGTCTTACTAACCGTCCGGACTATCCATATATCTACACTAAATGGATAGAGATGAGGAAGCTAAAGTTTATATAAAATGTGCCCACACTTGCTTGGAGGTACAGTATAGTGGTAAAATATTTACAAAAACCCACATAAAGGCCTCGGTAGGGAAGTGATCCCAGCCTCGACGTAAGCAGGAACATTCAGTCCACGTGTGTTAACACCCTGTCAATGTTCACCCTTACTTGAAGTATCAGGGTCAATGTTGGGAGTCTTCATCCCGTTCTGCCGCAGTATGTCCACCAGCTCGTATCTCAGAGAGGAGATATCTTGACGTATCTCCATGACGTCATCCTCAGTGATCCCGTAGTCGTCCCTCTTGGTCTGTTCAGCGGTGACGTAGCGTCTTACCAGCAGGTGCATCACAGTGTCATGGCGCTCCAGCGCTTTCTGGCGGGACTTCTACTGAAACATAGGAGAGAGATGTTCAACAAGACACGAGCTACTGACTGGCTAGTGAAGCTATTACAAGCTAAGGGACTACACGAGCTACTGGCTGGCTAGTGAAGCTATTACAAGCTAAGGGACTACACGAGCTACTGACTGGCTAGTGAAGCTATTACAAGCTAAGGGACTACATGGGGTACAGCAGGTTTGTTTCAAACAAAGTTTGATTCATCGAAAGGCTTGAAGTTCATTGATAAGATTTATCTCTGGTAAACTGACCAAGGGTAAGGGCATGTAAAGTTGACTGGTACTGAGCAGGGTCCGAACCAAGGATATGTTCGAGTGATACGAGGGTATAATGACGTACCATGAGCGAGCCTGCGTTCTTGCCGTCACCACGACACCCTAGCATGGTGAGCACCATCTTGGGGTGGGGATGATGTTGAAAGGGGCGGGGACCGTGTCGCCCTCCTCGAAGTAACTCATCCACAGTCGAGACCGGGCAAACTTCCACTCCTTGTCCGAGTGCTCCTATAGCAGGACAAACAACAGCTGTAGTCTGTGCTCGCTGTGATAGCAGCAGGGTTACACTAGCTGGGAGAGAGGACTGATAGCATCAGGGTTACACTAGCTGGGAGAGAGGACTGATAGCAGCAGGGTTACACTAGCTGGGAGAGAGGACTGATATCAGCAGGGTTACAATAGCTGGGAGAGAGGGACTGATAGCAGCAGGGTTACACTAGCTGGGAAAGAGGACTGATAGCAGCAGGGTTACACTAGCTGGGAGAGAGGACTGATAGCAGCAGGGTTACACTAGCTGGGAGAGAGGACTGATAGCAGCAGGGTTACACTAGCTGGGGGAGAGGACTGATAGCAGCAGGGTTACACTAACTGGGAGAGAGGACTGATAGCAGCAGGGTCACACTAGCTGGGGGAGAGGACTGATAGCAGCAGGGTCACACTAGCTGGGAGAGAGGACTGATAGCAGCAGGGTCACACTATCTGGGAGAGAGGACTGATAGCAGCAGGGTTACACTAACTGGGAGAGAGGACTGATATCAGCAGGGTTACACTAACTGGGAGAGAGGAATGATAGCAGCAGGGTCACAATAGCTGGGAGAGAGGACTGATAGCAGCAGGGTTACACTAGCTGGGAAAGAGGACTGATAGCAGCAGGGTCACAATAGCTGGGAGAGAGGACTGATAGCAGCAGGGTTACACTAGCTGGGAAAGAGGACTGATAGCAGCAGGGTCACAATAGCTGGGAGAGAGGACTGATAGCAGCAGGGTCACAATAGCTGGGAGAGAGGACTGATAGCAGCAGGGTTACACTAACTGGGAGAGAGGACTGATAGCAGCAGGGTTACACTAGCTGGGAAAGAGGACTGATAGCAGCAGGGTTACACTAACTGGGAGAGAGGACTGATATCAGCAGGGTTACACTAGCTGGGAGAGAGGACTGATAGCAGCAGGGTTACACTAGCTGGGAGAGAGGACTGATAGCAGCAGGGTTACACTAGCTGGGGGAGAGGACTGATAGCAGCAGGGTTACACTAGCTGGGAGAGAGGACTGATAGCAGCAGGGTCACACTAGCTGGGAGAGAGGACTGATAGCAGCAGGGTTACACTAGCTGGGAGAGAGGACTGATAGCAGCAGGGTTACACTAACTGGGAGAGAGGACTGATAGCAGCAGGGTCACAATAGCTGGGAGAGAGGACTGATAGCAGCAGGGTTACACTAGCTGGGAGAGAGGACTGATATCAGCAGGGTTACACTAGCTGGGAGAGAGGACTGATAGCAGCAGGGTTACACTAGCTGGGGGAGAGGACTGATAGCATCAGGGTTACACTAGCTGGGAAGAGGACTGATAGCAGCAGGGTTACACTAGCTGGGAGAGAGGACTGATAGCAGCAGGGTTACACTAGCTGGGGGAGAGGACTGATAGCAGCAGGGTTACACTAACTGGGAGAGAGGACTGATATCAGCAGGGTTACACTAACTGGGAGAGAGGACTGATAGCAGCAGGGTCACAATAGCTGGGAGAGAGGACTGATAGCAGCAGGGTTACACTAGCTGGGAAAGAGGACTGATAGCAGCAGGGTCACAATAGCTGGGAGAGAGGACTGATAGCAGCAGGGTTACACTAGCTGGGAAAGAGGACTGATAGCAGCAGGGTCACAATAGCTGGGAGAGAGGACTGATAGCAGCAGGGTCACAATAGCTGGGAGAGAGGACTGATAGCAGCAGGGTTACACTAACTGGGAGAGAGGACTGATAGCAGCAGGGTTACACTAGCTGGGAAAGAGGACTGATAGCAGCAGGGTTACACTAGCTGGAGAAGAGGACTGATAGCAGCAGGGTCACAATAGCTGGGAGAGAGGACTGATAGCAGCAGGGTTACATAGCTGGGAGAGAGGACTGATAGCAGCAGGGTTACACTACTGGGAGAGAGGACTGATATCAGCAGGGTACACTAGCTGGGAGAGAGGACTGATAGCAGCAGGGTTACAACTAGGCTGATGCAGCAGGTCAAAGGGAAGAGACTGATAGCAGCAGGGTTACACTACTGGGAGAGAGGACTGATAGCAGCAGGGTACACTAGCTGGGAGAGGACTGATAGCAGCAGGGTTACACTAGCTGGGAGAGAGGACTGATAGCAGCAGGGTTCACACTAGCTGGGAGAGATGGACTGATAGCAAGCAAGGGTCACTACATAGCTGGGAGAGAGGACTGATAGCAGCAGGGTTACACTAGCTGGGGGAGAGAGGACTGATAGCAGCAGGGTTACACTAACTGGGAGAGAGGACTGATATCAGCAGGGTTACACTAGCTGGGAGAAGAGGACTGATAGCAGCAGGGTTACACTAGCTGGGAGAGAGGACTGATAGCAGCAGGGTTACACTAACTGGGGAGAGAGGACTGATATCAGCAGGGTTACACTAACTGGGAGAGAGGACTGATATCAGCAGGGTTACACTAGCTGGGAAAGAGGACTGATAGCAGCAGGGTCACAATAGCTGGGAGAGAGGACTGATAGCAGCAGGGTTACACTAACTGGGAGAGAGGACGATACAGCAGGGTTACACTAACTGGGAGAGAGGACTGATAGCAGCAGGGTTACACTAGCTGGGAGAGAGGACTGATAGCAGCAGGTACACTAGCTGGGAGAGGACTGATAGCAGCAGGGTCACAATAGCTGGGAGAGGGACTGATAGCAGCAGGGTTACATAGCTGGGAAGGGACTGATAGCAGCAGGGTTACAATAGCTGGGAAGAGGACTGATAGCAGCAGGGTTACACTAGCTGGGAGAGAGGACTGATAGCAGCAGGGTTACACTAACTGGGAAGAGGACTGATAGCACAGGGTTACACTAGCTGGGGAAGAGGACTGAAGCAGCAGGGTTACACTAACTGGAGAGAGGACTGATACAGCAGGGTTACACTAGCTGGGAAGAGGACTGATAGCAGCAGGGTACACTAGCTGGGAGAGAGACTGATAGCAGCAGGGTTACACTAATGGAGAGAGGACTGATACAGCAGGTTACATAGCTGGGAAGAGGACTGAACACAGGGTTACACTACTGGAGAGAGGACTGATAGCAGCAGGTACACTAGCTGGGAGAGAGGACTGATAGCAGCAGGGTCACTAGCTGGAGAGAGGACTGATACAGCAGGGTTACACTACTGGGAAGAGGACTGATAGCAGCAGGTACATACTGGGAGAGAGGACTGATAGCAGCAGGTTACATAGCTGGAAGAGGACTGATAGCAGCAGGGTCACTAACTGGGAGAGGACTGATACAGCAGGGTTACACTAGCTGGGAGAGGACTGATAGCAGCAGGTACATAGCTGGGAGAGAGGATGATAGCAGCAGGGTACATAGCTGGGAGAGAGGACTGATAGCAGCAGGGTACACATAGCTGGAGAGAGGACTGATAGCAGCAGGGTTACACTAGCTGGGAGAGAGGACTGATAGCAGCAGGGTCACACTAGCTGGGAGAGGACTGATAGCAGCAGGGTTACACTAGCTGGGAGAGAGGACTGATAGCAGCAGGGTTACACTAGCTGGGAGAGAGGACTGATAGCAGCAGGGTTACACTAGCTGGGAGGAGGACTGATAGCAGCAGGGTACACTAGCTGGGAGAGAGGACTGATAGCAGCAGGGTACACTAGCTGGGAGAGAGGACTGATAGCAGCAGGGTCACATAGCTGGGAGAGAGGACTGATAGCAGCAGGGTACACTACTGGGAGAGAGGACTGATAGCAGCAGGGTTACACTAGCTGGGAGAGAGGACTGATAGCAGCAGGGTCACACTAGCTGGGAGAGAGGACTGATAGCAGCAGGGTCACACTAGCTGGGAAGAGAGGACTGATAGCAGCAGGGTTACACTAGCTGGGAGAGGACTGATAGCAGCAGGTCACTACTGGGGAGACTGTAGCAGCAGGGTTACACTAGCTGGGAGAGAGGACTGATAGCAGCAGGGTCACATAGCTGGGAGAGAGGAACTGATAGCAGCAGGGTCACACTAGCTGGGAGAGAGGACTGATAGCAGCAGGGTTCACAACTAGCTGGGAGAGAGGACTGATAGCAGCAGGGTACACATAGCGGGAGAGGATGATACAGCAGGAGTCATAGCGGAGCAGGATGATACACATAATAGCTGGAGAGAGGACTGATACAGCAGGGTCACACTAGCTGGGAGAGGACTGATAGCAGCAGGGTTACACTAGCTGGGAGAGAGGACTGATAGCAGCAGGGTTACACTAGCTGGGAGAGAGGACTGATAGCAGCAGGGTCACACTAGCTGGGAGAGAGACGTAGATACAGCTGGAGGAGGTGTACACAGGTTAATAGCTGGGAGAGGACTGATAGCAGCAGGGTCACACTAGCTGGAGAGAGGACTGATAGCAGCAGGGTCACAATAGCTGGGAGAGAGACTGATAGCAGCAGGGTTACACTAGCTGGGAGAGAGGACTGATAGCAGCAGGGTTACACTAGCTGGAGGAGAGGACTGATAGCAGCAGGGTCACACTAGCTGGGAGAGAGGACTGATAGCAGCAGGGTCACACTAGCTGGAGGAGGACTGATGCAGCAGTTACACTAACTGGGAGAGTGACACTGATACAGCAGGTACACTACTGGGAGACGGAGACTGATAGCACAGGGTCCCACTAGCTGGGGAGAGGACCTGATAGCACAGGGTCAACACTAACTGGGAAAGAGGACTGATATGCGAAGCAGGGTCACAATAGCTGGGAGAAGACTGATACAGCAGGGTCTACGACTAGCTGAGACAATGAGACTGATAGCAGCAGGTACACAGGGGGGGGGGGGGGGGGGGGGGGGGGGGGGGGGGGGGGGGGGGGGGGGGGGGGGGGGGGGGGGGGGGGGGGGAGCAGGGTTACACTAGCTGGGAGAGAGGACTGATAGCAGCAGGGTCACAATAGCTGGGAGAGAGTACTGATATCAGCAGGGTCACACTAGCTGGGAGAGAGGACTGATAGCAGCAGGGTCACACTAGCTGGGGGAGAGGACTGATAGCAGCAGGGTTACACTAGCTGGGGGAGAGGACTGATAGCAGCAGGGTTACACTGGCTGGGGGAGGGGACTGATAGCAGCAGGGTCACACTAGCTGGGAGAGAGGACTGATAGCAGCAGGGTCACAATAGCTGTCCACATGACAGTGCAGCAAGTCTCACAGAGATGATCTGGTACGAGTTGGACATCATGGCTATCAACATGTTGAGCAGCACTATGATGTTGATGACGGAGTACGAGCCGAACAGGAGCATCGCCCAGAACCGGGTGAAGTTCTTTATTCCCGTCAACTCAAAGTTCATCAGGTCAACCAGCCCGAAACTGGCCCAGAACAAGGACTGGGATGTCTCGAACATGCTGAACACAAGAACAGGGGGTATTGACCATGCTGAACACAATAACAGGGGGTATTGACCATGCTGAACACAATAACAGGGGGCATTGACCATGCTGAACACAATAACAGGGGGTATTGACCATGATGAACACAATAACAGGGGGTATTGACCATTCTGAACACAATAACAGGGGGTATTGACCATGCTGAACAATATAACAGGGGGTATTGACCCTGCTGAACAATATAACAGGGGGTATTGACCATGCTGAACAATATAACAGGGGGTATTGACCATGATGAACACAATAACAGGGGGTATTGACCATTCTGAACACAATAACAGGGGGTATTGACCATGCTGAACAATATAACAGGGGGTATTGACCATGCTGAACACAAGAACAGGGGGTATTGACCATGCTGAACACAATAACAGGGGGTATTGACCATGATGAACACAATAACAGGGGGTATTGACCATTCTGAACAATATAACTGGGGGTATTGACCATGCTGAACAATATAACAGGGGGTATTGACCCTGCTGAACACAATAACAGTTTTTTTTTAGGAATTACTGGGACTTTTGGATCCGATAACTCCGGTTGGTCTACATCATTATAGTTCAAAGATAACAACCAGACCCCAGTCCATTAATTTAACATCGAGTTTAATGTACAAATGTTGATTATAAAAAATCATTTAGTTGCGCTTTATATCCTCTAGAATAACTTAAGAATTAATGTTGTGAAGTGTGCCTCTTTAGTTCACCAGATTCTAGGTCGTTATTAATGTTGTGAAGTGTGCCTCTTTAGTTCACCAGTTTCTAGGTCGGTATTAATTGGTAAAATGAATTATTTGGAATTGTAAAATAGTGAGTCCAATTCGTCTTTAATTATTGAGATAATATTGATTAATATAAACTGTTCCTCTTCTCCAGCTCCAGATGTAGCTGGGTCTCTGTCATTACTGACACGGATGGAGTTGTTCAATATGAAAGTCAAAGTTAGAGCTCGAATCTAGAATAGGTAACTTAAGCTAAGAGTATTTAACAAGTGGTTCGTTGTATTACAACCATTGGTGTCATCTGAAACCAATCATCCATACATACAAGCTCTCCCATCTCTGATGAGAATTGTGGACAACACAAACCAAATCACTGGGATCTGCTAGGAACTAATTATAAAATAGATTTATTTTCATACCGGCCAAACTTTTGGTAAATCCAAAACTACGTTTTCTTTCTAGTGATTGGGCTTCAACCCATGTTCTCTAACCCGAGCAAGCCATCAAAATGTGCTCGCATAGAATAATGTTAAGGCTGTTGCCCTGGGAAGAAGGCAACAGTTGGAGAACATACTTGGAGAATCGCCTCCAAATGGCGCAGGCCTTGTCCTCGTTGGAGTAGTCGGGAAGTCCACCGGTAAATGGAAGCACCTGACCCTCTCCAGGTCAGCGTAGTACCACAGCAACTGGTTCATACCTGATCGGGTGACAACAAGACTAGGAATGACTTTCGACGAACAAATCATAACTACCATTTTAGGGTAGTTACTTTGTTATCTGTCGGTTTTATCGAGCGTTCGTCCCAAATTTCCCCATTTGTCTTAATATAAAGTTGAGTGTTATGGACCTTGCTACACAAACATAGCATACACACGCAGTGAACGTATTGAGTTATTAATGGTCCATGATAAGTTGTAGCGTGAAGGACTCTGAGCCAGCAGACAAGGGTTCGAGTATCGATTTGGTGACCCGAGGGTGTTTTTTCCAAACTGTAGTTTCTCATCCCCTCTCCTTGGGAATGCTGGTGAGTTTCCTCTGAATCGTCCCTCCACAGCGATGACCGTTGATATCTTACCACAGCCGAAGGCAAAGAGCACTAGAGAATAAATGAAGAAGAACTTGAGGATGTCGATAATCATTCTTCCCAGAGAGATCTGCAGAGGTCCGAGGTGAGGGTTCACGCTGAAGATGTGTACAAGCTTCAGATAACTGTAAACAAACATCATTCACCAGTGGAGACAAACATCCTTAGAGGAGAGAACAAAGCTATAACTGTTGTATCTACCAAGATGTGGTGTATGATCTCTATGGGCTAGGGTCGAGTTGGTGCTTTGTGCTTTGTTCCAAACATCCTTAGAGGAGAGAACAAAGCTGGAACAGTTGTATCTACTAAGATGTGGTGAATGATCTCTATGGGCTAGGGTCGAGTTGGTGCTTTGTGCTTTGTTCCAAACATCCTTAGAGGAGAGAACAAAGCTATAACTGTTGTATCTACCAAGATGTGGTGTATGATCTCTATGGGCTAGGGTCGAGTTGGTGCTTTGTGCTTTGTTCCAAACATCCTTAGAGGAGAGAACAAAGCTGGAACAGTTGTATCTACCAAGATGTGGTGTATGATCTCTATGGGCTAGGGTCGAGTTGGTGCTTTGTGCTTTGTTCCAAACATCCTTAGAGGAGAGAACAAAGCTATAACTGTTGTATCTACCAAGATGTGGTGAATGATCTCTATGGGCTAAGGTCGAGTTGATGCTTTGTGCTTTGTTCCAAACATCCTTAGAGGAGAGAACAAAGCTGGAACAGTTGTATCTACCAAGATGTGGTGAATGATCTCTATGGGCTAAGGTCGAGTTGATGCTTTGTGCTTTGTTCCAAACATCCTTAGAGGAGAGAACAAAGCTGGAACAGTTGTATCTACTAAGATGTGGTGAATGATCTCTATGGGCTAGGGTCGAGTTGGTGCTTTGTGCTTTGTTCCAAACATCCTTAGAGGAGAGAACAAAGCTTTAACTGTTGTATCTACCAAGATGTGGTGATGATCTCTATGGGCTAGGGTCGAGTTGGTGCTTTGTGCTTTGTTCCAAACATCCTTAGAGGAGAGAACAAAGCTATAACTGTTGTATCTACCAAGATGTGGTGAATGATCTCTATGGGCTAAGGTCGAGTTGATGCTTTGTGCTTTGTTCCAAACATCCTTAGAGGAGAGAACAAAGCTGGAACAGTTGTATCTACCAAGATGTGTGTGAATGATCTCTATGGGCTAAGGTCGAGTTGATGCTTTGTGCTTTGTTCCAAACATCCTTAGAGGAGAGAACAAAGCTTGAACAGTTGTATCTACCAAGATGTGGTGTATGATCTCTATGGGCTAGGTCGAGTTGGTGCTTTGTGCTTTGTTCCAAACATCCTTAGAGGAGAGAACAAAGCTATAACTGTTGTATCTACCAAGATGTGGTGAATGATCTCTATGGGCTAAGGTCGAGTTGATGCTTTGTGCTTTGTTCCAAACATCCTTAGAGGAGAGAACAAAGCTGGAACAGTTGTATCTACCAAGATGTGGTGAATGATCTCTATGGGCTAAGGTCGAGTTGATGCTTTGTGCTTTGTTCCAAACATCCTTAGAGGAGAGAACAAAGCTAAAGTTGTATCTACCAGATGTGGTGAATGATCTCTATGGCTAAGGTCGAGTTGATGCTTGTGCTTTGTTCCAAACATCCTTGAGGAGAGAACAAAGCTATAACTGTTGTATCTACATGATGTGGTGAATGATCTCTATGGCTAAGGTCGAGTTGATGCTTTGTGCTTTGTTCCAAACATCCTTAGAGGAGAGAACAAAGCTATAACTGTTGTATCTACCAAGATGTGGTGTATGATCTCTATGGGCTAGGGTCGAGTTGGTGCTTTGTGCTTTGTTCCAAACATCCTTAGAGGAGAGAACAAAGCTATAACTGTTGTATCTACCAAGATGTGGTGAATGATCTCTATGGGCTAGGGTCGAGTTGGTGCTTTGTGCTTTGTTCCAAACATCCTTAGAGGAGAGAACAAAGCTATAACTGTTGTATCTACCAAGATGTGGTGTATGATCTCTATGGGCTAGGGTCGAGTTGGTGCTTTGTGCTTTGTTCCAAACATCCTTAGAGGAGAGAACAAAGCTTTAACTGTTGTATCTACTAAGATGTGGTGTATGATCTCTATGGGCTAGGGTCGAGTTGGTGCTTTGTGCTTTGTTCCAAACATCCTTAGAGGAGAGAACAAAGCTTTAACTGTTGTATCTACTAAGATGTGGTGTATGATCTCTATGGGCTAGGGTCGAGTTGGTGCTTTGTGCTTTGTTCCAAACTCAACCAAATCCGACACTCGCCAAATTTACCCATTTCAAATATGTCACGTCATGTCCCTTTTTATAGATATTATTAATACCTCTGAAATAACACTACGAATAATGGTTTAGTATTAAAGGTTAAATATTTAACTAGTGTTTTATTTTTTCTAATATATCTATTTATTAGGCAACAATTGGAAGAAAAGAACTAAATAGGATGGGAATAAATGTGTGGACTATTTACAACACAGCAAAACTCATAAAGTTGACAATGTTAATAAAACCTGTGATGTCACAAGCAGCCACGAACAATTATCAAATGACAATATTATCGTAAACATACTATTTTTTAATCAAAATCTAGTGGTCGCTGATTTTTATTTTTGGTGTGAAATGTTTCCTGAAGCATCTAGAACAGTGGCACTCACTGCATTCTTGGTCTGATTTTAATATGTTTTAAGAAACACGCATTCGTTTTGGCAATAATTAGCAGGGTTACCCCGGGGTGTTGACCCCTTGGCTGGATTGTGCTGCGGCTCAGTGATCTAACATACAGATCGTGTATTATATCTAGACATTAGTTCAACATAATGCGCAGGATTTAGGAAATAAAGCGCTGGTTAAAAAACCAAGCTACATGTATCTCGTCCGCAATGTGATAACATGAATTGGCCTCTTTAAATATAATTTTTTTCTTCAAAAATCAGCGCTTGTAAATTTCTCTTCAGACCTCCCAGCAGTCGTGGGTTCATAGTTCCACGCAGGAGATTATTATATGTTTGTATTTTGTACACGTTTCTTCCTCTGAATACTGCTATAGCACACCTCTATCCTGCTATAACACACCTCTATCCTGCTATATCACACCTATATCCTGCTATAACACACCTATATCCTGCTATAACACACACAACTCTTTTCTGAATGACTCAGTGCCAAATCATGGACGTTCGCATTTCTCAGACTCTCTTATATTTTATAATTTGTAAATTTGCTAGTGTTGATGGTTATATTATTACGTAATATATGTCGCATGCATTAGGACTCTTTATTTCTCCACGTGTGTTTAGTTGAATATTAAATAACCTAACGTAATTTAAAACTTACCTAAATATCATCCCTGCCGCGAAGGCTCCTTCTGAAAGTAGCATTGGGTCATAAGGATGCCAGGACTCTCTGGGATACCAAGGGTCCAACCCTTTCCAATACTCTCTCTGAAATCACATTGACATCATTAGGACTGACTGGAACCAAGAGATATGGCTGAAACTGTGATATCTCGGAGCTGGGGTCCTCCCCTGGCCTAGCCTGGAGACGTGGCTCTACTCTCTACATACCTAAGTGCCTAGTGAGACGTGGCTCTACCTCTCTACCATAGCCTGGAGACGTGGCTGTACCTCTCTACCATAGCCTGGAGACGTGGCTGTACCTCTCTACCATAGCCTGGAGACGTGGCTCTACCTCTCTACCATAGCCTGGAGACGTGGCTCTACCTCTATACCTCTCACCGCACGTATTGTAGCCGATATCTAATAACATCACCCATTTCATTGTAAGCCACCACCTTCAAATGTTGTAAAACTAGGAATTATTTTTCATCCCTTCAATAAGTACAATTATTTACATTTTATAATCGAATATGGGCTCAACACGTCCTTGATTTAAGTACATTATTGTACCAAGTCTTTGCAGTTTTGTGCTTCACAGGTAAACATGTTATTTATGGATAAAACCACTAATATATGGGCGAGATAATATAAATTAATACAATTTTATAATTTAATTTGTTATCTAATATGTTTGAGATGATTAACTAACTGATATCATGAATGAATTTTAAGTTACTGAATCTTTATTGAATAAAGCTACTTCCATGTTTTAAGAATAATTTGCGTACAAGCCAAACGGGTAGTAAGACGTGGTGCTAATAATAATAATAATAATAATAATTTTAAGAATAATTAGTAAAATGGAGAGTAGATATTTTGTTGGACCAAAAGATCATACATAATTGTTCTTGAAACTAAACCATAA
This sequence comes from Timema cristinae, assembly GCA_039000515.1. NCBI lineage: Eukaryota > Metazoa > Arthropoda > Insecta > Phasmatodea > Timematidae > Timema > Timema cristinae. Next base: position 80,595,741 of record JBCFYV010000003.1, read on the forward strand.
CCTCTACTTACATGCAACACTACTCTAAACACCACTTCTAAACACCACTGCCGTTCACAGAGATACATTCTAAATATAACATCTGAACACGGGAATCAAACCCTTGACCTTTGAATCTGTGTGTCAATGCTCTCCTGGACTATGTACCAGGTTAGTGTTACCTGGACTATGTACCAAGACGTGAACCGGAGACCAATCCAGATAAGGTAGAAGATGTTCGTGATGAAGTCCACTATGTTCCAAAGGTCCCCCACATACACCATCAACCCATCCGTCCACAGGGAGCGGACCTCACTCCAGATCAGACCTGAGCAGGTATAATGATACAAGGCTCAGTGTTAGTAGAGTGCCACCGTTCAGCCCCAACTCACCACTAACACTGCCCTCATACTTACCGATGACGTACAAGATGACCGCAAACTCGACAAGTCCTGGGAGAGCCCCTCGTTCCCTTTTCTTCCAGTCCTCCAGGATGTCCTTCATCCACGGAGTCCCAAACCACTCGATGAACACGAACTCAGCTCTCTGGGAGGCAAGACTCAGCAACACTGGGGACAATATGAACAGTGGTGGTTATCCGCGTGGGGGACTAGAGTTGCTGGCTCTTAGGGGAGGGGTCAGGACTTGAATTTGCTTTCTTCCCGACACTCAGAGGTCTGTAACAACTCTCTCCCCCTCGTCAGTAACAACTCTCTCCCTGTCAGTAACAACTCTCTCCCTGTCAGTAACAACTCTCTCACCCTGTCAGTATAAAAACTCTCTCACCCTGTCTCTAACAACTCTCACCCCCTCTCTCCCTGTCAGTAACCACTCTCACCCCCTCTCACCCTGTCTGTAACAACTCTCTCCCTGTCAGTAACAACTCTCTCCCTGTCAGTAACAACTCTCACCCTGTCAGTAACAACTCTCACCCTGTCAGTAACAACTCTCTCTCTGTCTGTAACAACTCTCTCCCTGTCTGTAACAACTGTCTCCCTGTCAGTAACAACTCTCTCCCTGTCAGTAACAACTCTCTCCCTGTCAGTAACAACTCTCTCCCTGTCAGTAACAACTCTCACCCTGTCAGTAACAACTCTCTCCCTGTCAGTAACAACTCTCTCTCTGTCTGTAACAACTCTCTCCCTGTCTGTAACAACTCTCACCCCCTCTCACCCTGTCAGTAACCACTCTCACCCCCTCTCTCCCTGTCTGTAACAACTCTCCCCCCTCTCCCTGTCAGTAACAACTCTCTCCCGTGATCGCAGTAACAACTCTCACCCCCTCTCTCCCTGTCAGTAACAACTCTCACCCCCTCTCTCCCTGTCAGTAACAACTCTCTCTCTGTCTGTAACAACTCTCTCCCTGTCAGTAACAACTCTCTCCCCCGGTCTGATAGCAAGTAGTCCACTCACTGAGAAAGAAAGCGTACGACGAGGAATGGCAGATGAACTTCACGAAAGGTTTCTTCATGAACAAGCCCATCTTGGAGGTGGGCGCTAGCATGTAGATGGTGCTGTACACTGGGAACATCATTCCCAGTCTGGCCACGCCCACGAGCTGTCCCATCACGTTCTTCCTTCGAAACCCGGGCAGGCCCTCGTACCAGATAGAGGCCAGCAGTTGCTGCACGTTTGGGTGAGCCACGAACTGCAAGGGGACATTTGGTGTTGTTATTATTAAGATTACAGACTCACCTTCTTTACCTTGTGCTTGATGGCCAGTCTATTGTAATATTCACCTTCTCTACATTGTGCTTGATGGCCAGTCTATTGTAATACTCACCTTCTCTACATTGTGCTTGATGGTCAGTCTGTGTAGCACTCACCTTCTTCTGCTTGTACTTGATGGCCAGCTTGAGTCTCTCCAGAGAATCTCTCTCTCCAGGTTCCCAGTGCTCTCCCTCGGGATTGTGGTTCAACATCACCTCCAGTTCCAGAGAGGTGCGCGTATGATCCAGGAGTGACGTGGCAAACGTCTGGCACTGGGCTCGCATCTCCTGAAACAACACTCACACTGCTGTATGCAATGTCGGTTGTCAATCTCCCAAACCACTGAAACAATCCTCAACTCTCTTATATTGCTCGAGCTATGTTTATAAAGCCCAGACTCTCACATTGTACTCCTCGCGGAACTCGTTTTCCATTCTGGAGAGTCGACGCAGCTCCCAGGAGAGCTCGAAGGCCGTGAGAAGAGGGTCACGTGACGACAGGGCGATGAGAGAGGGTGAGGTGAGGGCCTTGTAGGCGCTGATCCTAGACTGAGAGTGTCTGAGAGAGTCCATCTCACTGGATATGACACACTCGTCACAACCACACCTGTGACAACAACCAGAGATGACGAGAGAGGTGTCCTGTGACGAGCTCGTGACAAGGAAGTCCATGCCTGCTTACCTGACGTCGTGAGGCATGGGTAGAGTGGCTCCCCTGTCCAACAGGATCTTGAGGATCTCGTAGTTGTTCATGTGGGCGGCCAGGATGAGAGGGGTGATATCAGGGGTGAACGCTGATGACGTTCGGTCCACCGCTTCCCAGCTCTAAAATACAACAGTACGAACAAAGACGAGTTAAACTACCGACACTAGTGTCAGGCAGTTCCTAGTCACTGGACAGTGTTTGTATCAAGACTCACGTAGGGGTCTCCAGGAGCGTGGAAATGCTCCTCCCACGCCAGTAGAATCTCCACGGCCTCCACATATTGCTCCCTGATGGCGTGCAACAGACTGTCCTAGAAACCAAACAACATTGCTCCCTGATGGCGTGCAACAGACTGTCCTAGAAACCAAACAACATTGCTCCCTGATGGCGTGCAACAGACTGTCCTAGAAACCAAACAGCATTGATCTCACAAGACCTGATGTCAATACTGATTAACAGGCTGAGAGGAACTAGAGCCGGATTAACAGGCTGAGAGGAACTAGAGCCGGATTAACAGGCTGAGAGGAACTAGAGCCGGATTAACAGGCTGAGAGGAACTAGAGCCGGATTAACAGGCTGAGAGGAACTAGAGCCGGATTAACAGGCTGAGGGGAAACTAGAGCCGGATTAACAGGCTGAGAAGGAACATAGATGGGCCGGATTAACAGGCTGAGAGGAACTAGAGCCGGATTAACAGGCTGAGAGGAACTAGAGCCGGATTAACAGGCTGAGAGGAACTAGAGCCGGATTAACAGGCTGAGAGGAACTAGAGCCGGATTATGTTGGGGTGGCTGTAAAATCTCTTGTTGAAGAACATACAGTCCCATTTCTATAGGAAGGGATAAAAACCTAATAGAGCTGCTTTCATGTATTTATGCGTCAAGTCATGTGATCTGCAACTGTCACTTTTAATATATATAATTAATACCTAAGAAATAGCAATTAAAATAAAATATTTTCAGTGGTGACATACTAAATATTTTTGTATTTTCTTGACGATATTTCCCTTGAAGATTGTACTGATATCGTTCACAGATACTCACACCACTGGCTATGGCGACAAAGGTGTTGGGGCTACAAACTTGGTTAAGTGTAGTGGAGTTGGTTTCACCCACACAAACTCGAGTACAGTTCATCTTTACCCATCATTGTACCATTTAGTGCACTCATAAAACATAAACCTGTTGGTCCATGCGTGCTAACCTCTCCCCCAGAGCTGGTGGGTACTTGCCTTGACCTTGATGTTGTAGTCCAGTAGCAGTCGTATCAGCTCAATGTTCTCGTTCTCTATAGCCGAGATGAGGGCGGACCTGTTGAGAGGGTCCACGCAGTTGATATCCAGTTCCTCGGGTCTGTCCTTGTACTCTTCAAGCAACCTGGGGAGGATAATACTACCGTCACTAAACACGCTATGGAACTGGGCCATAGTGAAACAAAGCAAGGTAAGGTTAGTGGAGGGTACAGTAGACTGGATGTCCAAATACCAAGTTGAAATTATTGAGGAGTAAAGATTGTTCTCAAACAAAATGTAGGCCTACACTTTGTTTGGAAAATGTGTGTGAGCACGTTTGGAACTTACAGCGCGATGGAAACAAAACAGAACTGATTCAATATTTTGAATAGAGCTGTAATATAATCAAGGAGGTGTTGAACAGATTGATGAAGGAACTTTATATTTAATACTAGCATAGTTCCTTTACAGAAATACGCGATAACTCATGCTACAGTACCTCCTGACACCTATTGTTACAAACAGTACCTCCTGACACCTCTTGTTACAAATAGTACCTCCTGACACCTCTTGTTACAAACAGTACCTCCTGACATCTCTTGTTACAAACAGTACCTCCTGACATCTCTTGTTACAAACAGTACCACCTGACACCTCTTGTTACAAACAGTACCTGCTGACACCTCTTGTTACAAACAGTACCTCCTGACATATCTTGTTACAAACTACCTCCTGACACCTCTTGTTACAAACAGTACCTCCTGACATCTCTTGTTACAAACAGTACCTCCTGACATCTCTTGTTACAAACAGTACCTGCTGACACCTCTTGTTACAAACAGTACCTCCTGACACCTCTTGTTACAAACAGTACCTCCTGACATCTCTTGTTACAAACAGTACCTCCTGATAGAAGCACAATCTCCTCGCTCAGCGCACAGTAGGAACTTCTTCTCCACCTGGGACAGATTGAACTCCTTCGGAACCTGGAGTGACTCATGGGACTGCATGTCTGCCACGGACTGTACATTGTTGAGGAGATTCTCTCTAGACTGTGTGGCCTTCATGGTGTGGTCTGTGATACTGTATGTCCTGTAAGGTAGATAGTGATACTGGTGACTGGTGATTGTCGGTATCCGAGTACCTCTCTAAAGAACAACAAAAGCTGAAAATTCTGTTACTTAATGTACATTTATTGTAAGTGAAAGAATATACCCCATGTACTCACTGAGAGGATGGATTGGGGTTAAAGAGAATATTGTTACCTTACTAATATTAATATTAATTCTACAGTTAATAATAATAAATACTTTGATAAAAATCAATTAGTTTTTCAATGTTAGGAAATTGTAATGCCTTTTTAATAACCTCTAAAAATGTGTAGTTTTGTAATAATAAAGAAACTGTTAGAATACTCACCAGTTGTCCTGTAATAACAAAGAGACTGGTAGAATACTCACCAGTTGTCCTGTAATAACAAAGAGACTGGTAGAATACTCACCAGTTGTCCTGTAATAACAAAGAGACTGGTAGAACACTCACCAGTTGTCCTGTAATAACAAAGAGACTGGTAGAATACTCACCAGTTGTCCTGTAATAACAAAGAGACTGGTAGAATACTCACCAGTTGTCCTGTAATAACAAAGAGACTGGTAGAATACTCACCAGTTGTCCTGTAATACAAAGACTGGTAGAATACTCACCAGTTGTCCTGTAATAACAAAGAGACTGGATAGATATCACCAGTTGTCCTGTATAACAAAGAGACTGGTAGAATACTAAACCAGTTGTCCTGTAATAACAAAGAGACTGGTGAATACTCACAGTTGTCCTCAGTTACGAAAGAAGACTCACTGCGACTGCTCGTTCAGCAAGGAAGCCAACAGGTCTTGTGTTTTTCTCTAATAGGATTCATCTATCCTCTTAACACAACTGCAAGACTCTAGACAATGAACAGCGTCTATCTGCTACAAGGACCTGCTGATAGCTACAAGGACATACTTATAGCTATAAGGACTTACTGATAGCTACAAGGGACATACTTATAGCTACAAGGACTAACTGTTAGCTACAAGGACTAACTGATAGCTACAAGGACCTAATGTTAGCTACAAGGACTAACTGATAGCTAACAAGGACCTACTTATAGCTACAAGGACATACTTTTAGCTACAAGGGACTACTATAGCTACAAGGACTAACTGTTAGCTACAAGGACATACTTATAGCTACAAGGGCTAATGTTAGCTACAAGGACTACTTATAGCTACAAGAGCCTACTGTTAGCTACAAGGACTACTGATAGCTACAAGGACTAACTGATAGCTACAAGGACATACTTATAGCTACAAGGGCCTACTTATAGCTACAAGGACTAACTGATAGCTACAAGGCCTACTTATAGCTACAAGGGCCTACTGTTAGCTACAAGGACCTACTTTAGCTACAAGGACCTAATGATAGCTACAAGGACATACTTATAGCTACAAGGCCTATGTTGCTACAAGAACTACTGTTAGCTACAAGGACCTACTGATAGTACAAGACTACTGATACACAGGACTAACTGATAGCTACAAGGCCTACTTATAGCTACAAGGGCCTACTGTTAGCTACAAGGACCTACTTATAGCTACAAGGGCCTACTGTTAGCTACAAGAACCTACTGTTAGCTACAAGGGCCTACTTATAGCTACAAGGACTAACTGATAGCTACAAGGACTAACTGATAGCTACAAGGGCCTACTTATAGCTACAAGGGCCTACTTATAGCTACAAGGACCTACTTATAGCTACAAGGACCTAATGATAGCTACAAGGACATACTTATAGCTACAAGGGCCTACTGTTAGCTACAAGAACCTACTGTTAGCTACAAAGGACCTACTGATAGCTACAAGGACCTACTGATAGCTACAAGGACATACTTATAGCTACAAGGGCCTTCCTCTTCTTGTTGAAAGCAGCCATTGCTCTCCAGGTCCAGTTTGCTAGTCTAGTATCCTCTTCTTGTTGAAAGCAGCCTTGTTCATCATTAGTTTGTTTTTACTAGTTTGAAGCTCTTCTTAACTATTGCTACCAAGTCATCTGGGGACTGCTCTGTGCTTGTCCCACGTCCTATTTTCAAATCTACAGCTTCTTCCCAAACTTACTAACTAAGCCATTCTCTATACAGGTTGAGAAGAATAGGTGAGTGTAAAAACACTATTGGGGTCTTCTATACCCAATCTTGTTTTCACTTTGTAATCTCATATATCTTCAGGCAATTACTATTTCCATGAGCATCTTCATTAGTTTCTTCCAGTTTATTCCTTTAATTTCATTTTTCCCATTCTATAAAATAAGCACATACTTCTTCCTCGACCTCTAGGACTCTGTCCGATACTATCCTTAACACTTCAATGGCAGCTCTGGTTATTTTTATTTTTAAGAAACCAAATTTGTATTCTCTAATACTTTCTCTATCTACTTTTCTAGCGGCCTAGTGAGTATTATAGTCACTATCTTCGCCACACAGGATATTAAACTGACTGTCCTGTATTGATAAGCTGTTTTTTTTCTTTTTTAATGCAGTGTTTTTCACTTAAAGAAAGTATTTATGCCATTCCCTGGCTGTTTACAAAATGAGTCAGAGTTTGTTTTTACTTAGCTGTATCAGTACCTTAGGACCTTTTTGCTCCTCCGGTATTTTTTCTTCTAATTCTAGATTCATTATACGATTCTAGTCAAATCTTTCACTCCCACACTGCTACTACCGCTTTCTGATAATTCTTTCTTTCAGCCTCCCATAATTCTGTCTCCCTCGTTGACGGTTCCTCTCATCTTACAGACCTCTCACCAATTAAAGGTGGTAGTAGCGCGGTTGCGTCAAGAAACTCTTATTTAAGCTACTGATGATTTTATTAAGTTCCTTTGTATGTAAAAATTATAGATAAGATAATGCATCTGAATAAGATTCAAAATAATTATAGCTAAACTATGTATGGCACCAAACATATTAGTAAAAATAATATTCATGTATTTCAAGCTACAGAAAGAACAGAATCTGTTAGAGAGTTATAAAAGTTACAAAAACTCATTTAATTTATTAATTCAATTAATATTTATAGATAGTAGCAATACCGATAAGAAACTAATAATAATAATAATAATAATAATAATAATAATAATAATAAATTTGTATCAAGGCTGATTGCTAGAATAGTTTGTTTTGTTAAAATTGTTCTTCCTACCTTATTATTACGGCAAATCAGCTTTATTCAAGGAAATTTATTTCAAATGATTAATTACTATAGACATCTGTTTTATTTATTTTATTGTTTTCCAAATTTTTGTTTTAAATATAAATTACATTTTGAAACACATTGATGTATTCAACACATGTCCTTTGTTATGTTATAATTCCCACAAGTATTCACTACCCGGTATCAACACGTTGTATTGTTCTGGTAGGTCAGGGCTCTATCCCAGTCTCACGTAGCTCTTGTCTCTCTTTACGTCCACCTGGGCCGATTCTGGCAGGAGGGACAATCCGGAGCTAGAATGTAGCTCGACAGACTCGCAGACAACGGCATAAAATGGGGATTACCTGTTTCGCCATCAAGCAAGCGAGATCTCTTATACTCAGCCTTTTGGTCGATATCTGAGTAGGCCACTATCATCGGCGGTATTTCCGATGTGAGAGACCTCCTTCTCCTGTTTACATGACTTGTGTCACCTGTGACGTTGTGAGAGGTCGTGAATTGGGCTTCGGTTGGCTCATGCACGTATTCGGTGTCGCGGCCCAGTCGGATCAGGTCTTCCTCTGGTATGGACCTCTCCAACTGGAGCATGTTCAGTTTCCTGACGTCCTTCCCCATACGACCCACCTGCTCGAAACCGTCATCGATAATATCGCTCCCGGATCTGCCGAGTCGGATGAAGTTGCTATCTGCCAGCTTCCCTCGACCAAATCGAACGGACTTCCCATTTCCATTTCGCCTATATCTAAGAAATCTGTAATTAAAGTCTTCCATCCCTAGGTCTTTACTTAGACCTTCATTTGCTTGAGAAGGGATTGGGAGGAAATCATCCCCAATGCTCTCTTCCCCTGTTGAAGGAAGCTCAATTACTGGAAGACTCGCTTTTCCAAGTCTCTTGAACTCACCCTCCAACCTCCCAGACTTTGCCACCCTTACAGCATCGCTGTCAGTCTCTAGAGTATATTCTGGCTCTTTTACCAGGTCTCGACAAGTTCATTGATCGGATCAATACTAGAGTTTCTCGTTGGTGTTCTTCCCCAACCGGGTTGAACTGCCGGTTTTCCCCCGCCCAAACCTAACTACGTTGGAATCTTTGTCCCGTCCGAGTCTTAAGAAACTGTCCGGTTTCCCCCGCCCAAACCTCACGACGTTGGAATCTTTGTCCCGCCGAGTCTTAAGAAACTGTCCGGTTTCCCCCGCCCAAACCTCACGACGTTGGAATCTTTGTCCCGCCGAGTCTTAAGAAACTGTCCGGTTTCCCCCGCCCAAACCTCACGACGTTGGAATCTTTGTCCCGTCCGAGTCTTAAGAAACTGTCCGGTTTCCCCCGCCCAAACCTCACGACGTTGGAATCTTGTCCGTCCGGTCTAGAAACTTCTTTTCCCCCCAAACTCAACTAACTTGTTCCGAGTCTTAAGAAACTATCTTTATCCGCCCCACCAAAGCTCAATAAATTACTGCTTGATTTCGCTCGACCTAAACGAAAAAAGTTACCAGGCCTTTCTCTGCCAAAGCGAAGGAAGTTTTCTGGTTTACCACGATCTAGCCACATGAAGCTCTCATCAGAACTTTCTCTTTCATGTTTCGGGGCATCGTCATCTTGAACCTCCACGCTGCGCCCCAAACGGATGAAATTATTACCGTTCCCATCAACTTCATCTTCTTCAGAAGTGTCGGCATTTACAAAGTGAGTACTCCCCTTGTATTTCTTGGTCCTATATAGAGCATTGTTGTCCTCGGAGTATTCCTCACCGACCCAGGGTGATTCTGTGTCCTCACTACTGACGTAATCAGTGTCCTCGAGAGACTGCATGTTGCTAGTGTATGAGGGTGCCCCCAGGCTTTGCAGTCCAACCAGTGAGACCAACAGGGCTACCAATAACATGATTCACCTGCAACATAGGTCATTGGCAAGGATAAGGTGGGCCTGAAATAAACTTATTACCATAGAGTCTGTACCTGTGGCACCCCTTTACAGGCAGGACTCAGGACACAAAAAATATTTAAGGTGGTATTAAAAGACCACCTGTGTTTTATACCTCTTTCCTAGTCATAGTCATATTTTAGTTCCAGTATCTGTTATCAAAAACTGATCTATACTAACTGCGTCCATTTAACTGTTAACAAACAATGCTTGATATATCATGTACGACATTACTGACCATAATAAAGACACAACATAATAATTGACTAAGTTTATGATTTGATTTGGGTCTGAACTTGTTGATTTGATGTGAATTTTAAGTCATAATGGACACTTATTCAAATATAGTGTACCATGGTAACAGTACAATATTTCTATCAATTACTGTCACCTAGCAAGCTACGTGGACTTACCCCATTCAATTACCCTGTACGAAATGGATTTTACCCGCTCAACTCACGTCAACATCGGTCGTGTCATAACGGCCGGGTGTACAACAAAACGATAGAATGATGACTGTATCGGCTGTTCCGTAACCCCCCTACTTGAGAGCTCTCTCCTTTTCTGGACTATGCACAGGTGCAAGAACTAAGGGGAGTAGAGTGATTATTCCTCCCAACCATAAACCACGAACTAACGACGTAGTGCGCATGCGTCAATGTGATAGCATTTGGTGACTTGTTAATGATGAACGCATAAGAAAGACAGGCGCCATCTGTATTCTCCTCTCCATGCTTCCCCGCTGAGTTTAATTTGCATACAAGCCTGCTCACAAGTGATATGTACTCTTTGATGCTTGTCAGGTTGTAGGGACTTACTCCCGTATAATATAAATTATTCATTTTCAGCATATATTTTTATTTTATTTTCTTATTGAAATTATATGTAAGGTCTCTAAACATTTATATTCTGTTTAAAAAACTCTGGCTGGGAGTAGATCTTGATGACACTTTGATTTAAAGATTAGTAAATTTGGTATGGTCTAGCTTAATAATATTTGTAGTATTATTTTTATTTGTAATTGTTATGCTTGAAGTTATTTATCTTCATAATATGTTAACAACTTATTCGTCCGTATCAGACACTAAGACGCAAGTAGGCTTGCGACTCTGGTGCAAGTAGGCTTGCGACTCTGGTGCAAGTAGGCTTGCGACTCTGGTGCAAGTAAGCTTGCGACTCTGGTGCAAGTAGGCTTGCGACTCTGGTGCAAGTAGGCTTGCGACTCTGGTGCAAGTAGGCTTGCGACTCTGGTGCAAGTAGGCTTGCGACTCTGGTGCAAGTAGGCTTGCGACTCTGGTGCAAGTAGGCTTGCGACTCTGGTGCAAGTAAGCTTGCGACTCTGGTGCAAGTTAGCTGCCCCAACTCGCTTTCACAGGGTTTTAGTGGGGTTTTTTGACCAAATAACTCGAGTTTGATTTTTGTCTGTTACAAGCCACTTTCTTCTCCGTTTCCACTGTTTCCAGGACTCGACGCCATTGGACAAGCCTGAGATGTTGGTTGGTAAATCTCAGGACTACAGACACAGCCAAGAGGCGTTGGTCATGGAGCTTGTGGCTCGTGGAATTTCCGTTGCTACTGAATCTACTGTGCGTGAATTGAGGGCCTTGCTGTCTTGGGAGTTGGGTGAGAAAGCTAAATCTAATCATGCTGATATTGTTAGTGATGTAACCCTTCAGGCAGTCAGTAGAAATGTTAAAGCATCAACGGCAGAGAATGTTATTGTTCACCCCCATTAGACTCGCTTGAAAACGTTCTGACCCTTCCGGCCTCTGTTGCCAGAAATATTGTTATTCCCCGTTATTCCATCTGATAATCTGTCTTATAATAGGATTCGTTCTAAGGCTGCCAGTAACTTTTTAAATAGTATTCCCATTTGTGACGGACAAAGTAGTTCAACCTTGTTTGCCATTTTGTTGGAAGTAAAAAAGTTTATAATCCATGTCTTGTTGATTATTCTGAGTTCCTAGTATTATGTATTGGTAAAATTGCGGGTTTATTTCTGAGGGGATTGGTCAAAGAATCTCGCGGGCTACTATTGAAGATAGGTTATTTTACCCTCTCGTTCCCAGAAGGCGAAGGGAACTTCTATGTTCTGAAACGTTGCGTCGCTTTCAACTCCCTCATTAATGTGCGGATGTTTATTCTGTCAGTATCAAAAGCGGCGAGTATTCTAAATTTAAATCTTACTTAAACATCAGACTGTGAAAATTATACTTGAAAATGTGTCCCCCCTTACTAGGAGACACTTTTTGTTTTCGTACCAGCCATGTTCTTTCTTGTAATTATTTTCTCTTGCTTCAAAGATTGAGAGGTCACTTCTAGCTGAGAGTGAATATTTTATTAAACACCCCATTAATATTTCCTATCCCTCTAGATCGTACCCCCATTCCTCTTCTGTGAAAAATAGTTGGTATTTTATGTCTGCGCACGCGTCCCCCGTAACTAGTAGGCCGGAAACCAGTGGCGTGTTGGCCAGGGGAGTGGTCCTGATACACGTCCCCGTAACTAGTAGGCCGGAAACCAGTGGCGTGTTGGCCAGGGGAGTGGTCCTGATACACGTCCCCCGTAACTAGTAGGCCGGAAACCAGTGGCGTGTTGGCCAGGGGAGTGGTCCTGATACACGTCCCCGTAACTAGTAGGCCGGAAACCAGTGGCGTGTGGCCAGGGGAGTGGTCCTGATACACGTCACTCGTTTCAGGAAGACAATGGCAAGGGGCAAATATTGATTCATGTATGCACGGTACTTGCCAAATCTAATTCACCTAGATAAATACGTTTGTACGCGGACCGATTTCCCAATACATTTTTGCCAGATACGAAATCGTTTCAAAGTCTAAGTTAACGCCTTCGAGATACTGGTCCAGTTGGCTGGTAAATCAATCACTGCTAGAACACTCAGTTTATAGGAACGAAACCTCATTTACCTTAAAGATAATGATGACAAGAGTCCCTGAAGAATGGCAGTAGTAGAGAATTACTGTGTGTAAAGGTTGTTGGGACCAACAGCTTTATCCAAAACATGTTCAGTTAGCACAGAAACTTCACGCACGTGACTTTACTACAAGAGTAATATTTAGGACTTTGACTGTCGGCAGTGACGATTCACCAGAGCTGGAGTAGTCAGTTTTCATCACACTCATCTTTGGGGTGAAGAAAATTCACGTGATACTGTTCAATCGAGGCCCCAACAACAACTTCATATAAATGAATGGGCAGGAATATTAGAATGGACTGTTGTCCACATATGCTCCAGACATTCATTCAATTAGTGATCTCCTAACAAAATGGATAGGTCATGCCGTACTTATTCCTTAGTTTGCTCACTCCCAATACATTTTTTTATTTCTTGGAGAATCTGAATGTGATTGTTTACACAACATCCATTGACAGTGTTTAAATACTCTTCTAAAATACTGAACATGGCTGTTAGTGAATCCGAGAAACGTCTAGAATGGTTATATTCAGCTGTAAGGTAGTAATTATTGAGAACTTCGTGTAAAGGTAAGCTACTACAAAATGGATATAGTTTGGAAATAAAATCAAATAGGACCCAATTTCTAAAAGCATTTTGGGGGGTCGGGGGGTTGTGTCCTGAATCCCCCTCTGAAGTTGACCTCACATTTAAGGCAGATTACGCCTTATTTTGAATACTGATGTCTAGCTACTGTCCCTGAAACTGATGTCTAACTACTAACCCTGAAACTGATGTCTAGCTACTGTCCCTGAAACTGATGTCTAACTACTAACCCTGAAACTGATGTCTAGCCACCGACCATGCAACTGATATCTAACTACTGACCATGCAACTGATGTCTAACTACCGACCATGCAACTGATGTCTAACTACCGACCCTGCAACTGATGTCTAACTACTGGCCCTGTAACTGATGTCTAGCCACCGACCATGCAACTGATATCTAACTACTGACCATGCAACTGATGTCTAACTACCGACCATGCAACTGATGTCTAACTACCGACCCTGCAACTGATGTCTAACTACTGGCCCTTTAACTGATGTCTAGCCACCGACCATGCAACTGATGTCTAACTACCGACCATGCAACTGATGTCTAACTACCGACCATGCAACTGATGTCTAACTACCGACCCTGCAACTGATGTCTAACTACTGGCCCTTTAACTGATGTCTAGCCACCGACCATGCAACTGATGTCTAGCCACCGACCATGCAACTGATATCTAACTACTGACCATGCAACTGATGTCTAACTACCGACCATGCAACTGATGTCTAACTACTGGCCCTGTAACTGATGTCTAACTACTGACCATGCAACTGATGTCTAGCCACCGACCATGCAACTGATATCTAACTACCGACCATGCAACTGATGTCTAACTACCGACCATGCAACTGATGTCTAACTACCGACCATGCAACTGATGTCTAACTACCGACCATGCAACTGATGTCTAACTACTGGCCCTGTAACTGATGTCTAACTACTGACCATGCAACTGATGTCTAACTACCGATCATGCAACTGATGTCTAACTACCGACCCTGCAACTGATGTCTAACTACCGACCCTGCAACTGATGTCTAACTACTGGCCCTGTAACTGATGTCTAACTACCGACCATGCAACTGATGTCTAACTACCGACCATGCAACTGATGTCTAACTACCGACCATGCAGCTGATGTCTAACTACCGACCATGCAACTGATGTCTAACTACCGCCCCTGAAACTGATGTATAACTGCTGACCATGCAACTGATGTCTAACTACCAACCCTGCAACTGATGTCTAACTACTGGCCCTGCAACTGATGTCTAACTACCGACCATGCAACTGATGTATAACTGCTGACCATGCAACTGATGTCTAACTACCGACCATGCAACTGATGTCTAACTACTGGCCCTGTAACTGATGTCTAACTACTGACCATGCAACTGATGTCTAGCCACCGACCATGCAACTGATATCTAACTACCGACCATGCAACTGATGTCTAACTACCGACCATGCAACTGATGTCTAACTACCGACCATGCAACTGATGTCTAACTACCGACCATGCAACTGATGTCTAACTACTGGCCCTGTAACTGATGTCTAACTACTGACCATGCAACTGATGTCTAACTACCGATCATGCAACTGATGTCTAACTACCGACCATGCAACTGATGTCTAACTACCGACCCTGCAACTGATGTCTAACTACTGGCCCTGTAACTGATGTCTAACTACCGACCATGCAACTGATGTCTAACTACCGACCATGCAACTGATGTCTAACTACCGACCATGCAGCTGATGTCTAACTACCGACCATGCAACTGATGTCTAACTACTGACCATGCAACTGATGTATAACTGCTGACCATGCAACTGATGTCTAACTACCGACCCTGCAACTGATGTCTAACTACTGGCCCTGTAACTGATGTCTAACTACTGATCATGCAACTGATGTCTAACTACCGACCATGCAACTGATGTCTAACTACTGACCATGCAACTGATGTATAACTGCTGACCATGCAACTGATGTCTAACTACCGACCATGCAACTGATATCTAACTACTGGCCCTGTAACTGATGTCTAACTACCGACCATGCAACTGATGTCTAACTACCGACCATGCAACTGATATCTAACTACTGGCCATGTAACTGATGTCTAGCTACTGACCATGCAACTGATGTCTAACTACTGACCATGCAACTGATGTCTAACTACCGCCCCTGAAACTGATGTGTAACTGCTGTCCTTACCTCACGACCCACAAAATTGACACATGCTGTAGGTTTTGGTTTTGTATTGAGCTAATAGGAGTTTAAATAGTTTTTAGAATAAACCCTTGTTTTATAAAGTTTTTATGTGTATGGGTTTATCTGTACCCGTTAGGTTCGTGAATTAACATCGAAATAACTCTCTATCCCTCCCGGCATTCTGGTGTTGTGATCTTGGAGGAAACTGCTATCCACCTGTTTACCTACAACCAACTTGATAGATCCATTGCCGTTCATAGCTGAGATTTGAACCTTGGCCTGACATTTGATCACGTGAACAACGGTGTGGGCCATTCAATACTCGCACGCGGACCAAACGGCAATTTCATTTAGTCTGGTCTACCAGTTACAGGGAAGTAATGGCCTACCTGAGCCACATTCTGTATAAATCACGTGTGAACTGTCACTGGGGCTTACTACAAACCATCTGAACTGTCACTGGGGCTTACTACAAACAATGTGAACTGTTATTGAGACTTACTAGACACGTTTTTAACTGTCTCTGGGACTTATTAAAATCCATGTGAACTGTCACTCTGACTTGCTACAAACCGTGTGAGCTGTCACTGGGGCTTACTACAAACAATGTGAACTGTCACCGGAAACTACTACAAACTCTGTCACTGGAACTTACTACAAACCATGTGTACTGTCACTGGGGCTTACTACAAACCATGTGTAATGTCACTGGGGCTTATTACAAACCATGTGTACTCTCACTCGGGTTTACTACAAACCATTGTACTGTCACTCGGGATTACTACAAACCATGTGTAATGTCACTGGGGCTTATTACAAACCATGTGTACTCTCACTCGGGTTTACTACAAACCATGTGTACTGTCACTCGGGATTACTACAAACCGTGTGAACTGTCACTCGGGCTTATTACAAAACATGTGAACTGTCACTTGGTTTTACTACAAACCGTGTGTAATGTCACTGGGGCTTATTACAAAACATGTGAACTGTCACTTGGTTTTACTACAAACCGTGTGTAATGTCACTCGGGCTTATTACAAAACATGTGAACTGTCACTTGGTTTTACTACAAACCGTGTGTAATGTCACTCGGGCTTATTACAAAACATGTGAACTGTCACTGGGGCTTATTACAAACCATGTGTACTCTCACTCGGGTTTACTACAAACCGTGTGTAATGTCACTCGGGCTTATTACAAAACATGTGAACTGTCACTCGGGTTTACTACAAACCGTGTGTACTGTCACTCGGGCTTACTACAAACCGTGTGAACTGTCACTCGGGCTTATTACAAAACATGTGAACTGTCACTTGGTTTTACTACAAACCATGTGTAATGTCACTGGGGCTTATTACAAACCATGTGTACTCTCACTCGGGCTTACTACAAACCATGTGTACTGTCACTCGGGATTACTACAAACCATCTGAACTGTCATTGGGGCCTATTACAAACCATGTGAACTGTCACTGGGGCTTACTACAAACCATGTGAACTGTCACTGGGGCTTACTACAAACCATGTGAACTGTCACTTGATCCACATATAAGTTGACTTGCACGGTTATTCTCGTAAGTACGACTCCTCATATTTTAAAATACTGCCTCTAGTTGAGATCGAACCAAAATCTCCAAGAATTGTGCAAGGCTCCGGGAGTTATAATAGTATGTTTTTACAGTTCATACAGCCAATGAGAAGTTGTTATTCTCATGTGTTGTAGGTTTGTCCCCGGATCCCAATGACAAACTCTTTGAAGACTCCGCCAACAATCCATTACATTCTGTTCTAGAGTTGCATCACTTACAAATGTTGTTTTAAATACTCCCGACTAAAAGCCGTTTATAGGAACTCACTTTTACAAACTACAAACATATTTGTTTGTGGTCAATACTGATAACATTCTACTACGTTATTATATTTTTTATTATACATAATAATATCATCAAGAGTGACACGTGACTTGACGTATGGACACATGAAAGTATATCTGGTAGCTATCCTAGATATCATAACAGGCTCTTCCTACGATAATTGGACTAAGAATAAGTGAGTGTTAGTCTCCAATACTGAGAGCTAGCGTTCATTTTGTAAACTGCGACACGAAGCTACAAGAGTTAATCAGAGACAAAATCCTCCGCTCGAAATTATTTTGGGAACGTGATAATATGTATGTTCTTTCCTTTATCAACAAGTAAAAATAATATAACAAGGCGTAGTTGTAAGGCAGTTCATCTCAATTATAATTAGCCTAAGTGCCGTACGGAAATGTTGCTAGCAATGCTATATATGTTTGAGTTATTGGTATTGGGACCTCCTGAATATAGTGAAGTATTTGTAAGTGTTCAGAGGTGAGGGTCGTATCAGTAAAGTGTTGGTTCCACTATGAGTGAGTGGGGTTGTAGCATAGCTTAGGTTAAATACTGGCCAGGAGCGAGAGGTGTGGCCCACACTCGGTATCCACGCTTAGTATCCACACTCGGTATCCACACTCGGTATCCACACTCGGTATCCACGCTTAGTATCCACACTCGGTATCCACACTCAGTATCCACACAGCTGGAGCATGTAAATATTGTACCCTCAGAGCGACTATTAACCATGAGTTAGGGCCCCCGTGTGATGGTTCTTGTTACACCACTGGAGGAACGAGTGACAAGGCAGGGGTCAGTACGCCGCGTCCATCATCCCGTAGTCTCAAGTTTCACGAGTATTGGGTTGCCTACACTCGCAGGGACGGGGCATCACATTACCCCTGTAAGTTATCTCGTTAGTAACATTACAATGTTCCACAAGATATTAAATTGGCTATCCATATCCCTAGCAACGTCAAGTGAGCTCGGTGTAGAGTTAAACGTATTAAGTTGGCTATCCATATCCCTATCAACTTCAAGTGAGCTCGGTGTAGAGTTAAACGTATTAAGTTGGCTATCCATATCTCTATCAACTTCAAGTGAGCTCGGTGTAGAGTTAAACGTATTAAGTTGGCTATCCATATCTCTATCAACTTCAAGTGAGCTCGGTGTAGAGTTAAACGTATTAAGTTGGCTATCCATATCCCTGTCAACTTCAAGTGAGCTCGGTGTAGAGTTAAACGTATTAAGCTGGCTATCCATATCTCTATCAACTTCAAGTGAGCTCGGTGTAGAGTTAAACGTATTAGTTGGCTATCCATATCCCTATCAACTTCAAGTGAGCTCGGTGTAGAGTTAAACGTATTAAGTTGGCTATCCATATCCCTATCAACTTCAAGTGAGCTCAGTGTAGAGTTAAACGTATTAAGTTGGCTATCCATATCCCTATCAACTTCAAGTGAGCTCGGTGTAGAGTTAAACGTATTAAGTTGGCTATCCATATCCCTATCAACTTCAAGTGAGCTCGGTGTAGAGTTAAACGTATTAAGTTGGCTATCCATATCCCTAGCAACGTCAAGTGAGCTCGGTGTAGAGTTAAACGTATTAAGTTGGCTATCCATATCCCTATCAACTTCAAGTGAGCTCGGTGTAGAGTTAAACGTATTAAATTGGCTATCCATATCCCTAGCAACGTCAAGTGAGCTCGGTGTAGAGTTAAACGTATTAAGTTGGCTATCCATATCCCTGTCAACTTCAAGTGAGCTCGGTGTAGAGTTAAACGTATTAAGTTGGCTATCCATATCTCTATCAACTTCAAGTGAGCTCGGTGTAGAGTTAAACGTATTAAGTTGGCTATCCATATCCCTATCAACTTCAAGTGAGCTCGGTGTAGAGTTAAACGTATTAAGTTGGCTATCCATATCCCTATCAACTTCAAGTGAGCTCAGTGTAGAGTTAAACGTATTAAGTTGGCTATCCATATCCCTATCAACTTCAAGTGAGCTCGGTGTAGAGTTAAACGTATTAAGTTGGCTATCCATATCCCTATCAACTTCAAGTGAGCTCGGTGTAGAGTTAAACGTATTAAGTTGGCTATCCATATCTCTATCAACTTCAAGTGAGCTCGGTGTAGAGTTAAACGTATAAGTTGGCTATCCATATCCCTATCAACTTCAAGTGAGCTCGGTGTAGAGTTAAACGTATTAAGTTGGCTATCCATATCCCTATCAACTTCAAGTGAGCTCAGTGTAGAGTTAAACGTATTAAGTTGGCTATCCATATCCCTATCAACTTCAAGTGAGCTCGGTGTAGAGTTAAACGTATTAAGTTGGCTATCCATATCTCTATCAACTTCAAGTGATCTCGGTGTAGAGTTAAACGTATTAAGTTGGCTATCCATATCTCTATCAACTTCAAGTGAGCTCGGTGTAGAGTTAAACGTATTGAGTTGGCTATCCATATCCCTATAAACTTCAAGTGAGCTCGGTGTAGAGTTAAACGTATTAAGTTGACTATCCATATCTCTATCAACTTCAAGTGAGCTCGGTGTAGAGTTAAACGTATTAAGTTGGCTATCCATATCCCTATCAACTTCAAGTGAGCTCAGTGTAGAGTTAAACGTATTAAGTTGGCTATCCATATCCCTATCAACTTCAAGTGAGCTCGGTGTAGAGATAAACGTATTAAGTTGGCTATCCATATCTCTATCAACTTCAAGTGAGCTCGGTGTAGAGTTAAACGTATTAAGTTGGCTATCCATATCCCTATCAACTTCAAGTGAGCTCGGTGTAGAGTTAAACGTATTAAGTTGGCTATCCATATCTCTATCAACTTCAAGTGAGCTCGGTGTAGAGTTAAACGTATTAAGTTGGCTATCCATATCCCTATCAACTTCAAGTGAGCTCGGTGTAGAGTTAAACGTATTAAGTTGGCTATCCATATCCCTATCAACTTCAAGTGAGCTCAGTGTAGAGTTAAACGTATTAAGTTGGCTATCCATATCCCTAGAAACGAGCCATAGCACAGCTTCACTCAACTGGTAAGTTGTAAAAGTTGGCATGTTCACTCCACGACAACTTTGGCTTTTATAGACATTTTAAACTTTTCATCCTCCTCGCAAATATGTTATGTAACTTTCACAGGCGACACGTGACAAAATAAACTGACAATCTAACGTAACAAGGACATTCATACACTTGGGTACATTGCTTGTGGTCCTATTTGACATAAATAAAACATTTCTAATGATTGTGTTGTTAAACACGCTCTAAGCTTGTATCGATACTGGCGCTCGGGAACTCCACACGGTGGAATATTGAACCTCAATTGAGCCCACAAGGGCACCCTGAGCCCGAACGAATGATGTCCCTTTCTGGACATTGAATATTTTCACAGGTCAACTTTTCCAAAAATAACATCATCCTGTAGACAATTTGAGAGGTTACCCCGTGCTCAGAACGTGTGTGTGTGTGTGTGTTGAGAGAGAGAGAGAGAGAGAGAGAAAGAGAGAGAAGTGTCAAGCTAGTCAGAGCACTGCAACACGTGTTCTAGTATTTACTACTTTGAAAGTTTCAATCACTGAAATATTCTCAACTCTGGAAAATATTAAAAATTTCTGTCGGTTCATGTTTTAAAGTATTTAATTTGTTATTTATATAAGCCTTTACATTAGCTATAAAATAAATACATGTATTATTTAATGTCTTAATAATTTACATTATTATGATTTTAAATATATTTCACTACACATATATTAATATATTGTCACCCCCCACCCCCTTCATGGGGGCCTAATCTGTCAGGATAGCTTGCGGAGAAGGGTAGGGACGGTGGTAAAATAGATTTGTGGGCTCGAAATAATAGAAGACTTTGGTTTTTAGGGTTTATTGATAGCACTACGAGCTACTACAAAAATGTTATGTTAAAAAGATGTTACAACCATAATTATATAAAGACTTTGATGTAGAATCTCGCGAGAGAACTTGCATAGTAAGGAATACCTAACCAATGGCTCGGTTAACACCTCCACAGATTGCGAACCTGGTAACTTGGGTATGACGGTAGTCCTTTAGCACAAGTAACCGATGACCCGATGTTTTAATCCGCGTGGCCCCGAAAACGGACAGGTTGACCCCTCTGAGTAGAGTTTATTGTCTCAGCCTCGATAGCTCTAAAACAGAACCATTTATTCTTCAAATCGGCCCAGTTTCCGAGACAACGGGGACAAGTTGCTATGAGTTGCCAGCATTCTTTCCTCATGTTTACAAACTCATCACAAGTGTAGCCAGGCCAGTTCTTTCACTTTGTTCATTTCAACACTGTTATGTTAGTTTTAAACAAACATCCCAAGCCAGGACAGGGCAATTACAATTTATCATAAATCATATTTAAACAAAATAAGTATATGTTTACTATTATATTTATTTAGCAACGCGTTCTAAGCCTAGTACTAAATTCTTCCTAATTAATAACAATATCAATTGTAATAATGATAAGTGGCTAATACTCATAATATTAAAATTATTGTTATAGAATAAATTAACCATAAATCCTCATATAAATAAAAGTGAAGAGAGACAGTTTTTTTAATCTACAGGGCCTAGGTTATTTTAATTAATAATGTTTTTAAAAGCAGTTAAAAGAGAATCCAAGATTGAGTTGTGGGCTACTCAATAATAATATAATATATAATATTTGGCAATATCCGGCGACTTAAACCCACTAGATAAACACTACATTATATTAAAGGCAATAGTCCTTATTTACAAACAGGTGTACACATATTCTATAGGGTGTATATCATGATATAGTGTAAAGTTTATGATGCAAGATTGCAACTGCTGTAGGCCTATATTAAATATTCCTAGTTCTCTCAGTGGACAAACGTCCATACATTGCCATGTTTTCTTTCCTGAATGTAAAACTGGTACAGACTAAATAGAGCTAGTTTCTCACATATGTTGCTAAGGTATTTGCAAAGTGTACAAGTGTAACATTATTCTCTCAGATAAAGAACACTCTCAATGCTTACTGTCGTTGTTTTACAATCCAGGATTGTGAATTAGATTGTAACTGTTCACATATCCCTGTTGTTTTCTCTTCCTTCCTTCACGATGATGTGGATACAGTTCCTCTAAATAACCTCCTCTCATGTTAACTCTCAGATTAAGACAGAAACTAACCCTAAGGTTAAAGCGAATTGTTAACTGGCGAAAATTGACTTTAAAAAGTATTTAAGAACATTTAGACGTAACTGATGATTTTTATCTGATTTGGTGAACTACCTAGTATAATAATATATTAGTACTGTAATAATATATATTAGTACTAATCCTCTCTCACGAGTGAGAGTCCTGAGGGATGATCCTGTCTCTGTTAATTTCTGAGAAACCAGGATTAATTCCTGTCATCCATCTCAACTCCTGTGAGCAAACATTAAGAGCAAGAGGCGGTGGGAGACAGACCCCTGGGATGGGGGGTCAGGGGGACCCTAGGGGGACAAAGGGGAGTATTTAGGTTGGGAAAAGGGATGATCAAACCTCCTAGCAAATATAATAAGAGGTGTTTTACACCCCTGGTAAGGAGGACCACACGACCGTCTGTGCGGACCAAGGACCAAGGACCAAGGTTGTCTGTTCCAGTTTTCTGGTGATGGGGAGGTTGGAGCTCAAATACATCCCTCTGAGATGATTTCCACCTCTCCCTCCACGCAACTGCGGCAGTCCGGATGTGACGTGTATTTATTCGTTCTAAGCTGTGTCACGTCACATATTAAAACCACCCCCAAATCTCGGGACATTTTCATGGCCGAACCACTGGTACACTCGTAAGCAGTGTTGTCTCTGCAGAAGTTACGTCATATTAGATGGAACAAGACGTTCTCCTGCTGGAACCATTTCTTCGCATGAAGCTTCAGTGCTGCTGAAAGTCTCTGTAACATCTTGTAAACATGGCCGAGCCTTTAGTTGCTGCTGAAAGTCTCTGTAACATCTTGTAAACATGGCCAAGCCTTCAATTGCTGCTGGAAGTCTCTGTAACATCTTGTAAACATGGCCGAGCCTTCAGTTGCTGCTGAAAGTCTCTGTAACATCTTGTAAACATGGCCGAGCCTTCAGTTGCTTGAAGCACTTCAAATTCCCTATTTTGGAGAATCCTGACATCGTGTCACCCCCCCGGATGCACCAGGAAGAGAATACCGCTCTTTAATCCAGCCCGGGATTACAGGTCGCACGAGGAGTAAATCCTTCTATTCCTGGTTTTATCCAATAAACGTTGCGTTCTGCTGGAGCCAAAACTATCGGCAGAATGGACGCATTCTCCAACAAAGGTTACTTCTGTAGCTGTTTATATTATCCACGACATGCTTGGCAATGTAGCCTTCGTTTCCGAATTTACGAGAAAACCGTGCATTGGATTTATTATTATTTTCCATACTTTATCGTGGGAAACTTTGATGTATTTCTTTTATAAACTACCTCCATATCGATAAAGTTAGCCATCACCGAGAAATACTGAACAATTGCGCTCATTTTGTAAGATGGTGGCGTTATCTCACAAGGTACAGCTCATACGAGTACATATGAGGACTGTTAGTTGCTCCGATGTATTGCCGAAATGAGCACTTATACCACATTTAAAAACTTTGGGTCCGATGTCCATGTTTTGGCTAACATGACTTGGCCGGCCACTACACACAACAGCTCGTCCCCAGGCCGAGAGTGAGCAGGAGTTCTAGAGCTCAGAGTTGTCTATCTTATCTAATGAATATTAACTCTCAAACATCAAAATTAATGCTACTTTAAACAAAACAACCAGAATTATGAGAAAGTTTGTTTATATACTTTGTCCAGTTTATTTTAAATGTTGAAATGAAGAGATCATGATTATGACGAATATTCAGATAAACATGTTTTATTCGAACCAATATGTGTTTTATTGATAATTTGAAAAATAAAATTTCTTATTAAACTGTATAAAATCATCTCCAGCTAGGCGTATTTAAAGTTCAAACAAATACGTTAGATAAATGTTACTACGCAGAAGTTTAGAAATATGATTGAATATTGATTTCAAGACAATTAATTTTGATTAAATTCTTAATAAATTACTAACAGAGCGTTAAGACACCAGTCCAACTGTCCCGGTTCAAGTATCAATTTTCAAATTAAAATGTAAAGTTTATTACCATTATCATCTGTTCTTATTTAGGATAAGCTAAGCTTAAATTAAATTTTCAAACAATATTAATAGAATACCTAGATAACAAAAACCGCAATACATTCGTATGTTCTGTAAATGACCGGAGGGGCTTCAAACCCACGTCCCGTACTCTAGGTCAGGATTTACAAAAAGGGGAAGATTGAATGTGAGGATATATTTCTTTTACAGGGAAAAAAGGGGGAAGTTTTTCCATCAAATAAGAACTAGTGGTTTTAATAATGTAATGTTCTTTTGCCCTAAACATGTTCACCGATAAGAAAATGGTGATGGACGAAAATAATGTTCCTTTCAAATATCTCACTTTCATGTTTTACGATTGTGATTCGCTCTTATAATCTAAATACCTTAAAACATTAACAGTTACCTGAACCCACGAAAATTCAAATCAAACTCGAATGAACAAATGCTATTTTAATACCTCCGGATTTACCATTCTACATGATTTAAATGTATCGGATGTGTGTATGTGTGTGGTGTGTGGTGTGTGTATGTGTATGTGTGCGCGCACGCTAGCTCTACACACGTGAAATAAAACACATGAACATTTAGGAAGTCGTGTCTGCCTACGGAATGCAGGAAACCACAAATGTAATTCAACCGAAACATTAAATGCATCGGAGCTCATTGTTAGTTTCTCGTAAGAACTATTTCAATGTTGCTAGGAAGAACCTCATCTGACAGCTATTGAAGCTACTATATTTAATTTAACGTGTTCATACGTCAAGTGATGTGATCTGCAGTCGCAACTTCTGATAGATATTGTAAATACAGATTAAATAAAAATAATATAGTAAAATTTTATTTGTTTTGACTGCAACAAAATATGTTAGTCTTACTAATATTATAAATGCGAAAGTTTGGATGTTTGGATGTTTTGATGTCTGGATGTTTGTTGCTCAATCACGCCAAAACTGTTGAACGGATTAAAATGAAACTTTGTACGTTGGTGGAGAATGTCCTGGAATAACATACAGGACTATTCCCAACCTTTGATTTTAAACAATAATAAATATATGATTATAATGGGATTGAAATTATTTTATTTGAGAATTTGTAATTAAAGTAAATAGTAATTAGTATGACGTAGTTTCATACTAATAAATAATAAATATGATGTGATCTTACTAATTATGAAGGTAGAAATTAAATTATATATATATATATATATATATATATATATATATATATATATATATATAATTGATAACTTAAATAATACATATTTATTTTATTATGAAATATTTAAAATGAAAATTAAAATACGGCAAAATTATTTACAGCTAAAACTGAGAAAAACACATAGCTATTTGAAATAAATAAAGTTTGATTTATGTCCAAAACAATTTAGTTAAAAATTAAAAGATTTTTATCAATTATTGTGGGCGAAGCCACGACGGGTAAAAGCTAGTATTTTATAAATGTTTTTTCTTCCTACCAAAGTCCAAACGTACGAGAAATACTCCACCTAACAATCATAATTATATATTTTAAATTTTAAATTATTTATAAAAATGTATTGGGCTTTGTAGGTTTAGTGAAAATGTGTTATTTTAAAAATGAAAATATATTCAGGGAAAATTTACGACATAAATATTCAAACCAGAGAAATTTTATTGGGAGTCATTTAGTTGTTAATATTAAATTAAGTATATTAAAATTCTCAGTGCTATATATATTTAAATATTTAACAAGCTATATGCCCACTTTCCAAGAGCTTTTTTTTCACTAAAAATAATTATTATTTATCAAATAATATATTATAAGTAAACACATATGGTATCATATAAATGATCGTTGGGCTCAAGTCAATCAGCACCTGGCTCTACTACAAAATGAATTTTGAATCATTTTAAATCCTACTGATATTTCAATAAGTAAACACTACAAGTTTTGATCTCCCCGGGATTCAAACTAGATGATTCAGAGGAGGTATAAAACCTTAGTGCCGTAGCATGAGGCTATATATACACTCACTGCCGTACCATGAAGCCGTAAACACATCAATTACTTGAGATTTGTAATAAATCATGTTAAGGGCAAAATATATTTTATCATCCAAGCCTAATTTTATTTATAAAAATTAAAAAGTAGCTTTAGGTAAAATCTCACAGCATAGAGTAGGATAGTTCAAACCTTCTAAATAACAATCAGGGATATGAACTAAGAACAATAGAGCTAGAATACAGCCGTCATCCACTGCGGCAGATGACTAGGATACATGCACCAGGTCGGTGGGAACTCACGGATATTATTTTAGTAAACTAAATAGTAAAACTATGTTATCAGGAAGTAAATCAATTTTACAAAGATATAGATATATGTTACTATACAATACAATAGGTCAAAGGTGATTGGATTTTACTAAGCAATGTATTATAATCCTGGTAAGTTATCTAATAAAAATACTCGTATTTCTAATAAAATTTTCTCCTCTTATTTAAAGTTTGATCAACTATTAACTATTCCTAATTCTAATCACGCAAACATTTGTTGGGAATGTTAAATTCGCAACGATACGGGCAACTTATATTTATGTTAATTTAAATATGTATATTTAATATAAAAATTATAATTTGTTGAAATTTTAGTAGACAAAATGTTCCGATTGAAATAAACTGTAAATTTATAATTACTGTGCTTTCTTAGGAAAATTTAGTTCAAATCAAATTATAAACTCACGCCAATCAATATTTTTTAAATTATATTTCAAGCACATAGCAATTAAATTGTACTTCATTTTAAAAAGAGATCGTGTTTTACATGTTTTAAATTAATACCTATTAATTTGAAACGGTTACTTTTTTATGGTTATTATTTTCTTATTAATCGCTCCGTTCTTAAATGTTTCTGTCTTTAATCCTAGGTTAACTTTAGAACACACACTTTACAAAATATTTTCTGATCCAGTAACTCGCGAGTACTCACCGGTAATCGAACTCAGTGTTGGTGGTGAGTGAAGAACAAACACAGCCAAGTATCCCAGCATCCGGCGGAGGACCGCTTTTATACCACCCCGGACCTTTCTCGCCCTCCCATTGGTCCGACCACGCCTCCTCCCCGCCCGCCCACCCTTACATGGCTTTAATAACAAGTTGGCATAATCGTTGAGGGCTTCCATAAATCAAGGACTTGCGCTTCTAGGATCCTTTTTCATCAACAACATTGATCCATCAAATTACTAATTGCTTTAGATTATGTTGCCGTCACTTTACTATCTGGATAAAAATATCACAGTTCTTACGAACTAACAGGGGATAGAACAATTGGAACTAACAGGGTGATAGAGCAATTGGAACTAACAGGGGGATAGAGCAATTGGAACTAACAAGGTGGGGATAGATTAATCGTAACTAACAGGGTGGGGATAGATCAAACAGAACTAACAGGGTGGGGATAGATTAATCGTAACTAACAGGGTGGGGATAGATCAAACAGAACTAACAGGGTGAAGAGAGCTACCGGAACTAACAGAAAGAGTTCCCGCATTTGAGAGGAAAGCATGAAACCGGTGAAAACCACCCCTAGTACACACTATCCTATATCTCCGTGAACCACAAATCATACAAGACATAGCTTACCGCCTGGTAGTAATGCATATAAAGAGCAACTTAGTTTCACCTTTCAATAATACACTAGGACTACTATTATTAATAATATTATTAATGTAGTTTTGAAGAGTCACACACATAAATCATAAACATATTTCAGTATCTGTGTTTATTAAACTTTACAAACAGTCTGAAAGCGTCTATTCTGTTGTGAAACAAGTGTTCCCCTGTATTTGATGAAAATACAACAGGCATTACACAACTGTAGAACATGTAGTATCATATTTTCATTAGGAGCCTACGCCAAGGTTCTTCCAGCTCCAATGAAAGTCTACAAGCATCCAACTCATAGTTTAATGTGTGCCTAACTACATATATTACTTAGCGGGGGAGGGAATAAAATAGCGACTCATACATAAATAGACATATAGTTGGTAATTAGTAATGAAAAGAGGCCTAGTGTAAGTAGTCTAGTAGTATCACGGTAATAATAATAATAATAATAATAATAATAATAATAATAATGGTCTTGCGGAGAAAATATATATTACTTTACTGTAATGATGATAAACCACTTAGACCTTAGGATCCAAGAGTACAGGATTATAAGGTTTACTGGTTCAACAATGTGTATTTACTATTTTATTTAGCACCGCGTCTTACTACCCACTTGGTTTATACGCTTAAGTACTAATTACGCTAATGGGTTAGGAATTGGGAAGGTTAAATTTAGAAGAAGTGAATCTGCATTTGCGTGGAGGGAGCGTGTGAAACCGTTTAGAGAAAACCACCCCAGTTCACCCGGCTGAGATTCAAACTTCGATCTCCCCGTCCTTGGCAGTCTAGCTCAACACGAAACTATCGCTTTAGCTAACTACACCACCGAGGCGGGTTAATGTATATTAGAGACTTGAATAATATCAAATAAGAGTGCATACAGGACTAGTAGAATGAATGCAACATTGTTATATTAGAGAGGGCTGTATTCATGCGTGAATACATTCATGAGAGTGTTGGCGTTCTTTTGTTTGTTGATAATGAGGCACTTGTATTGAATTAATTCGTCAAGGGGTTGGCATTTAACTGTAATATGTCAAATAGTGTCAAATTAGTGCTAGATATTGACATTGGGTCAAAAGATACAAATAATGACGTCACAATGTAGATATTTGAACTAAACTGTTTCTCTATTTATTGTCTTATACTAACGGCCGGCAAATGTCCACATAAATAATTGTATTACTTCATGTATTGCGAATTGCAGCTCACAAGGGGCAAGAAGAGACACACAGATATATTGTTATATTAGAGCTTTTAATTGCATTTATTGATATAACGTTTTAAAACTCAGTCTTGATATTTTGAATGTTTAATTGACTCATTGAACACTTGTACATCTCATTATTGTCTCAAATTCGAAAGTAATTTCGTGGCCTGATTGTTTGGGCCTAGTTATTTTTCCGATGTAACGTCGATTGATCTAGAATATTATTATTATTAGCACCGCGTCTTACTACCCGTTCGGGTTATACGCACTTACGCTAATGTGTAATGGTAGGGTGATTGTGAGATGAAATGGAGGACCTACAGTTTAACGTGGAATCCGAACCATGGTGGCGACCTGGCATTCCACACATTCACAAGATGGATCTAGAATAACAAGGCAAGTTTACAACCAAGCGCTAGACACGCATTATTGTTAGCTCTCTCGTTATAGATACAAACTTTCTATACCAAGGTCGGGTTTGTTTAGGTTGGATTAAGTTCACTTAGGTAAGCTTAGTCAAGTCAAGTGACTTTGTTATTCTTTGGGGTTTTGATGAAGTTAGGTATTTCATAGAAAAGTTCTCTTATTTAAAAACAATATAATATAAATCTAGCTTATTAAATAGGTACCGATAAAGTTTTGTTAAGTTATTTAAATTCGTTGAAGTTGTTTCTTGGCGGAATTTGCTTAAAACTCGGTTTGTTTGGATTATATCTTTAGTAAGACTTAGAAGGTTGAGTAATAATTGCTTAGGTTAGGTGGAATGAGGTTTGGTATATTATAGAATAGTTAAGTTAAGATTTTAAGTTGCCGTTTCAAAATATGTTTTACATCTGTTTGGTGTTTTTGAGCACAAAACTTGATAAGTGTGTTTTGGGTATTTTGGTTAAATAATGAACCAGAAGGTGGAGGCATTTTACTGAACTGATGATGATGATAATGATGGTGATGATGATGATGATGGAGTTTATTTCTAAAAGCATTCTAGTAATCATGTCTGTCCCGGTACTAATGAGCACTAGTAGTTGTTGCCGATGGCTTTATGCTCACTAACATTACAGAGAGTGATAATAGTAATAGTTAGTATTGGGAAATAATTTGAGCCAAAAAATTAAAAACAATACATGACGTGTGATATTTCAACAAAACTAACCATGTATTATAAAAAATTGTTGGTGGGCTAGTATTCGATGATTTTGGTATTTATATTTTACACTTCCAATTATGTAATTAAGTTATCCTAATTAACATTGTAGCACAACAGATCAAAGAGCCGATAGGCGCGTCCCGCCGATTGTGACTGCATATTTATTTAAAGGCTGGTCGGGTGTTTGGACAGCGTCACTTGTTGAGTCCATGTTAAATATTATTGTTCCTGTTTATCGGGGTTTTAGTGGGCACTTTCTAAACACGGACATAAAGTAGATGTACAGGTGATACTATTAAACCGCGTACGAATACATTTAACTTAGTACACGAACACTAAACACCCAAAAGAAGGAACAAGTTGACTGTGTCTGTAAAGAAGCTGTCTTCGTACCACTAAGCCACGAGGACTGTCTACCATACTCTTACAGGGCGTGAACTTGTAACTACAAGCTACAAGTCACTTTCCTCTGAATCCACGTGTTGTCATTTCCCTGAGTATTTACAACACGTCACACAACTTACAAACTGACTGTCACTTTTGATAACAATAATAACGTTATCAATGTTTATACTTTCTAAAATGTACTTTATATAAAAATTGGGCTGTACCTTGATAAGATACAATTCTTTCAACTGGATTTGAGACGTGTACTTTCTAAACACAGTGTTATAGCCAACCAGAGACCCTCGAGCATACCAATCATCTATCATCAAACTCACATCGGTGGATCATGGTACAAGGCGCCAGGCTCGCCATAGACTGGGCTGTTAGTAACGGGAAATTCTGGGTTCGAATCTAGGTCAAGTATATTGAAAAGTAATTTTCCATGTGTGAGTTGTATTAAAACTTTTCCCACTCTCTCTCCACGTTAACAAGGGCACTATTTCCAAAAACTACCATCCTAATCCTTATCACCTAATAACTTACGTTCAGCGTACAAACTAAAAGAACATCCAACGGTACATATCGTGGAGGAACTATTTAGAATACGTTTTAAAGAAACTTATTTTATCTGAGACTTTATCTAAAAGTCTTATTGCGCGGCGCGGCATGTACTTGAACCTTGAGTCTTGAATCTTGTCCCGCTAAATTGCTGTTGTTTATAGATTGTTGGGAAAGCTATCCGTGTTGTACCGAGCGGTGCAGATGTTGCGCCAGCCTCATCTCGGGTGTCTCTGGACATGTCACAAATACTGGTAATGGCTATCTGAGGGACTCAATAACACATTAACAGATCGTAGCACGTGTACACCATTTGTACCTCTGAATACACACCTTGGTGGCTGGGCGGTACAAGGCGTCGCGCTTACAATACAAACTAGAGAAGTGGGGGACAGCACTGTGAGATATATAACAGGGGAACAGCAAAATAGTTATATATCTATCAGGATAACAGTAGACAGATGGCAGGCCTTCTGTACCGTCATTCAGAGCTGAGTGTAGCTGAGGTATAGAGATTAGAAGAGGTGGAGAACAACACTGTGATGTATCTATCAGGAGAACAGAGCAGACACTGTTGTATCTATCAGGAGAACAGAGCAGGCACTGATGTATCTATCAGGAGAACAGAGCAGGCACTGTTGTATCTATCAGGAGAACAGAGCAGGCACTGTTGTATCTCTATCAGGAGAACAGAGCAGACACTGTTGTATCTCTATCAGGAGAACAGAGCAGACACTGTTGTATCTATCAGGAGAACAGAGCAGGCACTGTTGTATCTATCAGGAGAACAGAGCAGGCACTGATGTATCTATCAGGAGAACAGAGCAGGCACTGTTGTATCTATCAGGAGAACAGAGCAGGCACTGTTGTATCTCTATCAGGAGAACAGAGCAGACACTGTTGTATCTCTATCAGGAGAACAGAGCAGGCACTGTTGTATCTATCAGGAGAACAGAGCAGACACTGTTGTATCTCTATCAGGAGAACAGAGCAGACACTGTTGTATCTATCAGGAGAACAGAGCAGGCACTGTTGTATCTATCAGGAGAACAGAGCAGGCACTGTTGTATCTATCAGGAGAACAGAGCAGACACTGTTGTATCTCTATCAGGAGAACAGAGCAGACACTGTTGTATCTCTATCAGGAGAAACAGAGCAGACACTGTTGTATCTCTATCAGGAGAACAGAGCAGACACTGTTGTATCTATCAGGAGAACAGAGCAGGCACTGTTGTTATCTATCAGGAGAACAGAGCAGGCACTGTTGTATCTATCAGGAGAACAGAGCAGGCACTGTTGTATCTATCAGGAGAACAGAGCAGGCACTGTTGTATCTATCAGGAGAACAGAGCAGGCACTGTTGTATCTATCAGGAGAACAGAGCAGGCACTGTTGTATCTATCAGGAGAACAGAGCAGGCACTGTTGTATCTATCAGGAGAACAGAGCAGGCACTGTTGTATCTCTATCAGGAGAACAGAGCAGGCACTGTTGTATCTATCAGGAGAACAGAGCAGGCACTGTTGTATCTATCAGGAGAACAGAGCAGGCACTGTTGTATCTATCAGGAGAACAGAGCAGGCACTGTTGTATCTCTATCAGGAGAACAGAGCAGGCACTGTTGTATCTCTATCAGGAGAACAGAGCAGACACTGTTGTATCTCTATCAGGAGAACAGAGCAGGCACTGTTGTATATATCAGGAGAACAGAGCAGGCACTGTTGTATCTCTATCAGGAGAACAGAGCAGACACTGTTGTATCTCTATCAGGAGAACAGAGCAGGCACTGTTGTATATATCAGGAGAACAGAGCAGGCACTGTTGTATCTATCAGGAGAACAGAGCAGGCACTGTTGTATCTCTATCAGGAGAACAGAGCAGACACTGTTGTATCTCTATCAGGAGAACAGAGCAGGCACTGTTGTATCTATCAGGAGAACAGAGCAGGCACTGTTGTATCTATCAGGAGAACAGAGCAGGCACTGTTGTATCTATCAGGAGAACAGAGCAGGCACTGTTGTATCTCTATCAGGAGAACAGAGCAGACACTGTTGTATCTCTATCAGGAGAACAGAGCAGGCACTGTTGTATCTATCAGGAGAACAGAGCAGGCACTGTTGTATCTCTATCAGGAGAACAAAGCAGGCACTGTTGTATCTATCAGGAGAACAGAGCAGGCACTGTTGTATCTATCAGGAGAACAGAGCAGGCACTGTTGTATCTCTATCAGGAGAACAGAGCAGGCACTGTTGTATCTATCAGGAGAACAGAGCAGACACTGTTGTATCTCTATCAGGAGAACAGAGCAGGCACTGTTGTATCTATCAGGAGAACAGAGCAGGCACTGTTGTATCTATCAGGAGAACAGAGCAGGCACTGTTGTATCTTATCAGGAGAACAGAGCAGGCACTGTTGTATCTCTATCAGGAGAACAGAGCAGACACTGTTGTATCTCTATCAGGAGAACAGAGCAGGCACTGTTGTATCTATCAGGAGAACAGAGCAGGCACTGTTGTATCTATCAGGAGAACAGAGCAGGCACTGTTGTATCTCTATCAGGAGAACAGAGCAGGCACTGTTGTATCTCTATCAGGAGAACAGAGCAGGCACTGTTGTATCTATCAGGAGAACAGAGCAGGCACTGTTGTATCTCTATCAGGAGAACAGAGCAGCACTGTTGTATCTCTATCAGGAGAACAGAGCAGACACTGTTGTATCTCTATCAGGAGAACAGAGCAGGCACTGTTGTATCTCTATCAGAGAGAACAGAGCAGGCACTGTTGTATCTATCAGGAGAATAGAGCAGGCACTGACGTAGGTAGCTCCAGTGAAATAAGAACAGAGAAGTTATCTATTTTCATAGCTGTTGTTAAAGTATTTTCCTATAGTAAAAATTCTGTACGCCAGCAAAGCAAGAGACAACCTTGTCCCTCTCTGCATCTTGTGATGATTTCTGATTTGATGAGTCCATGGTGCTATTCTACGAGCGAGCGAGAGAGCGGGAGAGCGTCCTCTCAGTTTCAACTGAAACCTCATTTAGAAAAGTGGTCGACTGGAGCGTGTGCTTGTCATCAAGACACGGGAACAATCGTGTTCAAGTTATAACAAGTTGACTGCAGACCATCAGATACACATCATGACGTATATTTGAACCATCCTTAACTAAATTAAGGAAAAGCAGGAGGTCCAAAAAAACAACAAAATCTAATAGGGTCAAAAAAAAGAGGGGACAATAGGAGTGAGTTATTGGAGTTCTGTGTTTTGAATATCTGAGATCGAAGATTCTAGACTCAGATCTCGCAACTCACACCAGTTGTGGAAGTTGATTACGTGGACGGTTACCCTCATAGAAAACATGAAAACAAGGAAATACCTCTCAGAGTTAAAAATAAATTATATGGTACAACAACTAACTGAATAAATCGTGAAGTGACTTCAAGTTCAGTTTTATTAAATAAGACAATATTTTAATATGAAAATTATAAATAAAAAAGTATCTAAGATGATTATATTTCATAACAAGCCGTGATGTCAATCATTAGAAGCAGGCTAAGTTTCAATAAATATTCATATATATACATTTATATTGGGCGCCATCATTAAAGAATATAACAATCAAAAGAGGCATTAGCCCTGCAATAATATTATCGATAGAGCTCGAATCCAAATTACACTTTCTCGACGTAACAAATATCGTGAAAACATTATCTTCTCTAAGCTTTTAAAGTAATTAGACTATAAGAAGTCTTCAAAACAAATAGACCTACATCCCATTGGTGTTAACGCTAGAAATGTTTTAGTCATAACACAATATTTACTTTAGAATTAAATAGTTTATTTTCAATGTAGAATAATAAGCTAAATCTTGACGACGTCATAGCCAAAAGAATCCTTCAGAAATTAAGATAAATTCAAGGCGTTACAAAAAAACCAATTCAATACTGGCTAAATCGATATTCATAAAATTAGATATACGAAATAAATAAATATTTTTAGTTCAATATTCACCATAATATTTACGGCCGAAATAGAATTTAGAAAAAGAATTACAAGATTAAATAAAAAAATATATATAAAGAAATCAATTAGCAAGCCAAAAGGAATTTAGAGCTTACATTTTACAACTCTCAAGCCGGAGCTTCTACTTCTCTCAAATATAATTAAGTCCAAGAGTGACGACTGGTTGCCCAGCCGCCACTATATATACAATACAACCCTGATACATTGGATGACGGGAAAATGGGTGGGGGAGAAAGAGCTGGAACATTCGGGAACAAAATATGCGCATGACAACATAGCTTCTACAGGTATCTCGGCTTTCCCAGGTCATCCTAAATTGTGTACGAGTGAACTGTCTTTGCCGCTAGAGTCTTTGTAGCTTAAGTTCTTTGCGTCCATTTTCACCACAGGTGATCAGTTTTATTTATGTTGATGGAGAGTGCGGTTGTATTGTGCTTGAATGCGGAAAGCCGTGCGATGGGGTGAGTACTGAGATTTTCTTTTGTTTACTTCTTGTGGCCCAATGCTACATATTTTGATGAGGTTTTTAGTTAGTCAGCTATTTAAATAGTTAACACCTGGCACCTACTGACTAACGTGTACATAAACTATCAAGTGATCTTAAGTATACAACGTTTAAATGGTATGCTACTTCTATAAGATTATTTTCTATCATGTTAAATAAACCATGACACTATTTTTCAGAAATTTAATTTAATTTTGTTCTACTGACACTAAGCTTAATTGCAGGATGTAGGATGTATAGTGTATTATGTAGTATGTAAGATGTAGAATGTAGGGTGTATATAATGCAGGATGTAGGATGTATTATGTATTATGTAGATGTAGAATGTAGGGGGTATATGCAGATGTAAGTGAGGATGCAGATTGTATGATGCAGGATGTAGGATGTTCCAGGTGGGACTATTCCCTGAAGGACACGAGAGAGTTAAAGCCAGATTAATGCGAGTGTTCTTTATTACGAGCGTTTTCTTTCCATCCTAATTATAAGCAGCCCTCTCCACCTTCAACCTTTGGAAGAGACTCTTCAATCAGTTTCGTCAGTGCCGAGCTCACATAAATCAGTCCATCAGGGAGATTTACGTCCTGTCTTCTTATACCGATATTAATACATTATCAAAATAATAAAACGAGCTTATAACAACCCTTGGATGTAAAGCCTTAGATCGATGGAAACTATCTTTGAATCTGTAAAACTGTTAGATACTGAATAGTACTGGCGGGTTGTGAGAGTGTGAACGCTCGGAGGGGTGGTAAGACGTGGTAAGACAGCGCATGTTAACCACGTGGACAGCTCGGAGGGGTGGTAAGACGGCGCATGTTAACCAACTGAACAAGCTCACATTCTGGTTGTAGACCTTGTTTCAGTAATTTAACTGCACAAATGGTCCGGCATTATATTCCTGTTTGAAAGAAAAACCCGAGGAGGCTTGACAACAGTGTCTGGTTCGATGATAGTGTTTACACGGAGCGAGACAGTGTTGTGTTGTTTTGTCGGGTGTCACATAGACACTCAGATCCACACTCTGGTCACAAAGATACGTCACATTGTGAATAAGTGACGAGAAACATTCCTTATTCTGTTTTAATACTTGTCTTTCGTAAGTGAGGATCAGGGGATACATGGTGTGAGGATCAGGGGATACATGGTGTGAGGATCAGGGGATACATGGTATGAGGATCAGGGGATACATGGTGTGAGGATCAGGGGATACATGGTATGAGGATCAGGGGATACATGGTGTGAGGATCAGGGGATACTTGGAGTGAGGATCAGGGGATACATGGTGTGAGGAGCAGGGGATACATGGAGTGAGGATCAGGGGATACTTGGAGTGAGGAGCAGGGATACATGGTGTGAGGATCAGGGGATACTTGGAGTGAGGATCAGGGGTACATGGTGTGAGGATCAGGATATACATGGTGTGAGGATCAGGGGATACATGGAGTGAGGATCAGGGGATACATGGTGTGAGGATCAGGGGATACTTGGAGTGATGATTAGGGGATACATGGTGTGAGGATCAGGGGATACATGGTGTGAGGATCAGGGGATACTTGGAGTGAGTATCAGGGGGTACATGGTGTGAGGATCAGGGGATACATGGTGTGAGGATCAGGGGATACTTGGAGTGAGGATCAGGGGGTACATGGTGTGAGGATCAGGGGATACATGGTGTGAGGATCAGGGGATACATGGAGTGAGGATCAGGGGATACATGGTGTGAGGATCAGGGGATACTTGGAGTGATGATTAGGGGATACATGGTGTGAGGATCAGGGGATACATGGTGTGAGGATCAGGGGATACTTGGAGTGATGATTAGGGGATACATGGTGTGAGGATCAGGGGATACATGGTGTGAGGATCAGGGGATACTTGGAGTGATGATTAGGGGATACATGGTGTGAGGATCAGGGGATACATGGTGTGAGGATCAGGGGATACTTGGAGTGAGGATCAGGGGATACATGGTGTGATGATTAGGGGATACATGGTGTGAGGATCAGGGGATACTTGGAGTGATGATTGGGGGATACATGGTGTGAGGATCAGGGGATACATGGTGTGAGGATCAGGGGATGCTTGGAGTGATGATTAGGGGATACATGGTGTGAGGATCAGGGGATACATGGTGTGAGGATCAGGGGATACTTGGAGTGATGATTAGGGGATACATGGTGTGAGGATCAGGGGATACATGGTGTGAGGATCAGGGGATACTTGGAGTGAGGATCAGGGGACACATGGTGTGATGATTAGGGGATACATGGTGTGAGGATCAGAGGATAATTTTCTGTATATGACCGCTTTATTCCCCCTCCTACTGCTGATAATGTTGAGGGGTTAAGAATCCCCCACAAGTATTTTTTTAGCATCGCGTTTTACCACCCGATAGAAAATGCACCCGCATTTGCGTGGAGGAAGGTTGTAAAACCGTTTAGGGAAACCACCCTTAATGCACCCAACAGGTATCTCCCCGTCTTGAGCAGTCTAGTCCAACACGAGAGTAGCGCGTTAGACCATGGGGCCAGTGAAACGGGTCTCACACAATCAGACCACGAGAATCATTAGGTTTGGACTTGTGTGATGCATACTAATATAACTAATATAACTAATATAACTAATATAACTAATATAACTAAGGTGGTCCAGCCCCTTAACACATGTTGTATTGGCCTCACATGTTCTCGTTGTATTGGGCCTCACGTGTTCTCGTTGTATTGGGCCTCACGTGTTCTCGTTGTATTGGGCCTCACATGTTCTCGTTGTATTGGCCTCACATGTTCTCGTTGTATGGGGCCTCACATGTTCTCGTTGTATTGGGCCTCACATGTTCTCGTTGTATTGGGCCTCACATGTTCTCGTTGTATGGGCCTCACATGTTCTCGTTGTATGGGGCCTCACGTGTTCTCGTTGTATTGGGCCTCACATGTTCTCGTTGTATGGGCCTCACATGTTCTCGTTGTATGGGCCTCACATGTTCTCGTTGTATTGGGCCTCACATGTTCTCGTTGTATTGGGCCTCACATGTTCTCGTTGTATTGGCCTCACATGTTCTCGTTGTATTGGGCCTCACATGTTCTCGTTGTATTGGCCTCACATGTTCTCGTTGTATTGGGCCTCACATGTTCTCGTTGTATGGGGCCTCACATGTTCTCGTTGTATGGGGCCTCACGTGTTCTCGTTGTATTGGGCCTCACATGTTCTCGTTGTATTGGGCCTCACGTGTTCTCGTTGTATTGGGCCTCACATGTTCTCGTTGTATGGGGCCTCACATGTTCTCGTTGTATTGGGCCTCACATGTTCTCGTTGTATTGGGCCTCACGTGTTCTCGTTGTATTGGGCCTCACGTGTTCTCGTTGTATGGGGCCTCACGTGTTCTCGTTGTATTGGGCCTCACATGTTCTCGTTGTATGGGGCCTCACATGTTCTCGTTGTATTGGGCCTCACATGTTCTCGTTGTATGGGGCCTCACATGTTCTCGTTGTATTGGGCCTCACGTGTTCTCGTTGTATTGGCCTCACATGTTCTCGTTGTATGGGGCCTCACATGGTCTCGTTGTATTGGGCCTCACGTGTTCTCGTTGTATTGGGCCTCACGTGTTCTCGTTGTATTGGGCCTCACGTGTTCTCGTTGTATTGGGCCTCACGTGTTCTCGTTGTATGGGGCCTCACGTGTTCTCGTTGTATTGGGCCTCACATGTTCTCGTTGTATTGGGCCTCACGTGTTCTCGTTGTATTGGGCCTCACATGTTCTCGTTGTATGGGGCCTCACATGTTCTCGTTGTATTGGCCTCACATGTTCTCGTTGTATGGGGCCTCACATGGTCTCGTTGTATTGGGCCTCACATGTTCTCGTTGTATTGGGCCTCACATGTTCTCGTTGTATTGGGCCTCACATGTTCTCGTTGTATGGGGCCTCACAGGCTCTAGATCTCTTGGCTTGTTTTGGTTCTGACCGTTGTTTGTCTTCAATGCCTGGTTACATTTCACCAGCTAAGAAAGATGGCGCTATATTTTGACACAATCTTCTTCTCATTTGGTCCCGGAAGGGGGTAATCCCGCCACTACAAGGAGACGCCATTAGACACAACAATGGCGCGTGGCTAGTTTTACTGTTGCCGGATAAGACGGTGAGTAATAACCGGGAGACGTGACCCACACCGATAAACCGATGATGGTGAGTGTGTACTCACCCTGCTATTTACTGTCCGGAAGACGAGACGAGTTTCCGCCATGCTGGGATCACGATCAACCTACGTAAAGGTTCTCCTCGTGCTTTTAAATGGAAGCTATCACAATGCAGTTGACTTAACGTAAGAGCTGTATGGGATGCTCCTGTCCGTCAGTCATGTTGTAAACAACGTCAGCACGGCTGTTTAGTACTTGGTTCAACAACACTTATTGCAGTTACATCCTCCATGGAAACATACTGAACAGAGTCAATTGTGTTAGTGGTATTAAAATGCACCAGCGTTCTCAACACTCCTTGCAGCAGGCTTATAACATGTTACAACGGAAGCTGA
Source organism: Timema cristinae (assembly GCA_039000515.1). Taxonomy (NCBI): domain Eukaryota; kingdom Metazoa; phylum Arthropoda; class Insecta; order Phasmatodea; family Timematidae; genus Timema; species Timema cristinae. Next base: position 80,636,314 of record JBCFYV010000003.1, read on the forward strand.
ATATCTACCACTGTGTTCATTGTTGATGGCAGTAGCTGCTCTGATAAACACTGAATGTCAGTTTCTCTCCTCAAACGACAATATCCAGTGAATGTAGTAGATCA